>JAPDOI010000588.1:0-367371 GCA_029168955.1 Aplectana chamaeleonis
ATCATATCGAATCCAAATCTACATATAGCCACACACTAATACCAATTCTTTTCACTGCAATAGGAATGATACTTCCAGAATAGGCTGCAAAGAAGAAAACTCATTAGATAGACTCATGAAACAAACAAAGAGCCATTGGTTTCATCCAAAAAGGAAATTGGGTAGATGTGTCGACATCGATCAATGTCCGAAACGTGGAGTTTCTGGATGACTGGGCATAGTCTCTGGGCCTTTAAAAACTCGCGCGTCAAGTCAATGCATGTGGCCCGGAGAGCAACCTGAACGCACTGCATTCGTACGACTGCAATCACAAATCGAAACGCACCCACCAGGTTAGCATATCAACTGGGCTCTTTGTTTCCGGTTGCAAGTAGCGGGCGAGGAGAGCAGGCGATTCGGTTGCGCTCCAGGCCTGCTACAGTCTGAGTTCCCCACTGAAAGTCCCTGCACACTTTCTCTATCACGTTCTTGCACAATCTCCACTAAAGTCCTGCACACTTTCTAAAGCACGTCCCGCACACTCCCACTGAGGTCCCTGCAACACTTTCTATCACGTCCCTGCACATGGCTCCCACTGACCTCGCAACACCTCTCCCTAAAGTCTCTCAGCATCACACCCACTGGAAGTCCTGCACACATTCCCACTCAGGGATGACGCGGAATAAAAATTCAAAATTTCGGAAATAGGTTTTCGGGTTTCGGAACAAAAATTTTTTTCTCGGTTTTCCGGATATCCTTGGGTGCAGAAACGCCCAAAAATGCGCGGAACTTCGGTTATTCCGGAACACAGAAACGCGGATTTTCAAAAAATGTCAAACTTCCCAGAGTCTCAGCAAACACATTTGGTTTAGGGAACCTCTCATTTTCAAAGAGATTCTGTCTTAATGAATGACCAACATATGCAACTTCAGTAGACCATCTGGATACATTATAGAAATCGATCCCGAAAAATGCACAATGATCTTTTATGCACTACAGTGCGTTGCAAGTAAAATTAGTGCGACATACCCCAAATCTCTCGCGATTCCAGACTTCGCGTGATTTCCAGGAAGACAAACAGTTAACGCCAATCGATGGAAGCTATCCTCGCAAACCCCTGGGTACGAATCTTCATAAAATTAGAGCAACTGGCAGGAATCTGGCAACGTAAATTGTCAAAAACGACCGTTGCAAAATTCATACGATTTATCGCTGACGTTCTCGGTAAGAAATCGCAATTCTAGAGCCCTCCGTATCAGTTTGTTCATGGTAAGAAATCATTATGAACATCAAGTTAATAGTCTCTCAGGAATTGCCTTGATGCCCAGCCACTTCGAAAACTCTTTTGGTATGTTTCAACCCAGCTTTTTGTAGAAAGCCCCTTTCAATCTGCGCCCTTTTCGCTTATAACGGCTAAGTTTGAGCGGAGACCACACCACTCGTATTTTCTCCTCTGGTTGTATCAGAGATAGAAGCTCAGGAAGATATCAAACGTTTTCCTCTGGGTTGAGGTCCAGCGAATACCGGCCCAAGCCATTCTAGCAAATTGGCATGATTGTGCCTGAAACCAGAAAGCCTGCGTCGTCATATTAATGCATAGTGAAAGGCTGCGGATACGGACTTTAGAAAGAACTGAAAATGAAATTCCGACACATCTCTGATAATCAGTGAGGTCTTCATGCAGGTCATGTCAACGAAAACCTGGTCCAGCTTCTGCCACATCACCTGAATCTGGGTCTATACATTATTTTTTCCACACACATTCCTCCTCCAGAGTTCCTACAACGAAGATACAGTGTGGGTTCTTTGTAGATCTCTCCAGTGCTCAGGGAAGTCACTCAGTTAAAAATGAATTAAATAGATTAGAATATTTCAGAAACTCGTTCCAGGACTGAGCTTGCCTTCTGACCGATAAGAGGGAGGGTTTCGCTTCTGCTTTAACGACAGCCGATAAGAAAAGGGTTTCGAAAAATCACACCTATGGATCAGAACTATCCTCATTGAGTAGGAAACTTCCTGAGGAGAAAGAAAATGTATGTCGACCCGGATTCAGATTTGGTGGACCCAGGTTTTCGTGACATGACCTGTGAACCTCACCTGATTATCCAGATATGTGTCGGAATTTCATTTTCAGTTCTTTCATAGTCCGTATCCTTCGCCTTCACTTCTTTTTAATATGAGCGACGCAGGCTTTGGTTTCAGGCCAATCATGCCAATTTGCTAGAATGGCCGGCCGGTTCGCTGGACCTCAACCCAGAGGAAAACGGGGTTTGATATCTTCCCGGAGCTTCTAGTATACAACCAGAGGAGAAAATACGAGTGTGTGGTTCCGCTCAAACTAGCCGTTCAGTCGGAACAAAAGGGCGCAGATTGAAAGGGCTTTCACAAAAAGCTGGGTTGAAACTTACCAAAAGAGTTTTTCGAAGTGGTTGGGCATCAAGGCAATTCTGAAGACTATTCAACTTGATGTTCATAAATAGATTTTAGCCATGAACAAACTGGATACGGAGGGTCTAGAATTGCGATTTCTTACCGCGATGAACGATGTCAGCGATGTCGTATAATTCTTGCAACGGTCGTTTTGTTTGACAAACGTTACGTTGCCAGATTCCTGCCAGTTGCTCTAATTTTATGGCGAAGATTCGTAGCCCAGGGGTTTGCGAAGGTGCTTCATCGATTGGCGTTAACCGTTTGTCTCCTGAAATCACGCGAAGTCTGGAATCGCGAGATTTGGGGTATGTCGCATAATTTTTGCAAGCGCACTGTAGTGCATGGAAATCTGTGCATTTCAGTCGGGATCTACATTTCTATATGTATCCAGTATTTTCTGGTCTACTGAAGTTGCATAGTTGGTCATTCATTAAGATGTAGAATCTCTTTTCGAAAATGATTCCCTGGAACCAAATGTGTTTCCTGAGACTCTGGGAAGTTTGACGATTTTTTGAAGAGATTTCCGTTTCAGCAAATGTTCCGAAAACCGAAGTTCCGCGCATTTTTGGGCGTTTCGCACTTGAGCATCCGAAAAAACCGGGAGAAAAAATTTTTAGTTCCGAAACCCGAAAACCTATTTCCGAAATTTTTGAATTTTTATCTCCGCTCATCCCTGAGTGGGAATGTGCAGGACTTCAGTGGGTGTGTGCCAGGACTTTAGGGAGGTGTGCAGGTCAGTGGGAGGTGTAGCAGGACATTGTGATGAGAAAGTGTGTAGGACCTCAGTGGGAGTGTGCGGACGTGCTAGAAAGTGTGCAGGACTTTAGTGGAGATTTGTGGGCAAGACGTGATTCAGCAAAGATGTGCCAGGACTTCAGTGAAGGAACTCAGACATGTAGCAGGCCCGGAGCGCGTGACCGGCTCCGCCTCTCCCGCCCAGCTGCAACCGAAACAAAGAGCAGTTGATATGCGGCACCTGCGGTGCAGCGTTTCGGTTGGCCATGATTGCAACGTGCCAGTGCGCCGTTCAGGTTGCTCTCCGGGTAACCACATGCATTGACTGGACTGCGCGAATTTCGCAACGTCCAGAGACTATGCCCATGTCATGTCAAACTCCCACGTTTCCGGACATTGATCGATGTCGACCCATCTATCCCATTTCTTTTTGAATGGCTCTTTGTTTTCGTGGTCTATCTCATGAGTTTTCTTTTTTTTTGAGCCTTACCGACGTATCATTCCTGCGGTTAAAAGAATAGTGTGTGGCTATATGCAGTTTTGATTCGATGGATTGAAAGACGGTTTCTGAGAGCAACACTCCTTGCAGAATCTCAGTTCTGACAAAAGTTTGAGACTGAAGAATGGGGCATTAGAGCAGTAGAGAGGAAACAGCTGATGAAGAATTTTTGCTCATGGGTTATCGTTTTTTTTGTTCATTAGATGCTGGCACTTCCATTTTCTTTATGTGTGTGTTTGCTCCGGTAAAGGCTGTAGGGTTATACATCCAGGCCGAATTGTATTATTACCAGAAATATGCTTAGTGATTCTTTCGACTTTCGAGAAAGATTCGAAATTCGAAAATTTTATCGCTGTACTAATATTCGCAATTCATGAGTTCTGAAAACCGTGGCTTGAATAGTATTGAGTATATGAATAAATCAGAGAATAGGCTTTCGAATATGATTCGAAATTCGAATATTGCGGAAATTCGGAATAAGCTTTAGCGTCAAGATTTCAATTCGAATTATTTAAAGATTTCAAATTATCAAACACTCAATCATCATTTCAAATCAGAGTTGCTGATCGACTTCTGAAATGGCAGGCTACTACATAACTCTTTTTAAATCAAACCCCGAATCGTTAACCAGTCTCGATTTCACGTTTCATGCAGACTTTGAGACTTTTTTCAATAAGGCTGGGGCTCAAAACTTTGTTATATTCCAAACTCATTTGCATATGTATGAATTTCTATCGCCTCTTCCCTGTGTGAGTTTCCCCTAGCTCAGACAGTCGTGGGGTAGTACTTCAGCAAAATAGGTGTCGAACCCGCGTACAAAGAGGTTAGCAGCACCCTTGCTGTAGCTACTGCCAATAGTAGGTCCTGTTGATTAACCCCTTTGTTTAACCTGGATGCGCTAGTTCGCCACTCTTGACAAGGATCATACCCAACACCGCTGGGGGAGGGGGGTTCCCTGCAAGGCTATTATGTAAATTGAATCTTATCGCTGTAATACCTCTTGATGCCACACCCTCGTTTTGTTTAAGTTCGATAACAGGAGCGCGGCTAATGTCCAACGGCTTTTTGCAAGGATTCAATCAAGACCCAGAAAAAACCAAGAATTTCGATCATCCGAGGGTTTGTTCGATTCTTAATACAGTAAACACAACGGGAAAAGGCGGTGGTGCGGTTGCGTACTTATACTGTAGCCGTGGTTGTCTCGGCTCCGGGAATCAATTATAAACAGCTGATAATTTTCTCTGCTGCGGTTTTTCTGCTTCTGTCAATTTTGTGTTTTTCTTGCGTGTATCTATAGTAAATAATTTAGGTGGCTGGTATAGTGAACTTTGGGAAGAACTTTTTAAACGTTCACGGTGTTTTTTCCTCTAAAATTGGGTAAAAATTAGTCTCGCCAGAACACTATGGTTACACACTCTGCGCACGTCACGCCATAATCGATAGCAAACTTTATTTTTCATCGCAATTCCATAGAAAAGCACCGGTTACGTTTAAATGGTAAGTTATCTCCCAACACACTCAATATCAATACACCCAGTTTGTTTAATCTAGATAAATGCAAGATATACTTGAAAAGTTGAGGACACACAAAAAACATTACGAAGAAAAAAGTTATCAGCTGTTCATTATCGGTTCTTAGAACCGAGCCAGCCATGGCTACAGTTTAAGTATGCAACGACATTACGGTCTTTTTCCGTTATCGTAGGCTGTATCTGCGCAATATTTAGACAATATTCAAAAGTTAGCGCATTTAATCAACTTCTCGGATGCATTTCACAAAAATCCCTAGGGAAGCTTCTCGAATTTATTTGATTATTTTCAAAAATTTGGGAAAAGTAAGAATTGTTTCTGGATCCAGCCATTCGGGAGTTCACTAAAAACTGTATTCAAATCTAATATTTCACTCTCTCTCTGAACAATTAGGAAGTCCTTACGTGGAATAAATCATTGATTCGAGAATTTCTAAGAGGGTTTATTGGATTCAATCACACATTTTAAGCTTTGTAAATATACTTTATTCGGCTTACTCATTCACTCGCTCGAATTTTATTCAAGTATTTTTTTGCCCGAAATTATCCATTCTTTCGCTCGAATTGTTTCTGTTGGGGCTGGTATGTACTTTGGACTCGAAGGTTGCTGTGAATACCTAATACTTGGGGAAAATATACTGAATAGTTGAAGAGAGTCAGGTAAGGTCAGAAGATCAACAGGGAATGTTGAGAAACAAGATGGAATCAAATTTCAGAGTAGAGGAAAGTCTGTTAAAGGCAGCATGCACGCTCACAAACATGGTCGAGATAACAGCATGAATAGGCCCGCACGGCCCCTATCATGTCGTCAATGACGTTTGAACCCTTGAAAACCATCCAGAATGACAATTTTGACGATATTTGAGCAGACATGCCTCGCACGCCCGTATTTCAACACCCCTTCAAAGAACAGGATGAAAAGTTTAACCTGAGAAAACATGTGATAGCATAGAGCGATACCACTAGCAGATGGGAATGCATGAGAAGAAACAGCTTGATTTACTTGAATATAATATGTCTGCATACCCTCTAACTCTCGTCCACTTTCGGAAATACCGCCCTACTTTGGCTGACTTTTAGAAATGGGGAATTTCATCGGTGCACAGACATGTTATATTCCGGGTGAATTGAGCTGTTTCTCACTAGCACTCCCATTTGATAGTGCTATCACTCTAAGCTATCACATGTATTCTCAAGTTTAACTTTTCATTCTGTTCCTCGAAGGTGTGAAAATACGGGCGTGCGAAGGCATGATTGCTCAAATATCGTCAAATATTGTCATCCTTGGCGGTTTGCAAGGCTTCAAACGTCGTTTACGACATGGTAGGGGCCGTGCGGGCCTATTTATGCAGTTATCTCGACCACGTTTACGAGCGTGTACGCTGCCTTCAAGCTTAGATATCACATAATAAGGACTAGCTTAGAAAAGGAACAATCAAGAGTCAAATCAGTTTGAGGAAATTCGGTAGGGTGGGTTAATAGTGTGAACTCCGCCAACGCGTAGCTAGATGCCTCACACGGAAACCAGAGGTGCCCAGGGTTTCGAAGGCATCTAGTCTAATTTTGACACGAGAATTTACGTAAATTACGGAATGTGCAGCCTCAGTTGGTGAAATTTTAGCTACAGCGCCCGCATATTCTACGCCTATTCTCGTTGCAGCACTCGGTCGATCGACCCACCCAGTCCTGACCCGTATTAGAAAGACGATCCCCTCGGCTATCGAGCGCATCGCCGTGTCTTCCCCACGGCCTGCAGCATACCAGCGGTCAAAAATATTCTCACCATGGTCTCCCAGAGAGCGACATCGGGTCACCCTCCACGGTCAGCCACAGAGTGTCGAGTAATCACTCACAATCAGTGAGATTACTGGACCAAAACTGTTTGAACGGCATCCCTGCGTTCCGCGTAGCCAGCGCGGGTTCGAGATTGCACTTCAACACAGGCTGTCGCTAAATCCGTAGATTCTCGCTACAAAATTATAGCGAGAATATACGGAATTAGCGCCGGAGAGATCAATGGTTCAAATTTAGCCTTCGTTTTTACGTAGAGTACGCGTAGAATTTGCACCCGTGTAGCCTCGACACAAGAATACGCGGGTTTTAGCTATCGTAGCTAAAATCCTTAAATTCTCGCTACATGGAATGGGCGGCGTTTCAGGCCGCGCCCTCAGGCACCTAGCTACGCGTGGGCAGAGAATGTGTCAGAAAATCGATTAGCTAAGGATCTAAAATACATTGAAGTGTCGATTCTTGCAATGGTGTTGCTGAAATCGGTTTTTAGAAAGCGCCCGGGGCGCAACTGTCTACCATGGATGACATACCATTACGTCATTAGGCGACAGGTGCGCTCAGGGCGCTGCGTGAATCAATTTCGTCGGTAGCACCCGAAGCGCAACGTATGTGGCCTGCATCGCAACATATGTGACCGGAAAATTGCCAAATTTGTCACCCTGAGCGCAACATGGACGCGGCTCCGGGTCAGGGATGAGCGGAATAAAAATTCAAAATTTCGGAAATCGGTTTTCGGGTTTCGGAACAAAATTTTTTTTCTCGGTTTTCGGATATCGGGTGCGAAACGCCCAAAAATGCGCGGAACTTCGGTTTTCGGAACGCGAAACGCGGAAATTTTCAAAAAATGTCAAACTTCCCCAGAGTCTCAGAAACACATTTGGTTCCAGGGAATCATTTTCAAAGAGATTCTGTCTTAATGAATGACCAACTATGCAACTTCAGTAGACCATCTGGATACATATAGAAATCGATCCCGAAAAATGCACAGATTTATGCACTACAGTGCGTTGCAAAATTATGCGACATACCCCAAATCTCGCGATTCCAGACTTCGCGTGATTTAAGGAGACAAACGGTTAACGCCAATCGATGAAGCACCCTCGCGAACCCCTGGGTACGAATCTTCATAAAATTAGAGCAACTGGCAGGAATCTGGCAACGTAAATTGTCAAAAACGACCGTTGCAAAATTATACGACATCGCTGACGTTCTCGCAGAAATCGCAATTCTAGACCCTCCGTATCAGTTTGTTCATGGTAAAAATCATTATGAACATCAAGTTAATAGTCTTCAGAATTGCCTTGATGCCCAACCACTTCGAAAACTCTTTTTGGTATGTTTCAACCCAGCTTTTTGTAAAAGCCCCTTTCAATCTGCGCCCTTTCGCTTATAACGGCTAGTTTGAGCGGAACCACACACTCGTATTTTCTCCTCTGGTTGTATACTAGAAGCTCGGGAAGATATCAAACGTTTTCCTCTGGGTTGAGGTCCAGCGAACCGGCCGGACAGTCTAGCAAAATGGTATGATTGGCCCAAAACCAAGCCTGAGCAGTCTTACTAACAAGAAGTGAAGGCGGTTGCGGACTAGAAAGAACTGAAAACTATTTTCGACGCTTTCTGATAATCTGTGAGGTTCATAGGTCGTGTCGCAAAAACCTGGTCCAGCCTACCACATCACCTGAATCTGGGTCTATACATTATTTTTTCCACACACATTCTCCTCCAGAGTTCCTACACGAAGATAAGTGTGGGTTCTTTTTGTAGATCTCTCCAGTGCTCAGAATACACAGTTAAAATAATTAAATAGATTAGAATATTTCAGGCTCGTTCGGACTGAGCTTGCCTTCGACCGATAAGAAGGGGTTTCGGCTTGCCTTTCGACCGATAAGAAAGGGTTTCGAAAAAATCCACCTATGGATCAGAACTATCATTGAGTAGGAACTTCCGAGGAGAAAAGAAAAATGTGTCGACCCGGATTCGGGTGGTGGACCAGGTTTCGGGACATGATCTATGAACCTCATAGATTATCAGGCTGTGTCAGAGAATCATTTCCAGTTCTATCTAGTCCGTATCCGCCTTCACTTCTTGTCAGTAGGACGACGCAGGCTTGGTTTCAGGCCGATCCTGTCAATTTGCTAGAATGGCCGGCCGGTTCGCAGAACCTCAACACAGAGGAAAACGCTTGATATACTCTGAGCTTCAAATATACAACCAGAGAAGACATAACGAGTGTATGGTGTCGCTTAAAGGCAGTGTTCAAGATAAGAATCGTTTTCTGCTTCTCCGCCTATCTTGAAGACGGTCCCATGCTGATTCGAATGATGTTTTCAAAATCGTACAGGACCTTCTAGGAACGGAGTTATGGTCCTTAAAAATTGAGCTAGGGAAGCATGGTGGACGAGGTGTCCCAAGCTTGGAACTTCCGTCTTTTGCAGCCGATGCATGCGAGCTGACGTGAGTGAACAGAGAAGTTGAGAATGAAGGGAAGAACGAACTATTGATCGATCGGAAACCATCGCTCATCCTCACGATCTCAAGCATTCATTTGTTCGTCGGTGGGCGTGGAAAGTGCATCTGGGGTGTGATGAGCTGACGGGTGTCAACTTTGGAGCCGTTGGGGACCGTTCCGAGCTCATTTTCTTAGCTTTTTCAACGTTGGGGTCGCGCTAGGCTCCGCAGCTGCCGATCTCCACCAGAAAATCAGACGTAGTTTTAATCGTGGACACTGCCTTTAAACTAGCCGTTATAAGCGAACGTGCGCATATTGGAAGGGGCGTTTACAAAAAGCTGGGTTTAAACATACCAAAAAAAGTTTTCGAAAAGGTTGGGCATCAAGGCAATTCTGAAGACTATTAACTTGATGTTCATAATGGTTTTTACCATGAATGAACTGATACAGATGGTGTAGAAAAGAAATTTCTACGAGAACGTCAGCTATGTCGTATAATTTTGCAACGGTCGTTTTTGACAATTTCCATTACCAGATTCCTGCCAGTTGCTCTAATTTCATGAAGATTCGTACCCAGGGGGTTTTCGAGAGTGCTGCATCGATTGGCGTTTACCGTTTGTCTTCTTAAAGGCACAGTCCAACCTCAGAATCGGTTCTCTGTTTTTCTGTCTATCTTGAAAACGGTCCCACGCTGATTCCAGTGATGTCTCTAGAATCGTTCAAGACCCCCTGGTAACGGAGTTATGGCCCCTCGAAAATTGAGCTGCGGAAGCATTTTGGACGAGTTGTCCGAGGCTTGTAACTTCCGTCATTTGCAACCGATGTATGCGAGCTGACCTGGATGAAGAGAGAGGCTGAGAATGAAGGTAAGAACGGGGCCTTCGATAGGAAAGCATCGCTCATCTCGCAACTGTTGAGCTCGAAGGATCGTGAAAGGGGCGTGACAAAGTGGCTTCCCTAGGTGGACGCCCCAGAGTGGCTTCCTCCTATATCTCGCTTATTCAGGAGGAATTGAGAGCTCGCATTTGGCAAGTGGTATACGAGGTGGGCCTACTTCACAATTATGTGGAAATCCCAGATTTCGTCCCTGAGCTTGGACTGTGCCTTTGAATCACGCGAAGTTTGTAATCGCAAAAATTGGGGTATGTCGTATAATTACGTTTCAGAAAACGCTATCGTATTCACAGCTCAAATTTCTACCCAATAAATTGCTTTGTGGACCGAAGTCCTGGAATCGATTTGTTGTTGAGTAAAACTACTTTTGCGGTCGTGTCTCAAAAACGTCGCGTGCGGCAAAGTGCGGTGTAACTTTGAGTAGTAGTTGTACAAGTAATAGGACAGCAATCTATATGTTTTTCTTCGTAAATAAGATGAAAGTGGAGCAATCGTAAGATCTGTGCAGGTTGAATTTTCGATCTTATTCATTCATCGGTCTGGAGCTTTCGCTACAGAAGTCAGATTTTTCAGGAAGTAAACCTGCACGAATCTCGAGATTACCCCTTTCTTATAACTCACAAAGAATACATAAAGATTGCTCTGCTATTACTTGTACAATTACTACTCAAAGTTTCACCGCGCGCGACGCTTTTGAGAAACGATTGCAAAAACAATTTTACTCGAAAACAAAGCGATTTTAAGGAACTTCGGCCCAAAATGCACATTATTATGTAGGAATTTGAGCTGTGATTATGACAGCGTTTTCAGAATACAAAAACACCTTTATTCGAAAAAGTTATGAGCATTGGACGTTTTTTTGCCTTTTTTCGCAAAGTTTCGCTAGTGCTCCCCGTTTTTACAAAACTTAGCGCGGGTATTGTAGTTTAATAGCACCTTTGATTTTGTTTTATTAAATGCAACGGAGAAGCTTGTAAAATCCTATATTTCGTCTTTTACTTTCGAAAAGTGATCGATGATTGGCCATCAATTCATGTTTTTATTCCTTTCACGACATCTCTCATCAATGGAAGGAAAATCGCTTCTCCACAACTACCCCAATAGTTGTTTCCGGAATCGCAGGGTTGCGCAAGTGCGAGTTGAAGCCAAACCTGATACACGCTTAGCGCGCAACACAATTTTCATACATGGAACGTAGAAAGAAATCACTAAACTAGTAAAGCGACAGAAAAAATTTCGAAATACGACGCCCACATCAGCTGTAATTTGGTAGTTTCGACCGGTCTTCAGAACCTGATAATAATTTTCATCAGAATAATATTTTTTCACGACGAAGTAAGAGAACAAAAAAAAATTGAAGATTTGGTGTAATGTCAAATTATTCAAATCAGTGCGGGAAAATCATCGGGAAATTCTCAATAAAGACGAAATCGCGATATTTTGTTCCGCATTTTCCGCGTTCCGCAGCACTTTCTGCGGTTTTCGGAAGGCGGAACGCGGAAGGCCAAAAACGCGCGCGAAACTGCGGGTTTCGGAGCGCGAAACGCGGAATTCCGCTCATCCCTGTTCCCACTGTGGTCCGGCACACACTTTCTGTGACGTCCTGCACAATTCCCCAGAAGTCCTGCTCACTCCTTGCAACACTATCCACTCCGCACGTTGACCAGAAATCTGCTTCTGAAGTCTTGTCGCATTGTACGGAGCATTCACCTTCCCAAACAGGAATAGGCGCAATTACTTAAGACAAACCTCTCTAAGAAAGTGAACGAAATCCTTTCCCTGCAGTACTGCAAAGATCCCTCTGCGTCCCTACCAGTGATGTCAGATGGGTCTCGCAAGATTAGCGTGTTTATAGGGAAATCCGTAATATCAGCGACAAATATCGCGGTTTTTTTTTTTGCCGTTTTCGATGTAGGAAAGGGTGGTTAGGCAAACGAGGGCCCAGCTAAGCGAATGATGGAAAAAAATTAGAAAACGGAAAGAGACTTCAACGACATCGTCCACGATGGAAATCACTTTGAATTTTCTGTGTACAATCAAACAATTCGGCCTAGCCCACGGAACTTGAGGCTCCGAAAATGCTCTCCTTAAAAGTTACGACCACCTGAAAACTGCTGTGGGGTCGATCATCTAGCACTCCTCGGTCGGTCATCCAACACTTTTTCGTTGAATGTTGATGTGGCCGTCGAACAAGGTGGAAAACATTTATGGTACAAACTCTACATGCAGGAAAACTTCGAAAATGGAGATGACCAAGTCTCCAAATGCAGAAAAACCTCAGAAACGACTTTGGCGCAAAATTCAAGTTTATATTTACGATGTATTCCGATTGATTTTTCTTTACAAATGAAAGCTCTTCATGGGCCCCTTCGACATTTTCGTTCACTAAAGATTCCAAACTGTTGAAAAACATGAAAAACTATTATATGGTTTTCATCGTGTACGATGCCTTTAACTCAGATATTCGTGGGGAAGTTCCCAAGAACGACAGCAGAACTTCCCTCGAAACAATTGGGGAACTTCCTCCGAATTGGGGGGGAGGCGAAGGGGACGTCTCGACAGCAGAGTAATGGGGGAAGTTCCCACAGCAGGAGTTCTCTTGTTCCCCCGACTGCAGGTCTTTTCGCGACCTTCCGACTGCTGATCTTCCCATTGTTCAATGATTGATCAAAAATCAGATTGCTAGAACCCGCTGTTTTCGACAGTCTGCTGCTCCTGAAAAACTGTGATCGGTCCAAAAATATTAAGCTCTGACTAATGGTTATAGAGAAGCTTATTAGCTCCTCTGAAAACCAGACAGAGATGCCTTACGTTGTCCTTGAGTGGCAGATCTACCCCGTCTGCATCACCGTATACGCTGCGGCTTTGTTTTCGCGTTCATCATGTTCGGGGGGAGGCCATGGGAACAGCCGTGAAGCGAACTTCCCTTGTTCTTCCCCGAGTTGACTGTTTCAGAACGCCTTATCGTTGTGCATAATTCGAGGGAGAGGAGGGAGACGTCCTCCGGGGACGTCTCGCCTCTCCCCGATCGAGTGATAACGACCAAAACAGGTCTAGTGTCCTCGGGAACTTTCCCCCAAATGTGTGAGAATACGGTCTGTTCTTTTGAAGCACCTTGATTTTTCCGGTCAAAGAACAATTTGACCTTTCACTACCAGTCGGAGGAGATCCTCCGGGAGCACATGCACCCTCGCAGTCCTGTGACCGCAGTGTTGAGACGATCTCAAGAAAAAGATATCGTCTAACAACTTTTTTCCATCTCAGAATCGCTTTTTCAGATGAGATTATTATGCTTCACGACACCTTTTAAAGCAGTGGTCAGAAGTAGAAGGCAAGACTTCCATTGCTACAACAGTGTCAAAAATCGGCTAAAAACGAGCAATAACTAGCTTTATGCGACCCTTAAACCTGAATGCTGGTCCCAGCGTCAAGTTTAGGGGTCGCATAGAGCTACTTATTGCTCGTTTCTTGGTATTCAGAGTTTTCTCAACAGCCACCTTTGTAGTGGACGGGGTTCGCATGCCGCATACAAGCTAAGGTATAGGCTATTTATTGCTCGTTTTTGCAAACGTTGCAATTCAAAGGCTTTTAACCGTAAACCTTCAGAAGTTCCTCTAGTCTTCAAGAGCATTTTAAAGGCGATAATTATGTTTTTCAGAAGATATGTTCAAATCCTTTTCAGATGATCTCAATTTTCTTCGAAGGCGGTTTACTACAGCTGCCAATATCACGTCCATAGAGATAGCTTGCAAGTTACTGCCGACACGGACCACACTGACAGTTTGGCTAAATTCTGACGGTGTAGTTTACGTTGGCGCAAACTCGGTGCACATACGCTATCACATAAAGCCGATCTAGCTCGGATGAGTCCGGGTGTGTAGCAGGAAGCAGAGCGGTCGGCGAAGCCGAAATATATAAAAGCTAGGAAGATTCTGACATGATAAGCTCGATGAGCCTTGCTTCGAGCGGCTTGAAAAGAGGGAGGGAGGCTATATGGTTCCTGTTTTCGATTTAGCCTCACGCATGGACCAGACGGCTGGCCGTGCGAGGTTTGCGGCCTCACTGAAGAATGGGGTTTCGATTCGCGCGGGGTGATCTACCGTCGCAGCCCGTCCATTCAGCAGACTGAGATTATTGCTCCAACTTTACGTGCACCGAGTTGGCACCAACGCGATCTAAACCGTCAAGAAGGAGCCAAAACGGTTAGTGCGATAACTGTTCACAGAAGTTGCCGCCATACATATACAGGTTTTTTCTGTTCGTTGAAAGCTTGCTCCTGATGCACCGTCATCAAAGGCTCGTAGCAGCGGTGAGTCTCATAGAATTTCGTTTGCTCGTCGAGAATGTATCTTGTATAAATGAACAATTTGACTTAGGCAATTCTTTCATTATCCGTGCTTGTTATATATTCTATACACATGAACTTCACATACGTTGTAGTGTAATTTATTGGTACTACTGGAGTCACGTGCTTTCTTGAGGGTAACCCAGGAGCACCTGATTTCCAGCACCGCTAGCCGGGTTCTCACGTTTACCTATTATATGAAGGTATTGATAATAACATGTCACTTATTGTATTATCGCTTCTAGTTATATCTAATTGCCACCTCTCATGTTATCTACTTCTTTTTTATAATACATTATGTATATTAATTCATAACATACACTATTATAATTTTCCGTACTTCACAATACTTCTCTTTTTAACATTAACTCAAGACCCTGACTTTTCTGAAAGTCAATCCTCATCACGTAATAGGAGATAGTTGACTTCTTTTTAGCTCCGATTCCTATCACATTGATCACAAAGCTTGTCGTCAGTCACGAAATGTGACACACACACCAATGGTGAAGCATCTAGTTGATGCATCTTCTTCTTACTCATTCATTATTCATTACACTCAATGTAGCTATAGCTTCTCCCTCTCGATTTGAGCCAGTCGAAGTAGAGCTCATCGGGTTGTCAACATGTTGAAATCTACTTATCCCATGGATTTCACCGTGGCCGACCGCTCCGTTGCTTGTTCTCCTCCTGGACTTGTTTGAGCGGGACGGGCTATACGTTTCCATCACAATATCATACCTCTTATCGTCAGTCACGAATGGTGTTTTACACCACCAGAAGCATCCACATTCGGATGCATTCTCTTCTCTCTTCTTTCCCTGAGATGCATATTGTGCTCAAAAGACCTTCAATAATTTATATGATTTTCGATCAGTTTCTGTTTCCCTTCTCGCTATAAAGGATATAAATTATATGCCGGCAAATAGTCAACCCGTTTCCCTTGATCATGACCCATCTCTTGTTGTTAGCTCTTTACATACCTTTACGGCAAATCAGCCTTAGTTCTCGTTTCAGGTACACTTTGGGATTTAGACATAATCCCACTGCAACTGTATTACAGATTGGCCGGAGGGCTATACCTCTGAATAAAAATAGGTACTGGTACTGATGGGGTTATAAGCGGAAAATGTCAAAAGGGATCAGTTTTTCGCGCCACCCAGTACTAAGTCAAAACCTTTGGGGATTGACAACCCCGCCAGCAGCCCTGGCAAACCCGTAAGGGAGATTCCTCTCTGTAAGGGGTTTGGCCGCCCACTTACTTAGATTCTGGTCAAAAACTCAGGTTCCAAATCAAGCAAAAAACTACTTCTCCCTCTCTTCCTTCACCAAGTATAAGAATAGAGCTAACAAATATACCATAAAAGATTTGGGTAATGATCAAAAAGGTGAGAAATGTTCGGCAAAGTGCACTGTGTGTAGACTTACAAACTTTGATAACTATATTGATTCCACCGTTACAAAATTTTGTATCAATACATTCAAGACTAGTGGCGCTAACTGTAGGTTTAGAGGTGTTATATATTGCTTACAATGCTCTAGTTGTAATCTACAATATGTTGGAATGACAACTAGGAGTTTGAAAGAGAGAGTAATGGAACATCTACGCAATATTAACAACCATAAAATATTTACTCCATTATATACACATTATCATAAATGTAAATCCAACATAATTGTACACATTTTGGACTCCTGTCCAGAAAATACGGATAGAAACATTTTACTGGAGAAGGAAGAGTTTTGGATAAAACTTCTCATGACACCATGCCCTTTTGGACTTAATGATAATATTAAAGGATATGGGAAATATTTCAGATATAAGTAATCCACTTATGCATAAAGTAAAACATCCATTCTTCGCACTCAAAATTATCAAGGAGCGTAACAACAGAGGTAGAAGAAAAAAGATAAATACATTGAATCCTTTGGATGTTCAAAATGTTATCGATTTTATAGAGAAAGAAGAAAAAAGATGGGTTGAATACTATGAAAATATATAGTTTGATAAAACACATGAATAAAAGAAATATACGAAAGCTTATAGAACTATCACAGTCGGATTCTTTCCTATCTAGTATCACCAACAAAACTAAGTTTCGGATTTTGTGCCTTCTTACTCATTTCCACTATCACTTGGAATGTAACGAAAGGCGTAAAAATGAACAAAGAGATTACTACTACTTGAAAATGAATTATTTCAATAACGTTTCTGATCGGATTAATTTCAATAGAATTTTCAACAGCATAGATTTGCCTAACCTTGTTACTAACACTGAAATAAAACGTTATAAAAAAGTAAGAGTTGTCCATTTTATGAGAATCCTGTATCTAGCATTGTTTTCAACTATAATAAAATGTTAAAAGCTTTGGATACAAGTAGCATCCAAGAAATAATATCAGATGGTTGCATTTGTGAAAATGGTCGGGATGAATATAAAGATTATATTGATTCCCATCATCAACACATCATAACAGGGAATATTGATATAATAAAAAATTCAATTCTCAAAGAAATCTTGAATAAAGGAACTAAATATAGAATAGAAAAGATGAATAACAGGAGTGAAATAACACAAACTTATTTCGACGCTACAACGAAATTCATCAACTACATGAGAAATAAGTACAAGCTAGATGTTATGAAAATAAATAGTTTGCAGTTGCATTTCAAAAAACAGTACAGAAAAAGACTCAAACCAATACTACAAGGGACTTCCTTCCGTAGGCAGTCTAATAGCCTGATACCTTATAAGAGTATAAAAGAATACCAGAAACACTTCATTTTCTGCCTTTAGATAAAGATAGCAATAATTATGGGATTATTTGTAAGAAATACTACACCATAACTCTCATGAAACAACTTGGAATTAATATCATAAACGGTAATTTTGAAAGAGAACAAAACCATAATGACACATATAAGCTGATTCAAAATGCCAACAGGCAAACAACCATTTTAAATCATAAGTTTTCAATATCAAAGCAGGACTTAAAGTTGACATAGATTGTGAGTTACCCATCATCTACGCTTTACCGAAATTACATAAGGATCCCATAAAATTCAGATTCATTACGGGAGCAAGAAACAGCAGCATGAAACCATTAGCAGTAGAATTGCAAAAATTTTCACGTTTCTTAAGACACATTTTATTAATTATACCATTGTGAGTTACCAAAGGAAGGGAGGACTCAAGACCTATTGATCTATCTCAAACATTAACAATAGCAGCTGAATTATGTAGATTGAGTACCAATGGGGTTCAAGTTTATTCTGCTGATTTTACTGACATGGTCACTAACCTCCCACACAGCTTTATTCTGTATAACATGAAAGAATTTTGAAAATTTGCTTCCAAAAATGCTAATAAAAAATGGATAGTTACCAATGGATACAGAGTATCTTATCGAGATTCTGAGCTAGATAAAGGCGGTTACAGATATTATACCATCACAGACTTGATATATCACGTTGACTATCTTTTACGCAGCAGTTACTGTCGTTTCGGAGAACTTGTGCTTCAACAGATGAAAGGAGTTCTTCAGGGAGGTAACTTCAGTCCATTGTTAGCCGATATAACAGTTTTCCATGTTGGAGTATAGGTACTCTATTAGCGCGAAAATGGAAAATAACGTACTTTTCAAACCTTTTAGATATATGGATGACTTACACGATTTTGGAAGTTTTTGCCGTTACTGCAGTTTAACGTCGCAGTGCACGTTATGGTATGTTTACACAAGGTGTTGAGTTGATCGCAAAACACTTGGCTCCGGGCGAGATTGAAGCAGCATATTCCTTTCCTGGGAGCGCCTTATCGCACTGCACCACCGAAGCCCCAGCGCCCCTCTCACTCAACTGCTCGGTGAATCTTCACCGAAGCAATCATCCTTTCACCCGCATAACGGGATGAAACAGGTATACCGCCAGAGACTATCTAACAGTCGTAGACCTGTCAAGATGATGCCCTAGTTAAGTCTTACACGATTTTTGGAAGTTTTTTGCCGTAACTGCAGTTTAACGTCGCAGTGCACGTTATGGTATGTTTACACAAGGTGTTGAGTTGATCGCAAAACGCTTGGCTCCGGGCGAGATTGAACCAGCATATTCCCTTTCCGGGGAGCGCCTTATCGCACTGCACCACCGGGTAGCCCCAGCGCCGCACTCACTCAACTGCCCGGAAAATCTACACCGAAGCAATCATCCTTTCACCCGCATAACGGGATGAAACAGGTATACCGCCAGAGACTATCTAACAGTCGTAGACCTGTCAAGATGATGCCCTAGTTAAGTCTTACACGATTTTTGGAAGTTTTTGCCGTAACTGCAGTTTAACGTCGCAGTGCACGTTATGGTATGTTTACACAAGGTGTTGAGTTGATCGCAAAACGCTTGGCTCCGGGCGAGATTGAACCAGCATATTCCCTTTCCGGGGAGCGCCTTATCGCACTGCACCACCGGAGCCCCAGCGCCGCTCGCACTCAACTGCTCGGTAAATCTTCACCGAAGCAATCATCCTTTCACCCGCATAACGGGATGAAACAGGTATACCGCCAGAGACTATCTAACAGTCGTAGACCTGTCAAGATGATGCCTAGTTAAGTCTTACACGATTTTTGGAAGTTTTTGCCGTAACTGCAGTTTAACGTCGCAGTGCACGTTATGGTATGTTTACACAAGGTGTTGAGTTGATCGCAAAACGCTTGGCTCCGGGCGAGATTGAACCAGCATATTCCCTTTCCGGGAGCGCCTTATCGCACTGCACCACCGGAGCCCCAGCGCCGCTCTCACTCAACTGCTCGGTAAATCTTCACCGAAGCAATCATCCTTTCACCCGCATAACGGGATGAAACAGGTGTACCGCCAGAGACTATCTAACAGTCGTAGACCTGTCAAGATGATGCCCTAGTTAAGTCTTACACGATTTTTGGAAGTTTTTGCCGTAACTGCAGTTTAACGTCGCAGTGCACGTTATGGTATGGATACACAAGGTGTTGGAGTTGATCGCAAAACGCTTGGCTCCGGGCGAGATTGAACCAGCATATTCCCTTTCCGGGGAGCGCCTTATCGCACTGCACCACCGGAGCCCCAGCGCCGCTCTCACTCAACTGCTCGGTAAATCTTCACCGAAGCAATCATCCTTTCACCCGCATAACGGGATGAAACAGGTATACCGCCAGAGACTATCTAACAGTCGTAGACCTGTCAAGATGATGCCCTAGTTAAGTCTTACACGATTTTTGGAAGTTTTTTGCCGTAACTGCAGTTTAACGTCGCAGTGCACGTTATGGTATGTTTACACAAGGTGTTGAGTTGATCGCAAAACGCTTGGCTCCGGGCGAGAGTGAACCAGCATATTCCCTTTCCGGGAGCGCCTTATCGCACTGCCCCACCGGAGCCCCAGCGCCGCTCTCACTCAACTGCTCGGTAAATCTTCACCGAAGCAATCATCCTTTCACCCGCATAACGGGATGAAACAGGTATACCGCCAGAGACTATCTAACAGTCGTAGACCTGTCAAGATGATGCCCTAGTTAAGTCTTACACGATTTTTGGAAGTTTTTGCCGTAACTGCAGTTTAACGTCGCAGTGCACGTTATGGTATGTTTACACAAGGTGTTGAGTTGATCGCAAAACGCTTGGCTCCGGGCGAGATTGAACCAGCATATTCCCTTTCCGGGGGAGCGCCTTATCGCACTGCACCACCGGAGCCCCAGCGCCGCTCTCACTCAACTGCTCGCTAAATCTTCACCGACTACTCATCCTTTCACCCGCATAACGGGATGAAACAGGTATACCGCCAGAGACTATCTAACAGTCGTAGACCTGTCAAGATGATGCCCTAGTTAAGTCTTACACGATTTTTGGAAGTTTTTTGCCGTAACTGCAGTTTAACGTCGCAGTGCACGTTATGGTATGTTTACACAAGGTGTTGAGTTGATCGCAAAACGCTTGGCTCCGGGCGAGATTGAACCAGCATATTCCCTTTCCGGGGGAGCGCCTTATCGCACTGCACCACCGGAGCCCCAGCGCCGCTCTCACTCAACTGCTCGGTAAATCTTCACCGAAGCAATCATCCTTTCACCCGCATAACGGGATGAAACAGGTATACCGCCAGAGACTATCTAACAGTCGTAGACCTGTCAAGATGATGCCCTAGTTAAGTCTTACACGATATTTTGGAAGTTTTTGCCGTAACTGCAGCCTAACGTCGCAGTGCACGTTGTGGTATCTTTACACAAGGTGTTGAGTTGATCCCAAAACGCTTCGCTCCGGGCGAGATTGAACCAGCATATCCCCTTTCCGGGGTAGCGCCTTATCGCACTGCACCACCGGAGCCCCAGCGCCGCTCTCACTCAACTGCTCGGTAAATCTTCACCGAAGCAATCATCCTTTCACTATAACGGGATGAAACAGGTATACCGCCAGAGACCATCTAACAGTCGTAGACCTGTCAAGATGATGCCCTAGTTAAGTCTTACACGATTTTGGAAGCGCCGTAACTGCAGTTTAACGTCGCAGTGCACGTTATGGTATGTCTATTACACAAGGTGCTGAGTTGATCGCAAAACGCTTGGCTCCGGGCGAGATTGAACCAGCATACCTTCCGTGGTCTGTTCACTCGCACCAATCGGAAATCTCGTTGCCAGCTCCTCACTCAACTGCTCGGTAAATCTTCACCGAAGCAATCATCCTTTCACCCGCATAACGGGATGAAACAGGTATACGCCAGAGACTATCTAACAGTCGTAGACTGTCAAGATGATGCCCTAGTTAAGTCTTCTACGATTTTTGAAGCTTGCCGTAACTGCAGTTTAACGTCGCAGTGCACGTTATGGTATGTTTAAGGTGTTGAGTTGATCGCAAAACGCTTGGCTCTCGGCGAGATTGAAACAGCATTATTCCCTTTCCGGGGAGCGCCTTATCGCACTACCACCGGAGCCCCAGCGCCGCTCACTAAACTGCTCGGTAAATCTTCACCAGAAGCAATCATCCTTTCACCGCATAACGGGATGAAACAGCCAGATCTAACAGTCGTAGACCTGTCAAGATGATGCCCTAGTTAAGTCTTTCACACGATTTTTGGAAGTTTGCCGTAACTGCAGTTTAACGTCGCAGTGCACGTTATGGTATGTTTACACAAGGTGTTGAGTTGATCGCAAAACGCTTGGCTCCGGGCGAGATTGAACGCGCCTTATCGCACTGCACCACCGGAGCCCCAGCCACTCAACTGCTCGGTAGCCACCGAAGCAATCATCACGCTTTCACCCGCATAACGGATAGCTGCCAGAGACTATCTAACGGTCGTAGACCTGTCAAGATGATGCTCTAGTTAAGTCTTACACGATTTTTGGAAGTTTTTTGTCGTAACTGCAGTTTAACGTCGCAGTGCACGTTATGGTATGTTCACGCAAGGTGCTGAGTTAATCGCAAAACGCTTGGCTCCGGGCGAGATTGAACCAGCATATTCCCTTTCCGGGGGAGCGCCTTATCGCACTGCACCACCGGAGCCCCAGCGCCGCTTCCACTCAACTGCTCGGTAAATTCACCGAAGCAATCATCCTTTCACCCGCATAACGGAAACAGGTATACCGCCAGAGACCTCTAAAAATCGTAGACTTAACTAGGGCATCATCTTGACAGGTCTACGACTGTTAGATAGTCTTTTCATCCCGTTATGCGGGTGAAAGCGGATGATTGCTTCGGTGAAGATTTACCGAGCAGTTGAGTGAGAGCGGCGCTGGGGCTCCGGTGGTGCAGTGCGAGGCGCCCCCAGAGAATATGCTGGTTCAATCTCGCCCGGAGCCAAGCGTTTTGCGATCAACTCAACACCTTGTGTAAACATACCATAACGTGCACTGCGACGTTAAACTGCAGTTACGGCAAAAAAAACTTCCAAAAATCGTGTAAGACTTAACTAGGGCATCATCTTGACAGGTCTACGACTGTTAGATAGTCTCTGGCGGTATACCTGTTTCATCCCGTTATGCGGGTGAAAGGATGATTGCTTCGGTGAAGATTTACCGAGCAGTTGAGTGAGAGCGGCGCTGGGGCTCCGGTGGTGCAGTGCGATAAGGGCCTCCCCGGGGAACGGAATCTGCTGGTTCAATCTCGCCCGGAGCCAAGCGTTTTGCGATCAACTCAACACCTTGTGTAAACATACCATAACGTGCACTGCGACGTTAAACTGCAGTTACGGCAAAAAACTTCCAAAAATCGTGTAAGACTTAACTAGGGCATCATCTTGACAGGTCTACGACTGTTAGATAGTCTCTGGCGGTATACCTGTTTCATCCCGTTATGCGGGTGAAAGGATGATTGCTTCGGTGAAGATTTACCGAGCAGTTGAGTGAGAGCGGCGCTGGGGCTCCGGTGGTGCAGTGCGATAAGGCGCTCCCCCGGAAAGGGAATATGCTGGTTCAATCTCGCCCGGAGCCAAGCTGTTTTGCGATCAACTCAACACCTTGTGTAAACATACCATAACGTGCACTGCGACGTTAAACTGCAGTTACGGCAAAAACTTCCAAAAATCGTGTAAGACTTAACTAGGGCATCATCTTGACAGGTCTACGACTGTTAGATAGTCTCTGGCGGTATACCTGTTTCATCCCGTTATGCGGGTGAAAGGATGATTGCTTCGGTGAAGGTTTACCGAGCAGTTGAGTGAGCGGCGCTGGGGCTCCGGTGGTGCAGTGCGATAAGGCGCTCCCGGAAAGGGAATATGCTGGTTCAATCTCGCCCGGAGCCAAGCGTTTGCGATCAACTCAACACCTTGTGTAAACACACCATAACGTGCACTGCGACGTTAAACTGCAGTTACGGCAAAAAACTTCCAAAAATCGTGTAAGACTTAACTAGGGCATCATCTTGACAGGTCTACGACTGTTAGATAGTCTCTGGCGGTATACCTGTTTCATCCCGTTATGCGGGTGAAAGGATGATTGCTTCGGTGAAGATTTACCGAGCAGTTGAGTGAGAGCGGCGCTGGGGCTCCGGTGGTGCAGTGCGATAAGGCGCTCCCCGGAAAGGGAATATGCTGGTTCAATCTCGCCCGGAGCCAAGCGTTTTGCTATCAACTCAACACCTTGTAGTAAACATACCATAACGTGCACTGCGACGTTAAACTGCAGTTACGGCAAAAAACTCCCAAAATCGTGTAAGACTTAACTAGGGGATCGTCTTCACAGGTCTCCGCCTGTTAGATAGTCTCTGGCGGTATACCTGTTTCATCCCGTTATGCGGGTGAAAGGATGATTGCTTCGGTGAAGATTTACCGAGCAGTTGAGTGAGAGCGGCGCTGGGGCTCCGGTGGTGCAGTGCGATAAGGCGCTCCCCGGAAAGGGAATATGCTGGTTCAATCTCGCCCGGAGCCAAGCGTTTTGCGATCAACTCAACACCTTGTGTAAACATACCATAACGTGCACTGCGACGTTATACAGCAGTTACGGCAAACTTCCAAAAATCGTGTAAGACTTAACTAGGGCATCATCTTGACAGGTCTACGACTGTTAGATAGTCTCTGGCGGTATACCTGTTTCATCCCGTTATGCGGGTGAAAGGATGATTGCTTCGGTGAAGATTTACCGAGCAGTTGAGTGAGAGCGGCGCTGGGGCTCCGGTGGTGCAGTGCGATAAGGCGCTCCCCCGGAAAGGGAATATGCTGGTTCAATCTCGCCCGGAGCCAAGCGTTTTGCGATCAACTCAACACCTTGTGTAAACATACCATAACGTGCACTGCGACGTTAAACTGCAGTTACGGCAAAAAACTTCCAAAAATCGTGTAAGACTTAACTAGGGCATCATCTTGACAGGTCTACGACTGTTAGATAGTCTCTGGCGGTATACCTGTTTCATCCCGTTATGCGGGTGAAAGGATGATTGCTTCGGTGAAGATTTACCGAGCAGTTGAGTGAGAGCGGCGCTGGGGCTCCGGTGGTGCAGTGCGATAAGGCGCTCCCCCGGAAAGGGAATATGCTGGTTCAATCTCGCCCGGAGCCAAGCGTTTTGCGATCAACTCAACACCTTGTGTAAACATACCATAACGTGCACTGCGACGTTAAACTGCAGTTACGGCAAAAAACTTCCAAAAATCGTGTAAGTCATCCATATATCTAAAAGGTTTGAAAAGTACGTTATTTTCCATTTTCGCGCTAATAGAGTACCTATACTCCAACATGGAAACTGTTATATCGGCTAACAATGGACTGAAGTTACCTCCCTGAAGAACTCCTTTCATCTGTTGAAGCACAAGTTCTCCGAAACGACAGTAACTGTTGCGTAAAAGATAGTCAACGTGATATATCAAGTCTGTGATGGTATAATATCTGTAACCGCCTTTATCTAGCTCAGAATCTCGATAAGATACTCTGTATCCATTGGTAACTATCCATTTTTTATTAGCATTTTTGAAGCAAATTTTCAAAAATTCTTTCATGTTATACAGAATAAAGCTGTGTGGGAGGTTAGTGAACATGTCAGTAAAATCAGCAGAATAAACTTGAACCCCATTGGTACTCAATCTACATAATTCAGCTGCTATTGTTAATGTTTGAGATAGACCAATAGGTCTTGAGTCCTCCCTTCCTTTGGTAACTCACAATGGTATAATTAATAAAATGTGTCTTAAGAAACGTGAAAATTTTTTGCAATTCTACTGCTAATGGTTTCATGCTGCTGTTTCTTGCTCCCGTAATGAATCTGAATTTTATGGGATCCTTATGTAATTTCGGTAAAGCGTAGATGATGGGTAACTCACAATCTATGTCAACTTTAAGTCCTGCTTTGATATTGAAAAACTTATGATTTAAAATGGTTGTTTGCCTGTTGGCATTTTGAATCAGCTTATATGTGTCATTATGGTTTTGTTCTCTTTCAAAATTACCGTTTATGATATTAATTCCAAGTTGTTTCATGAGAGTTATGGTGTAGTATTTCTTACAAATAATCCCATAATTATTGCTATCTTTATCTAAAGGCAGAAAATGAAGTGTTTCTGGTATTCTTTTATACTCTTATAAGGTATCAGGCTATTAGACTGCCTACGGAAGGAAGTCCCTTGTAGTATTGGTTTGAGTCTTTTTCTGTACTGTTTTTTGAAATGCAACTGCAAACTATTTATTTTCATAACATCTAGCTTGTACTTATTTCTCATGTAGTTGATGAATTTCGTTGTAGCGTCGAAATAAGTTTGTGTTATTTCACTCCTGTTATTCATCTTTTCTATTCTATATTTAGTTCCTTTATTCAAGATTTCTTTGAGAATTGAATTTTTTATTATATCAATATTCCCTGTTATGATGTGTTGATGATGGGAATCAATATAATCTTTATATTCATCCCGACCATTTTCACAAATGCAACCATCTGATATTATTTCTTGGATGCTACTTGTATCCAAAGCTTTTAACATTTTATTATAGTTGAAAACAATGCTAGATACAGGATTCTCATAAAATGGACAACTCTTACTTTTTTATAACGTTTTATTTCAGTGTTAGGAACAAGGTTAGGCAAATCTATGCTGTTGAAAATTCTATTGAAATTAATCCGATCAGAAACGTTATTGAAATAATTCATTTTCAAGTAGTAGTAATCTTCTTGTTCATTTTTACGCCTTTCGTTACATTCCAAGTGATAGTGGAAATGAGTAAGAAGGCACAAAATCAGAAACTTAGTTCTGTTGGTGATACTAGATAGGAAAGAATCCGACTGTGATAGTTCTATAAGCTTTCGTATATTTCTTTTATTCATGTGTTTTATCAAACTATATATTTTCATAGTATTCAACCCATCTTTTTCTTCTTTCTCTATAAAATCGATAACATTTTGAACATCCAAAGGATTCAATGTATTTATCTTTTTTCTTCTACCTCTGTTGTTACGCTCCTTGATAATTTTGAGTGCGAAGAATGGATGTTTTACTTTATGCATAAGTGGATTACTTATATCTGAAATATTTCCCATATCCTTTAATATTATCATTAAGTCCAAAAGGGCATGGTGTCATGAGAAGTTTTATCCAAAACTCTTCCTTCTCCAGTAAAATGTTTCTATCCGTATTTTCTGGACAGGAGTCCAAAATGTGTACAATTATGTTGGATTTACATTTATGATAATGTGTATATAATGGAGTAAATATTTTATGGTTGTTAATATTGCGTAGATGTTCCATTACTCTCTCTTTCAAACTCCTAGTTGTCATTCCAACATATTGTAGATTACAACTAGAGCATTGTAAGCAATATATAACACCTCTAAACCTACAGTTAGCGCCACTAGTCTTGAATGTATTGATACAAAATTTTGTAACGGTGGAATCAATATAGTTATCAAAGTTTGTAAGTCTACACACAGTGCACTTTGCCGAACATTTCTCACCTTTTTGATCATTACCCAAATCTTTTATGGTATATTTGTTAGCTCTATTCTTATACTTGGTGAAGGAAGAGAGAGAGAAGTAGTTTTTTGATTGATTTGGAACCTGAGGTTTTGACCAGAATCTAAGTAAGTGGGGGGCCAAACCCCTTACAGAGAGGAATCTCCTTACGGGTTTGCCAGGGCTGCTGGCGGGGTTGTCAATCCCCAAAGGTTTTGACTTAGTACTGGGTGGCGCGAAAAACTGATCCCTTTTGACATTTTCCGCTTATAACCCCATCAGTACCAGTACCTATTTTTATTCAGAGGTATAGCCCTCCGGCCAATCTGTAATACAGTTGCAGTGGGATTATGTCTAAATCCCAAAGTGTACCTGAAACGAGAACTAAGGCTGATTTGCCGTAAAGGTATGTAAAGAGCTAACAACAAGAGATGGGTCATGATCAAGGGAAACGGGTTGACTATTTGCCGGCATATAATTTATATCCTTTATAGCGAGAAGGGAAACAGAAACTGATCGAAAATCATATAAATTATTGAAGGTCTTTTGAGCACAATATGCATCTCAGGGAAAGAAGAGAGAAGAGAATGCATCCGAATGTGGATGCTTCACAATTGGTGTAAAACACCATTCGTGACTGACGATAAGAGGTATGATATTGTGATGGAAACGTATAGCCCGTCCCGCTCAAACAAGTCCAGGAGGAGCAAGCAACGGAGCGGTCGGCCACGGTGAAATCCAAGGGATAAGTAGATTTCAACATGTTGACAACCCGATGAGCTCTACTTCGACTGGCTCAAATCGAGAGGGAGAAGCTATAGCTACATTGAGTGTACGAATAATGAATGAGTAAGAAGAAGATGCATCAACTAGATGCTTCACCATTGGTGTGTGTCACATTTCGTGACTGACGACAAGCTTTGTGATCAATGTGATAGGAATCGGAGCTAAAAAAGAAGTCAACTATCTCCTATTACGTGATGAGGATTGACTTTCAGAAAAGTCAGGGTCTTGAGTTAATGTTAAAAAGAGAAGTATTGTGAAGTACGGAAAATTATAATAGTGTATGTTATGAATTAATATACATAATGTATTATAAAAAAGAAGTAGATAACATGAGAGGTGGCAATTAGATATAACTAGAAGCGATAATACAATAAGTGACATGTTATTATCAATACCTTCATATAATAGGTAAACGTGAGAACCCGGCTAGCGGTGCTGGAAATCAGGTGCTCCTGGGTTACCCTCAAGAAAGCACGTGACTCCAGTAGTACCAATAAATTACACTACAACGTATGTGAAGTTCATGTGTATAGAATATATAACAAGCACGGATAATGAAAGAATTGCCTAAGTCAAATTGTTCATTTATACAAGATACATTCTCGACGAGCAAACGAAATTCTATGAGACTCCGCTGCTACGAGCCTTTGATGACGGTGCATCAGGAGCAAGCTTTCAACGAACAGAAAAAAAAACCTGTATATGTATGGCGGCAACTTCTAGAACAGTTATCGCACTAACCGTTTTGGCTCCTTCTTGACGGTTTAGATCGCGTTGGTGCCAACTCGGTGCACGTAAAGTTGGAGCAATAATCTCAGTCTGCTGAATGGACGGGGCTGCGACGGTAGATCACCCCGCGCGAATCGAAACCCCATTCTTCAGTGAGGCCGCAAACCTCGCACGGCCAGCCGTCTGGTCCATGCGTGAGGCTAAATCGAAAACAGGAACCATATAGCCTCCCTCCCTCTTTTCAAGCCGGTCGAAGCAAGGCTCATCGAGCTTATCATGTCAGAATCTTCCTATCTTTAATATATTTCGCCATCGCCGACCGCTCTGCTTCCTGCTACACCCGGACTCATCCGAGCTAGATCGGCTTTATGTGATAGCGTATGTGCACCGAGTTTGCGCCAACGTAAACTACACCGTCAGAATTTAGCCAAAACTGTCAGTGTGGTCCGTGTCGGCAGTAACTTGCAAGCTATCTCTATGGACGTGATATTGGCAGCTGTAGTAAACCGCCTTCGAATAAAATTGAGATCATCTGAAAAGGATTTGAACATATCTTCTAAAAAACATAATGATCGCCTTTAAAATGCTCTTGAAGACTAGAGGAACTTCTGAAGGTTTACGGTTAAAAAGCCTTTGAATTGCAACGTTTGCAAAAACGAGCAATAAATAGCCTATACCTTAGCTTGTATGCGGCATGCGAACCCCGTCCACTACAAAGGTGGCTGTTGAGAAAACTCTGAATACCAAGAAACGAGCAATAAGTAGCTCTATGCGACCCCTAAACTTGACGCTGGGACCAGCATTCAGGTTTAAGGGTCGCATAAAGCTAGTTATTGCTCGTTTTTAGCCGATTTTTGACACTGTTGTAGCAATGGAAGTCTTGCCTTCTACTTCTGACCACTGCTTTAAAAGGTGTCGTGAAGCATAATAATCTCATCTGAAAAAGCGATTCTGAGATGGAAAAAAGTTGTTAGACGATATCTTTTTCTTGAGATCGTCTCAACACTGCGGTCACAGGACTGCGAGGGTGCATGTGCTCCCGGAGGATCTCCTCCGACTGGTAGTGAAAGGTCAAATTGTTCTTTGACCGGAAAAATCAAGGTGCTTCAAAAGAACAGACCGTATTCTCACACATTTGGGGGAAAGTTCCCGAGGACACTAGACCTGTTTTGGTCGTTATCACTCGATCGGGGGGAGAGGAGCGAGACGTCCCCCGGAGGGGGACGTCTCCCTCCTCTCCCCTCGAATTATGCACAACGATAAGGCGTTCGAAACAGTCAACTCGGGGGAAGAACAAGGGAAGTTCGCTTCACGGCTGTTCCCATGGCCTCCCCCCGAACATGATGAACGCGAAAACAAAGCCGCAGCGTATACGGTGATGCAGACGGGGTAGATCTGCCACTCAAGGACAACGTAAGGCATCTCTGTCTGGTTTTCAGAGGAGCTAATAAGCTTCTCTATAACCATTAGTCAGAGCTTAATATTTTTGGACCGATCACAGTTTTTCAGGAGCAGCAGACTGTCGAAAACAGCGGGTTCTAGCAATCTGATTTTTGATCAATCATTGAACAATGGGAAGATCAGCAGTCGGAAGGTCGCGAAAAGACCTGCAGTCGGGGGAACAAGAGAACTCCTGCTGTGGGAACTTCCCCCATTACTCTGCTGTCGAGACGTCCCCTTCGCCTCCCCCCCAATTCGGAGGAAGTTCCCCAATTGTTTCGAGGGAAGTTCTGCTGTCGTTCTTGGGAACTTCCCCACGAATATCTGAGTTAAAGGCATCGTACACGATGAAAACCATATAATAGTTTTTCATGTTTTTCAACAGTTTGGAATCTTTAGTGAACGAAAATGTCGAAGGGGCCCATGAAGAGCTTTCATTTGTAAAGAAAAATCAATCGGAATACATCGTAAATATAAACTTGAACTTTGCGCCAAAGTCGTTTCTAAAGTTTTCTGCATTTGGAGACTTTGTCATTTCCATTTTTGAACTTTTCCTGCATGTAGAGTTTGTACCATAAATGTTTTCCACCTTGTTCGACGGCCACTTCAACATTCAACGAAAAAGTGTTGGATGACCGACCGAGGAGTGCTAGATGATCGACCCCACAGCAGTTTTCAGGTGGTCGTAACTTTTAAGGAGAGCATTTTCGGAGCCTCAAGTTCCGTGGGCTAGGCCGAATTGTTTGATTGTACACAGAAAATTCAAAGTGATTTCCATCGTGGACGATGTCGTTGAAGTCTCTTTCCGTTTTCTAATTTTTTTCCATCATTCGCTTAGCTGGGCCCTCGTTTGCCTAACCACCCTTTCCTACATCGAAAACGGCAAAAAAAAAACCGCGATATTTGTCGCTGATATTACGGATTTCCCTATAAACACGCTAATCTTGCGAGACCCATCTGACATCACTGGTAGGGACGCAGAGGGATCTTTGCAGTACTGCAGGGAAAGGATTTCGTTCACTTTCTTAGAGAGGTTTGCCCTAAGTAATTGCGCCTATTCCTGTTTGGGAAGGTGAATGCTCCGTACAATGCGACAAGACTTCAGAAGCAGATTTCTGGTCAACGTGCGGAGTGGATAGTGTTGCAAGGAGTGAGCAGGACTTCTGGGGAATTGTGCAGGACGTCACAGAAAGTGTGCCGGACCACAGTGGGAACAGGGATGAGCGGAATTCCGCGTTTCGCGCTCCGAAACCCGCAGTTTCGCGCGTTTTTGGCCTTCCGCGTTCCGCCTTCCGAAAACCGCAGAAAGTGCTGCGGAACGCGGAAAATGCGGAACAAAATATCGCGATTTCGTCTTTATTGAGAATTTCCCCGATGATTTTCCCGCACTGATTTGAATAATTTGACATTACACCAAATCTTCAATTTTTTTTTGTTCTCTTACTTCGTCGTGAAAAAATATTATTCTGATGAAAATTATTATCAGGTTCTGAAGACCGGTCGAAACTACCAAATTACAGCTGATGTGGGCGTCGTATTTCGAAATTTTTTCTGTCGCTTTACTAGTTTAGTGATTTCTTTCTACGTTCCATGTATGAAAATTGTGTTGCGCGCTAAGCGTGTATCAGGTTTGGCTTCAACTCGCACTTGCGCAACCCTGCGATTCCGGAAACAACTATTGGGGTAGTTGTGGAGAAGCGATTTTCCTTCCATTGATGAGAGATGTCGTGAAAGGAATAAAAACATGAATTGATGGCCAATCATCGATCACTTTTCGAAAGTAAAGGACGAAATATAGGATTTTACAAGCTTCTCCGTTGCATTTAATAAAACAAAATCAAAGGTGCTATTAAACTACAATACCCGCGCTAAGTTTTGTAAAAACGGGGAGCACTAGCGAAACTTTGCGAAAAAAAGCAAAAAAACGTCCAATGCTCATAACTTTTTCGAATAAAGGTGTTTTTGTATTCTGAAAACGCTGTCATAATCACAGCTCAAATTCCTACTTAATAATGTGCATTTTGGGCCGAAGTTCCTTAAAATCGCTTTGTTTTCGAGTCAAATTGTTTTTGCAATCGTTTCTCAAAAGCGTCGCGCGCGGTGAAACTTTGAGTAGTAATTGTACAAGTAATAGCAGAGCAATCTCTATGTATTCTTTGTGAGTTATATGAAAGGGGGGGGGGTAATCTCGAGATTCGTGCAGCTTTACTTCCTGAAAAATCTGACTTCTGTAGCGAAAGCTCCAGACCGATGAATGAATAAGATCGAAAATTCAACCTGCACAGATCTTACGATTGCTCCACTTTCATCTTATTTACGAAGAAAACATATAGATTGCTGTCCTATTACTTGTACAACTACTACTCAAAGTTACACCGCACTTTGCCGCACGCGACGTTTTTGAGACACGACCGCAAAAGTAGTTTTACTCAACAACAAATCGATTCCAGGGGACTTCGGTCCACAAAGCAATTTATTGGGTAGAAATTTGAGCTGTGAATACGATAGCGTTTTCTGAAACGTAATTATACGACATACCCCAATTTTTGCGATTACAAACTTCGCGTGATTCAAAGGCACAGTCCAAGCTCAGGGACGAAATCTGGGATTTCCACATAATTGTGAAGTAGACCCACCTCGTATACCACTTGCCAAATGCGAGCTCTCAATTCCTCCGAATAAGCGAGATATAGGAGGAAGCCACTCTGGGGCGTCCACCTAGGGAAGCCACTTTGTCACGCCCCTTTCACGATCCTTCGAGCTCAACAGTTGCGAGATGAGCGATGCTTTCCTATCGAAGGCCCCGTTCTTACCTTCATTCTCAGCCTCTCTCTTCATCCAGGTCAGCTCGCATACATCGGTTGCAAATGACGGAAGTTACAAGCCTCGGACAACTCGTCCAAAATGCTTCCGCAGCTCAATTTTCGAGGGGCCATAACTCCGTTACCAGGGGTCTTGAACGATTCTAGAGACTTCATTGGAATCAGCGTGGTACCGTTCTCAAAATAGACAGAAAAGCAGAGAACCGATTCTGAGGTTGGACTGTGCCTTTAAGAAGACAAACGGTAAACGCCAATCGATGCAGCACTCTCGAAAACCCCTGGGTACGAATCTTCATGAAATTAGAGCAACTGGCAGGAATCTGGTAATGGAAATTGTCAAAAACGAGCGTTGCAAAATTTTACGACATAGCTGACGTTCTCGTAGAAATTTCTTTTCTACACAATCTGCATCAGTTCATTCATGGTAAAAACCATTATGAACATCAAGTTAATAGTCTTCAGAAGTGCCTTGATGCCCAACCTTTTCGAAAACTTTTTTGGTATGTTTAAACCCAGCTTTTGTAAACGCCCTTCCAATATGCGCACGTTCGCTTATAACGGCTAGTTTAAAGGCAGTGTCCACGATTAAAACTACGTCTGATTTTCTGGTGGAGATCGGCAGCTGCGGGGCCTAGAGCGACCCCAACGTTGAAAAAACTAAGAAAAATGAGCTCGGAACGGTCCCCAACGGCTCCAAAGTTGGACACCCGTCAGCTCATCACACCCCAGATGCACTTTCCACGCCCACCGACGTGAACAAATGAATGCTTGAGATCGTGAGATGAGCGATGGTTTCCGATCGATCAATAGCTCCGTTCTTCCCTTCATTCTCAACTTCTCTGTTCACTCACGTCAGCTCGCATACATCGGCTGCAAAAGACGGAAGTTCCAAGCCTCGGACAACTCGTCCACCATGCTTCCCTAGCTCAATTTTTAAGGGACCATAACTCCGTTCCTAGAAGGTCCTGTACGATTTTGAAAACATCATTCGAATCAGCATGGGACCGTCTTCAAGATAGGCGGAGAAGCAGAAAAACGATTCTTATCTTGAACACTGCCTTTAAGCGACACCATACACTCGTTATGTCTTCTCTGGTTGTATATTTGAAGCTCAGGAGTATATCAAGCGTTTTCCTCTGTGTTGAGGTTCTGCGAACCGGCCGGCCATTCTAGCAAATTGACAGGATCGGCCTGAAACCAAGCCTGCGTCGTCCTACTGACAAGAAGTGAAGGCGGATACGGACTAGATAGAACTGGAAATGATTCTCTGACACAGCCTGATAATCTATGAGGTTCATAGATCATGTCCCGAAACCTGGTCCACCACCCGAATCCGGGTCGACACATTTTTCTTTCTCCTCGGAAGTTCCTACTCAATGATAGTTCTGATCCATAGGTGGATTTTTCGAAACCCTTTCTTATCGGTCGAAAGCAAGCCGAAACCCCTTCTTATCGGTCGAAGGCAAGCTCAGTCCGAACGAGCCTGAAATATTCTAATCTATTTAATTATTTTAACTGTGTATTCTGAGCACTGGAGAGATCTACAAAAGAACCCACACTTATCTTCGTGTAGGAACTCTGGAGGAGAATGTGTGTGGAAAAAATAATGTATAGACCCAGATTCAGGTGATGTGGCAAGCTGGACCAGGTTTTCGTGACATGACCTGTGAACCTCACTGATTATCAGAATGTGTCGGAATTTCATTTTCAGTTCTTTCTAGTCCGTATCCGCCTTCACTTCTTGTTAATATGACGACGCAGGCTTGGTTTCAGGCCAATCATGCCAATTTGCTAGAATGGCCGGCCGGTTCGCTGGACCTCAACCCAGAGGAAAACGTTTGATATCTTCCCGAGCTTCTAGTATACAACCAGAGGAGAAAATACGAGTGTGTGGTTCCGCTCAAACTAGCCGTTATAAGCGAAAGGGCGCAGATTGAAAGGGGCTTTTACAAAAAGCTGGGTTGAAACATACCAAAAAGAGTTTTCGAAGTGGTTGGGCATCAAGGCAATTCTGAAGACTATTAACTTGATGTTCATAATGATTTTTACCATGAACAAACTGATACGGAGGGTCTAGAATTGCGATTTCTGCGAGAACGTCAGCGATGTCGTATAATTTTGCAACGGTCGTTTTTGACAATTTACGTTGCCAGATTCCTGCCAGTTGCTCTAATTTTATGAAGATTCGTACCCAGGGGTTCGCGAGGGTGCTTCATCGATTGGCGTTACCCGTTTGTCTCCTTAAATCACGCGAAGTCTGGAATCGCGAGATTTGGGGTATGTCGCATAATTTTGCAACGCACTGTAGTGCATAAATCTGTGCATTTTTCGGGATCGATTTCTATATGTATCCAGATGGTCTACTGAAGTTGCATAGTTGGTCATTCATTAAGACAGAATCTCTTTGAAAATGATTCCCTGGAACCAAATGTGTTTCTGAGACTCTAGGGAAGTTTGACATTTTTTGAAAATTTCCGCGTTTCGCGTTCCGAAAACCGAAGTTCCGCGCATTTTTGGGCGTTTCGCACCCGATATCCGAAAACCGAGAAAAAAAATTTTGTTCCGAAACCCGAAAACCGATTTCCGAAATTTTGAATTTTTATTCCGCTCATCCCTGACCCGGAGCCGCGTCCATGTTGCGCTCAGGGTGACAAATTTGGCAATTTTCCGGTCACATATGTTGCGATGCAGGCCACATACGTTGCGCTTCGGGTGCTACCGACGAAATTGATTCACGCAGCGCCCTGAGCGCACCTGTCGCCTAATGACGTAATGGTATGTCATCCATGGTAGACAGTTGCGCCCCGGGCGCTTTCTAAAAACCGATTTCAGCAACACCATTGCAAGAATCGACACTTCAATGTATTTTAGATCCTTAGCTAATCGATTTTCTGACACATTCTCTGCCCACGCGTAGCTAGATGCCTCCGAGGGCGCGGCCTGAAACGCCGCCCATTCCATGTAGCGAGAATTTAAGGATTTTAGCTACGATAGCTAAAACCCGCGTATTCTTGTGTCGAGGCTACACGGGTGCAAATTCTACGCGTACTCTACGTAAAAACGAAGGCTAAATTTGAACCATTGCTCTCTCCGGCGCTAATTCCGTATATTCTCGCTATAATTTTGTAGCGAGAATCTACGGATTTAGCGACAGCCTGTGTTGAAGTGCAATCTCGAACCCGCGCTGGCTACGCGGAACGCAGGGATGCCGTTCAAACAGTTTTGGTCCAGTAATCTCACTGATTGTGAGTGATTACTCGACACTCTGTGGCTGACCGTGGAGGGTGACCCGATGTCGCTCTCTGGGAGACCATGGTGAGAATATTTTTGACCATTGGGATGCTACAGGCCGTGGGGAAGAAACGGCGATGCGCTCGATCGCAGCGGGGATAGTCTTTCTAGTACGGGTCAAGACTGGGTGGGTCGATCGACCGAGTGCTGCAACGAGAATAGGCGTAGAATATGCGGGTGCTGTAGCTAAAAATTTCACCAACTGAAGCTAAACTTTCCGTAATATACGTAAACTCTCGTGTCAAAATTAGACTAGATGCCTTCGAAACCCTGGGCACCTCTGGTTTCCGTGTGAGGCATCTAGCTACGCGTTGGCGGAGTTCACACTATTAACCCACCCTACCGAATTTCCTCAAACTGATTTGACTCTTGATTGTTCCTTTTCTAAGCTAGTCCTTATTATGTGATATCTAAGCTTGAAGGCAGCGTACACGCTCGTAAACGTGGTCGAGATAACTGCATAAATAGGCCCGCACGGCCCCTACCATGTCGTAAACGACGTTTGAAGCCTTGCAAACCGCCAAGGATGACAATATTTGACGATATTTGAGCAATCATGCCTCGCACGCCCGTATTTTCACACCCCTTCGAGGAACAGAATGAAAAGTTAAACTTGAGAATACATGTGATAGCTTAGAGTGATAGCACTATCAAATGGGAGTGCTAGTGAGAAACAGCTCAATTCACCCGAATATAACATGTCTGTGCACCGATGAAATTCCCCATTTCTAAAAGTCAGCCAAAGTAGGGCGGTATTTCCGAAAGTGGACGAGAGTTAGAGGGTATGCAGACATATTATATTCAAGTAAATCAAGCTGTTTCTCTCATGCATTCCCATCTGCTAGTGGTATCGCTCTATGCTATCACATGTTTTCTCAGGTTAAACGTTTCATTCTGTTCCTCAAAGGGGTGTGAAAATACGGGCGTGCGAGGCATGGTTGCTCAAATATCGTCGAAAATTGTCATCCTGGATGGTTTTCAAGGCTTCAAACTTTGTTGAGGATATGGTAGGGGCCGTGTGGGCCTATTTATGCTATTATCTCCACCATGTTTGTGAGCGTGCATGCTGCCTTTAACAGACTTTCCTCTACTCTGAAATTTGATTCCATCTTGTTTCCCCTCAACATTCCCCGTTGATCTTCTGACCTTACCTGACTCTCTTCAACTATTCAGTATATTTTCCCCAAGTATTAGGTATTCACAGCAACCTTCGAGTCCAAAGTACATACCAGCCCCAACAGAAACAATTCGAGCGAAAGAATGGATAATTTCGGGCAAAAAAATACTTGAATAAAATTCGAGCGAGTGAATGAGTAAGCCGAATAAAGTATATTTACAAAGCTTAAAATGTGTGATTGAATCCAATAAACCCTCTTAGAAATTCTCGAATCAATGATTTATTCCACGTAAGGACTTCCTAATTGTTCAGAGAGAGTGAAATATTAGATTTGAATACAGTTTTTAGTGAACTCCCGAATGGCTGGATCCAAGCAATTCTTACTTTTCCCAAATTTTTTGAAAATAATCAAATAAATTCGAGAAGCTTCCCCTAGGGATTTTTGTGAAATGCATCCGAGAAGTTGATTAAATGCGCTAACTTTTGAATATTGTCTAAATATTGCGCAGATACAGCCTACGATAACGGAAAAAGACCGTAATGTCGTTGCATACTTAAACTGTAGCCATGGCTGGCTCGGTTCTAAGAACCGATAATGAACAGCTGATAACTTTTTTCTTCGTAATGTTTTTTGTGTGTCCTCAACTTTTCAAGTATATCTTGCATTTATCTAGATTAAACAAACTGGGTGTATTGATATTGAGTGTGTTGGGAGATAACTTACCATTTTAAACGTAACCGGTGCTTTTTCTATGGAATTGCGATGAAAAATAAAAGTTTGCTATCGATTATGGCGTGACGTGCGCAGAGGTGTAACCATAGTGTTCGGCGAGACTAATTTTTTACCCAATTTTAGAGGAAAAAACACCGTGAACGTTTAAAAAAGTTCTTCCCCAAAGTTCACTATACCAATACACCTAAATTATTTACTATAGATACACGCAAGAAAAACACAAAAATTGACAGAAGCAGAAAAACCGCAGCAGAGAAAATTATCAGCTGTTTATAATTGATTCCCGGAGCCGAGACAACCACGGCTACAGTATAAGTACGCAACCGCACCACCGCCTTTTCCCGTTGTGTTTACTGTATTAAGAATCGAACAAACCCTCGGATGATCGAAATTCTTGGTTTTTTCTGGGTCTTGATTGAATCCTTGCAAAAAGCCGTTGGACATTAGCCGCGCTCCTGTTATCGAACTTAAACAAAACGAGGGTGTGGCATCAAGAGGTATTACAGCGATAAGATTCAATTTACATAATAGCCTTGCAGGGAACCCCCCTCCCCCAGCGGTGTTGGGTATGATCCTTGTCAAGAGTGGCGAACTAGCGCATCCAGGTTAAACAAAGGGGTTAATCAACAGGACCTACTATTGGCAGTAGCTACAGCAAGGGTGCTGCTAACCTCTTTGTACGCGGGTTCGACACCTATTTTGCTGACGTACTACCCCACGACTGTCTGAGCTAGGGAAACTCCACACAGGGAAGAGGCGATAGAAATTCATACATATGCAAATGAGTTTGGAATATAACAAAGTTTTGAGCCCCAGCCTTATTGAAAAAAGTCTCAAAGTCTGCATGAAACGTGAAATCGAGACTGGTTAACGATTCGGGGTTTGATTTAAAAGAGTTTGTAGTATGCTTTCAGAAGTCGATCACAACTCTGATGAAATGATGATTGAGTGTTTTGATAATTTGAAATTTTAAATAATTCGAATGTCTTGACGCTAAAGTATTCGAATTTCCGCAATATTCGAATTTCGAATCATATTCGAAAGCCTATTCTTGATTTATTCATATTTCCAATACTATTCGAAGCCACGGTTTTCAGAACTCATGAATTGCGAATATTATTGCAAAGTAAAATTTTCGAATTTCGAATCTTTCGAAAGTCGAAAAATCACTAGCATATTTTGGTAATAATACAATTCGGTCTGATGTATAACCCTACAGCCTTTACTGAGCAAACACACATAAAGAAAATGGAAAAATCTAATGAACAAAAAAAAACATAACCCAGACAAAAATTATCAGCTATTTCCTCTCTACTGCTCTAATGCCCTATTCTTCAGTCTCGAAATTTGTCAGAACTGAGATTCTGCAAGGAGGGGTGTTCTCAGAAACCATCCTTTAATCATATCGAATCCAAACTACATATAGCCACACACTAATTTTTTCACCGCAGGAATGATACTTCAGTAAGGCTAAAAAAAGAAAACTCATTAGATAGACCATGAAAACAAAGAGCCATTCAAAAGGAAATTGGGTAGATGTGTCGACATCGATCAATGTCCGAAACGTGGAGTTTGATGACTGGGCATAGTCTCTGGGTTTCGAAACTCGCGCGTCAGTCAATGCATGTGGCCCGGAGAGCAACCTGAACGCACTGCACGTTGCAATCACAACCGAAACGCACCGCAGGTTAGCATATCAACTGCTCTTTGTTTCGGTTGCAGTGGGCGGGGAGAGGCGGAGCCGGTTGCGCTCCGGGCCTGCTACAGTCTGAGTTCCCACTGAAGTCCTGCACACTTTCTATCACGTCTTGCACAATTCCACTAAAGTCCTGCACACTTTCTAGCACGTCCCGCACACTCCCACTGAGGTCCTGCACACTTTCTATCACGTCCTGCACACTCCCACTGACCTGCACACTCCCCCTAAAGTCCTGCACACACCCACTGAAGTCCTGCACATTCCCACTCAGGGATGAGCGGAATAAAAATTCAAAATTTCGGAAATAGGTTTTCGGGTTTCGGAACAAAAATTTTTTTCTCGGTTTTCGGATATCGGGTGCGAAACGCCCAAAAATGCGCGGAACTTCGGTTTTCGGAACACGAAACGCGGAAATTTTCAAAAAATGTCAAACTTCCCCAGAGTCTCAGAAACACATTTGGTTCCAGGGAATCATTTTCAAAGAGATTCTGTCTTAATGAATGACCAACTATGCAACTTCAGTAGACCATCTGGATACATATAGAAATCGATCCCGAAAAATGCACAGATTTATGCACTACAGTGCGTTGCAAAATTATGCGACATACCCCAAATCTCGCGATTCCAGACTTCGCGTGATTTCAGGAGACAAACGGTTAACGCCAATCGATGAAGCACCCTCGCAAACCCCTGGGTACGAATCTTCATAAAATTAGAGCAACTGGCAGGAATCTGGCAACGTAAATTGTCAAAAACGACCGTTGCAAAATTATACGACATCGCTGACGTTCTCGCAGAAATCGCAATTCTAGACCCTCCGTATCAGTTTGTTCATGGTAAAAATCATTATGAACATCAAGTTAATAGTCTTCAGAATTGCCTTGATGCCCAACCACTTCGAAAACTCTTTTTGGTATGTTTCAACCCAGCTTTTTGTGAAAGCCCCTTTCAATCTGCGCCCTTTCGCTTATAACGGCTAGTTTGAGCGGAACCACACACTCGTATTTTCTCCTCTGGTTGTATACTAGAAGCTCGGGAAGATATCAAACGTTTTCCTCTGGGTTGAGGTCCAGCGAACCGGCCGGCCATTCTAGCAAATTGGCATGATTGGCCTGAAACCAAGCCTGCGTCGTCATATTAAAAAGAAGTGAAGGCGGATACGGACTAGAAAGAACTGAAAATGAAATTCCGACACATTCTGATAATCAGTGAGGTTCACAGGTCATGTCACGAAAACCTGGTCCAGCTTGCCACATCACCTGAATCTGGGTCTATACATTATTTTTTCCACACACATTCTCCTCCAGAGTTCCTACACGAAGATAAGTGTGGGTTCTTTTGTAGATCTCTCCAGTGCTCAGAATACTCAGTTAAAATAATTAAATAGATTAGAATATTTCAGGCTCGTTCGGACTGAGCTTGCCTTCGACCGATAAGAAGGGGTTTCGGCTTGCTTTCGACCGATAAGAAAGGGTTTCGAAAAATCCACCTATGGATCAGAACTATCATTGAGTAGGAACTTCCGAGGAGAAAGAAAAATGTGTCGACCCGGATTCGGGTGGTGGACCAGGTTTCGGGACATGATCTATGAACCTCATAGATTATCAGGCTGTGTCAGAGAATCATTTCCAGTTCTATCTAGTCCGTATCCGCCTTCACTTCTTGTCAGTAGGACGACGCAGGCTTGGTTTCAGGCCGATCCTGTCAATTTGCTAGAATGGCCGGCCGGTTCGCAGAACCTCAACACAGAGGAAAACGCTTGATATACTCCTGAGCTTCAAATATACAACCAGAGAAGACATAACGAGTGTATGGTGTCGCTTAAAGGCAGTGTTCAAGATAAGAATCGTTTTTCTGCTTCTCCGCCTATCTTGAAGACGGTCCCATGCTGATTCGAATGATGTTTTCAAAATCGTACAGGACCTTCTAGGAACGGAGTTATGGTCCCTTAAAAATTGAGCTAGGGAAGCATGGTGGACGAGTTGTCCGAGGCTTGGAACTTCCGTCTTTTGCAGCCGATGTATGCGAGCTGACGTGAGTGAACAGAGAAGTTGAGAATGAAGGGAAGAACGGAGCTATTGATCGATCGGAAACCATCGCTCATTTCACGATCTCAAGCATTCATTTGTTCACGTCGGTGGGCGTGGAAAGTGCATCTGGGGTGTGATGAGCTGACGGGTGTCCAACTTTGGAGCCGTTGGGGACCGTTCCGAGCTCATTTTTCTTAGTTTTTTCAACGTTGGGGTCGCGCTAGGCTCCGCAGCTGCCGATCTCCACCAGAAAATCAGACGTAGTTTTAATCGTGGACACTGCCTTTAAACTAGCCGTTATAAGCGAACGTGCGCATATTGGAAGGGGCGTTTACAAAAAGCTGGGTTTAAACATACCAAAAAAAGTTTTCGAAAAGGTTGGGCATCAAGGCAATTCTGAAGACTATTAACTTGATGTTCATAATGGTTTTTACCATGAATGAACTGATACAGATGGTGTAGAAAAGAAATTTCTACGAGAACGTCAGCTATGTCGTATAATTTTGCAACGGTCGTTTTTGACAATTTCCGTTACCAGATTCCTGCCAGTTGCTCTAATTTCATGAAGATTCGTACCCAGGGGGTTTTCGAGAGTGCTGCATCGATTGGCGTTTACCGTTTGTCTTCTTAAAGGCACAGTCCAACCTCAGAATCGGTTCTCTGTTTTTCTGTCTATCTTGAAAACGGTCCCACGCTGATTCCAATGATATCTCTAGAATCGTTCAAGACCCCCTGGGAACGGAGTTATGGCCCCTCAAAAATTAAGCTGCGGAAGCATGGTGGACGAGTTGTCCGAGGCTTGTAACTTCCGTCATTTGCAACCGATGTATGCGAGCTGACCTGGATGAAGAGAGAGGCTGAGAATGAAGGTAAGAACGGGGCCTTCGATAGGAAAGCATCGCTCATCTCGCAACTGTTGAGCTCGAAGGATCGTGAAAGGGGCGTGCCAAAGTGGCTTCCCTAGGTGGACGCCCCAGAGTGGCTTCCTCCTATATCTCGCTTATTCGGAGGAATTGAGAGCTCGCATTTGGCAAGTGGTATACGAGGTGGGTCTACTTCACAATTATGTGGAAATCCCAGATTTCGTCCCTGAGCTTGGACTGTGCCTTTGAATCACGCGAAGTTTGGAATCGCCAAAATTGGGGTATGTCGTATAATTACGTTTCAGAAAACGCTATCGTATTCACAGCTCAAATTTCTACCCAATAAATTGCTTTGTGGACCGAAGTCCCCTGGAATCGGTTTGGTTGTTAAGTAAGATTACTTTTGCGGTCGTGTCCCAAAAACGTCGGGTGCGGCAAAGTGCGGTGTAACTTTGAGTAGTAGTTGTACAAGTAATAGGAGAGCAATCTATATGTTTTCTTCGTAAATAAGATGAAAGTGGAGCAATCGTAAGATCTGTGCAGGTTGAATTTTCGATCTTATTCATTTATCGGTCTGGAGCTTTCGCTACAGAAGTCAGATTTTTCAGGAAGTAAACCTGCACGAATCTCGAGATTACCCCCCCCCCTTTCATATAACTCACAAAGAATACATAGAGATTGCTCTGCTTTTACTTGTACAATTACTACTCAAAGTTTCACCGCGCGCGACGCTTTTGAGAAATGATTGCAAAAACAATTTGACTCGAAAACAAAGCGATTTTAAGGAACTTCGGCCCAAAATGCACATTATTAAGTAGGAATTTGAGCTGTGATTATGACAGCGTTTTCAGAATACAAAAACACCTTTATTCGAAAAAGTTATGAGCATTGGACGTTTTTTTGCCTTTTTTCGCAAAGTTTCGCTAGTGCTCCCCGTTTTTACAAAACTTAGCGCGGGTATTGTAGTTTAATAGCACCTTTGATTTTGTTTCATTAAATGCAACGGAGAAGCTTGTAAAATCCTATATTTCGTCCTTTACTTTCGAAAAGTGATCGATGATTGGCCATCAATTCATGTTTTTATTCCTTTCACGACATCTCTCATCAATGGAAGGAAAATCGCTTCTCCACAACTACCCCAATAGTTGTTTCCGAAATCGCAGGGTTGCGCAAGTGCGAGTTAAAGCCAAACCTGATACACGCTTAGCGCGCAACACAATTTTCATACATGGAACGTAGAAAGAAATCACTAAACTAGTAAAGCGACAGAAAAATTTTCGAAATACGACGCCCACATCAGCTGTAATTTGGTAGTTTCGACCGGTCTTCAGAACCTGATAATAATTTTCATCAGAATAATATTTTTTCACGACGAAGTAAGAGAACAAAAAAAAATTGAAGATTTGGTGTAATGTCAAATTATTCAAATCAGTGCGGGAAAATCATCGGGGAAATTCTCAATAAAGACGAAATCGCGATATTTTGTTCCGCATTTTCCGCGTTCCGCAGCACTTTCTGCGGTTTTCGAAAGGCGGAGCGCGGAAGGCCAAAAACGCGCGAAACTGCGGGTTTCGGAACGCGAAACGCGGAATTCCGCTCATCCCTGCTCCGGGTGCATTCGGGGTGGGCTCAGGGCCTGCTATCGTCTAAGAATGTGCAGGGCACCAGTGGGAGTGTGTAGGACGTGACAGAAAGTGTGCAGAACACCAGTGGGAGTGTGCAGGACGTGATAGAAAGTGTGCAGGACTTCAGTGGGAGTGTGCAGGACTTTAGGGGGAGTGTGCAGGACACCAGTGGGAATATGCAGGACACCAGTGGGAGTGTGCAGGACACCAGTGGGAGTGTGCAGGATGTGATAGAAAGTGTACAGGACTTCAGTGGAAGTGTGCAGGACGTGATAGAAAATGTGCAGGACTTCAGTGGGAGTGTGCAGATGAACAGAGTATTGGGAGCAGAATATAATTTTTCCAATATTCTCGGACTGGGCATTGCATTTGTCCATCTACAGTCTGTAAGCATCGCACTGATACTGGCACGGATCGCACTGATGTGTTATGATATACGTGCACCGAGTTCGCGCCAACGCGAAATATGAATCGCAAAGTACGAGTGCGATCCGTGCCCAGTGTAGATGGACAAATGTAATGCCCGGTCCGAGAATCCAAAAATATGGTGTTGTTATCCCAATGCGCACACTCCCCTGATGTCCTGCACGCTTTCTCTCACGTCCTGCACGCTCCCCCTAAAGTTCTGCACACTCCCACCAAAGTCCTGCGCACTTCCTTTGAGTTTCTGCACACTCCCTCTAAAGTCGTGCACACTCCCACTGAAGTCCTGCACACTTTCTATCACGTCCTGCACACTCCCACTGGTGTCCTGCGCACTTTCTATCACGTTCGACACACTCCCCTAAAACCCTGCACAATCCCGCTGAAGTCCTGCACACTTTCTATCACCTCCTGCACACTCCCGCTGAAGTCCTGCACACTTTCTATCACCTCCTGCACACTCCCACTGAAGTTCTGCGCACTTTTATACATAATACTCTATGTGAGCTTAACAAAAATTTGCTGCTAACTTCTCTAGGATAACGTTATTGCGAGAAGAATCATCTCAACCATTGTTCTCGCAAATTTTCAAGCTGCGAAAAAAGTCGCTGAAAAAATTTCGAGGAACTCGAAAAAACAACTGTGAGCGACATTCATCGCTGCAATCCGCGTCAAAAATCGCGGCTTGAATTCGCGTTTTTTTTTCGCCAGCTATAAAATTCGCGATACTTTGGTATGCTTAACCAGCGCAGATATGCGATTTTCTTTGCAGTTTTAGAAGTATGAAAGGGGGTAAGGGGTATGGTATACTTTGTCGCAGAAATGAGCGGCAGGCATGCAATCTAGCACAAATCGCGGCGGGACCCACACCGGAACCACGGCGTCTGCCGTCGTAGAAACAAATGTTTCGCATCTGTCGCGGCGACGTGTCGCAGATGGGTGACATAATTCGAATGTGCTAGACCCTGACATTTCGCTGTCGCTTTCGCTTGTCACTGTGCACTGCACTGAGACAGCGACGGCTGCAGTGCCATCATTTATGAAGTTCACCTCGTTTTTAAGCTGTCCCAGGCTTTTTTTCTCTCTTTTCTCTGAGATGTTTGTTTCTGATTGTTCTGTTTCTCATTACCTGGTATGATTAGTTGAAAGTGGTGGTAGAGGCGAAAAATTGTCGTGCAAGTACCATTTTGTTTGAAAATTCTCTCGAAATGGGACTGAATTTTTTTTGTAACTGCTACCTAGGTTTCGTTCGAGATGAGTTGGATTACGGATCGAAGAGATCGTCTCCGTTTCACCACTCTTCTCAATTTCAAGATTTTCGTTGAAAGTGGTGCCTTCAGAGTCGAAAAAATTGGCGTGCTAACACCAATTTCTTCAAAATTTTTCCCGAATCGGGACTGGATTTTTTCGTAAATGCTACCTAGGTTTCGTTTGGAATAAGTCTGTTGGGATGAGTGAGATGGTCTGCAGTTTCGGACAACTACGCAATTTTACGTCAAATTGCGTACCAGCGACAGCGACCGTGTCTCGCAAAAGTATACCACACCCCTAACGGCAGGGTGGTCGTCGAAACAGCACCATTCTAAACTCAGCAAAAATTTTTCAGGCGGTAAACCGCTGATTTACGGGAGAATTGCCGCTACTTAGTGGTAAATGCTGTTTTTACCACAGAATTACGTCTGGATACCGAACTGACAGAAAATATGCCAGCATTAGAAGAAATTACCACAAGTTGTACCAGAATTCTCTCAAACTTCAACGTAAATCGCCCGAAAAATTGCGATTTCCGGTAGAGTGATTTTTTCAAGCGACTAGTGGTAAAATCCCGTAAATTCAATATACGTTCAGAACGAGCTGCATAAAATTCACAGTAAGCGTGCAGGACCTCACAGAAAGTGTGTAGGTGCTCACGGGAAGTGAGTAGGCGCTCACAGGAAGTGTGCAGGCGCTCACAGGTAGTGTGCAGGCGCTCACAGAAAGTGTGTAGGTGCTCACAGGAAGTGAGTAGGCGCTCACAGGAAGTGTGCAGGCGCTCACAGGAAGTGTGCAGGCGCTCACAGAAAGTGTGTAGGTGCTCACAGGAAGTGAGTAGGCGCTCACAGGAAGTGTGCAGGCGCTCACAGGAAGTGCGCAGGACCTCACAGGGAGTGTGCAGGATCTCTCAGAAAGTGTGCATATTATCAGAGCAGGTGTGTTAGCATTTTAAATCATAGTTTTATCTATTAGGCTTTATGAAGTTACATAGGAATTAAAGTTTGGGAACTTTGATCGCAACTTTTCGTTTTTTTATAGGTCTGTTTTTACAAATTCGAATTCATTTTTTAAATTAATAATCGGAAGTTTGTTTTCATCTGCCTCGAAACACAACTCAGTTAAAATTGAACAAATAGTCTTTCCCCAGCATGCAGGATGACCAGAGCCGGGTTAACTTGAGAAAGGTTCAGAAATCGTAGCTAAAAAGCAATTTCCTAAATCACTGACACTTTAATGAAATGAATATCCTCCGAAAAGTGGAAGATAAAGAAAAATGCCTCCAATTTTCGAAAATATTTTGATATATAAAAATGTGAGGAAAGAGGATGGAAAAGAAAGAACGGGAAAAGAGAAAGGAGGAAGGAATGCTGGCCGAGGGAAAATAAAAAGCTGCGCCATATCGATAGTTTTTTTCATGACGGTGCCACCCCACACGCTCGACACGCGCAACCTCGGACTCGACGCGGCTGCCCGCCGTCTAGAGAACGATAATACCTACACCCAGCACCGCCAACTTCACTATCTGTGACACCTTTACAAAACTGAAAGCATCTCATCCCTAGGAGAACAGTATTGAAAGCGTTTAATAGAATGTCGAGGAGTTAACAACCTGCTTTTTTTTAGAAGGAAAGTTTCTGTTCATTTCACAAGTTTTTTCCCGACAAGTGATTCCAACCCAAGATTGGATCCGTGATTTTGTTGATTCAAACTTGGGTTCTACGAGTACATTGTGTTTGTATTGTGTTTTTTTTTCTAAAAAAATTTAATTTTTTCAGAGGCGAAAAACGGTTTCTGGAAAGACGATTGATAAATGACTCAAAGGCAGGGTTCGCGAAAAATGAAGGTTTTTGTGATGTCCTTGTGAGAAGGTAGATCTGGCCATCACAAAAGTTTAAAAAAATTTGGAGAAAAAACGATCATGAACAAATTTTTGCTTGGTGTCCGCCCGCCTCCAGAAATCGAGATTTCCATAAATGCCTGTTTTGCCGTTTTCCATTTTGATTCTAAAGTACAGGTCATAAAACGGCCAATGTCTCACCGTCGACTGCGTACCACGCGCTGCGCGACCGCACGTGCGTCGGAAGCAGACGAGTTTTGGCCGCCGCGCGACGAGTTTCGGAGGCCGCGCGGCGGCCGAAACGTCGCGCGGCGGCCAAAACTCGTCGCGCGGCGGCCAAAACCCGTCTGCTTCCGACGCGCGTGCGGTCGCGCAGCGCGTGGTACGCACTCGACGGTGAGACATTGACCGTTTTATGGCCTGTAATTGCTGGGCACTTTAAGAGACTACTGACTACTTCAGGAACAAAATAAATCACGGATGAACAAGCATTCATGAAAATCTCGTTAATTATAGGGGCGTGTGGACACCAGTAATTAACACTCCTAACTTGTTTGTGCGCGTTTTTCCTAAAAAAATATCACTTATTCTCGCTTTATTTTACTTTTGTGATTACCATCCACCACTTTCATGAAAAGAGCTCAAAAATCGTTTCTATCGCCAGCTCAGAGTTCAATAAAGGGAGTGTTGTGATATAGTATATCAGATGAAGATATACGTATCACATTGTATCAGTTGTTATGATGTTATTCATTTTCTGTATCACTGCACTGAAACCCTATGTATACCCTACTTTGTTCTAGTGAGGTTCAGTCTTCGACTACCACCCAGCCAGTCGACTACTGGACCAGACCGCAGAAGCTACACCGGTTCCAGCACTCTGGACTGTCGTTGACACTGCCGCCGTCGTCGACAAGCCGTGACCGACCAAGAAAAAAACAAAACAACACCACTGCACGGCACCGGGAAAATCGCTGTCCGATCAATAAACCAATTGTTTCACATCTGTGTCCGGCACAGACGTAACAATAGGCGATCAGGCATTCGAACTCAACGTTTAGACCTGAGTAAACTCGACCGAGGTTTGATTCCGGTCTGGAGGAGCTCCACCGAAGGCTAAATCCGGTGTTGAGAAGTGGATCACACCACGTAGTGTTTGCATCATAAGTGAAACAGTTGGAGAAGGCTAGTGTTCGAGACACTTGAGCAGTTTTGAGCATAAGTCGTGTGCTTGACGAGATAGTCGCCGCTGAAAATGGATTCTGCTACTCTTCAGAAGATTCTGGAAGAGAATGTTCATCAAATGAAACTGATGATGCAGGAAAACGCTCAAAGGCAGAAAGAAATCGTACAGCAGCTGGTGCAAAGTATGATGCGACATGAGCCAGATCAAAAGGAAGCGGTGGTGAATCGATCGACACTGATGTCGGCATTGAACGGTCGGATAACCGCGTCTGTGTTTGACCCTGAGATGGATCGTTGCTTCTTTCGGTGGTATGAAAGGCACGAAGACACATTGGTGAAGGATGGTGCATCTTTAGCACAAGGCGCAAGGCTGAGATTGTTACTCGGGAAGCTGGACAATCACGTTTTTGAGAGATACAAGCGTCAGATTCTCCCGGAATCACCGTCAGATGTGTCATTCGATGAGACAGTTTCTACCCTGAAAGACAGGTTCGATGTCAAGAAGTCATTGTTCACATTGCGATACCAGTGCATGAAAGTTGAGAAGCATGACACTAAGGAGTACATGCAATATACTGGCCGGGTAAACGAAATGTGCGAACAAGCTTGCTTTGATGAGCTGGACAGCGAGGGTTTGAAAGCCTTTTTGTGGATTTATGGTCTGAAGTCTCACCGAGATCGCGAAATTCGCCCAAGATTGTTTGCCTTTTTAGATAAAGAAGCAAAACAACACAAAAAGCCCACACTTCATGAAGTTTGCAAGGAATGTGACCGAATCATGACGCTATTGAGTGCTTCAATGATGATCGAAGAGGATTCGATCACTGTCAGAGAAGTAAAAAAAAAGAGTTGATTCGGAAGGAAAGAATCATGGAATGTTGGAACTGTGGTAGAGCTGGTCACACAAGTCGTGAGTGCCGAAGCAAGACATGGGTATGTAACTCATTTAAAGGTAGAGGGCACAAACAGAAATATAGCGAAAAGGCATCACAGTATCGAAGCAGGTCCAAGCCGAGGACTGCTGTAAAACTTTAGAAGAAACGCTGCGGGAGAGTAGCTCTCGCAGGAAGTGCTAAGGCAGATGTGAATGCAGTTCGACAGTATGTCACCGCTGAAATCAACGGGCACCAAGCAGAGTTTCAGTTGGACACAGGCTCAATATCACACTGTTGAGTGTGGATAAATGGAAGAAAATGGGTAGTCCTGAGCTCACAGACACCAGCTTGATTGTGAAAGACGCTAGTGGGAACCAGATGAAGGTTCACCGCGAGCTGAAATGTCAGTTCAAGTTGAAAGGTGCCACCGGAGAGGGATATTGTTATGTAGCCCCTCACAGAAGTCTGGTCGGTCTTGATTGAATAAGACAGAACGCGGAAATGGTATATCACTTAGGTAGAATGGTAGCTCGAGTCAGTACCAGTGATGATCCCAGATTAGTCGCAGAACTAAAGGAAAAGTTTGAAGCTGTGTTTCAAGAAGGCCTGGGCACGTGTACCAAAGAGAAGGCAGAGCTGAAGCTTCTGCAGGGTGCGAAACCCATTTTCAGAATGAAAAAAACCTGTTGCGCACGCGTCACTAGAGACAGCCGAAAAGGAAATTGAGCGTCCTGTGGAGATGGGAGTTATTGAACCTATATCTCACAGCGAATGGGCGGCTCCAATCGTTTGCGTACGCAGAGCAAATGGCAAGATAAGAGTCTGTGCCGATTTCTCGAATAGTCTTAACAAATCCTTGGAGGACTATGAGTATCCCATTCCGGCTCCGGAGGATATTTTCGCGTCGTTGAATGGCGAGACAGTTTTCTCGCAGATCGATTTTTCTGATGCGAACCTCCAAGTGGAATTGACGGATGAGGCCAAACAAATGGTTGTCATAAACACTCACAAGGGTCTATTCCGATACAAACGCTTGCCGTTTGGTATCAAGACAGCGCCAGGCATTTTCCAAAGCATCATGAATAACATGATTTCGGGCCTGGAAGGAGTAGCCTATTTGGATGACATTGTGATGGTCAGGAAAACACCAGAGTTACACAAAAAGAATCTCCTTGCTTTGTTCGAACGCATAGCCGAGTACGGGTTCCGAGTCTGACTACAGAAGTGTTCTTTCGCGAAAAGCAGATGTGCGAAGAGCGGGGTGTCACGCACGTAAGAACGCCGCCGTATCATCCTCAGTCGAACTTTCAGGCAGAAAGGTTCGTTGATAACCTTAAGAGAGGGATAAAGAAGCTAAAATGGGAGGAGAGTTGTCCCGCTCGCCCAGACAATGACTGTCTTAATACAGTATTGATGGCGTATCGAACAACACTGAAATCTGTGCTGCAAGGGAAGAGCCCTGCTGAAGTTTTCATGCGAAGAAAACTGAGAACACGGTTGAGCATTTTGAAGTCGTCAGATATGCACACAGAAACAGATACCACAGCTGACCACAGACGCAAAGCTGAGAGATAATTCAACCGGAAGCACGGCACGAGAGTTAGCGGATACGCCTCTGGAGACACTGTCCTTGTCAAGAATTACCAGGGAGCTTCAGACTTCAAATGGACTCAAGGGAAAAATGTGAAAAACTTCGGGAAAGTCATGTACGAGGTAGACATCGGAGGTAAAAAGGTTCGGAGGCATGCGAACCAAATTTGAGGCAGCATATTGAGTCGTAAATATGATGACACACACTCACGAGATTTGCTCTTGGACCTGTTCGAAACTGATTGAAATCAGTACCGAAAACGTCCCAAGTGGCGCGAGAAATAATGAAGTGGTCGTTCGTGCTCGCGATTCCTCCGATGCCGGTGTGGAACAAAACGGAGAACAACCGGGACGACCAAACGAGTCGAATGGTGACCAAGGTAAAGTTCGACGTTGTCCAACAGTCTCTTTTGCGCCAGAAGCGATCCGAAGGTCTACGCGATCACGGCAAAAACCAAAAAGATACGAGCAATAGTTGGCTGACAGCTGACTTGAGATCGTTGGTTATGCGAAATGTCCCTTGCACCGTAGCGTTCCTCTTAAAACGGGGAGGTATTATGATATAGTATATCAGATGAAGATATACGTATCACATTGTATAAGTTGTTATGATGTTATTCATTTTCTGTATCACTGCACTGAAACCCTATAAATACCCTACTTTGTTCTAGTGAGGTTCAGTCTTCGACTACCAGCCAGCCACTGGACTACTGGACCAGACCGCAGAAGCTACACCGCCTCTAGCACTCTATACTGCCACCGTCGTCGACAAGCCGTAACCGACCAAGAAGACGACAACACCACTGCACCGCACTGGACAAATCGCTGTCCGATCAAGAAATCAATTGTTTCACACCTGTGTCCGGCACAACAGGGAGAATATATCATAATGCCTCACATGAAATTTTTTATAGCTAGATTCTGTCCCATAGTGCAAAAATGCGATAGTAAACAATTTGCAAAAATGGTTTGCAAATTCTGAAAAAAACAAACGAAATTTCATGAAAGTATTCCTGAGAAAACACTAGCTCCGGTGATAAATTCTGCTAACCAAATGTTTTTGCAAAGACCTGTCTCGGTTTTGTTTTGAAAAAATCCATAAAGATTATTGTTCTTTTAGATTTGGGATTCCCAGGGTTCTTCGTCCCATGTTCTACATTCTCGAGAAGCTTCACCTAGGCGCTGCTGTTGAGGTTAAGTTAAGACTGGGTTTGTGATGCAGACATTTTCCAGATTTCTGTTTGAGGGTGTAGGTCTGACGTTGCCACATCAGAAAAAATCGTGTTGAAACGTCAAGAAAAAAATGAAGTCAGAACGAAGGTTCAGGTACAATGAATTCAAAGCACTATCTAGTTAGTAATCATAAAGTAGGGTAAGGTATAACATGATACTGACTCCGGACAAGGGATTTGCGGCAAATGATTTTGAAAAATCGGCAAACGGAAATGGACAAATTTTGTCCAAAAATGGCCGGCAAACGGTAATCCGCAATAGACAAACGGAAGAATAAAAAAATCTCGTCCAAAAACGATGCAAGTGTTCTAAAAGTAGCAGTAAAAATACTTACTTCTCATGCACAAATCGTATTTCGATAACCAGATAGGAAATGGTTTCTGAATAGTGTATGGCTGACTGTCCTTAAACCTTGGCATTTTGTTCTAGTTCAATAACACCACGAGGTTTTTCAATAATACCGCAAGAAATTTAACCTCTTACTTTGGTACAATACCTGATATAAAAAGCAGCACCGAAATGGGCATTCTATTGAACACTGGTAATGGGAATGTTGTGGTGAAAGGATAGTATGTAATTTTTCGCGGTTCTCTAATATCAACCCTTTTCAGAATATGTAGTAGTCATGCAATTGCTTCGTGTTTCAAATTCATCGCACGAAATTCAGAGTATCGCGCAATCCGATTTAAGGGGATGAGCATTCGAAAGTAGTTTAAAAAAAGGAAGAGGTCAGTGTGCCCCTACTTGACTTGATTATTTTTAACGAGCGTGGCAGCCCTTCTCTTGCGGAAATCGCCGCTGCGACTCCGCGATAAAGCCATACCGGCTCCGCGAAAGGTACCAGAGCGGCTCCGCGAAAGTGCCGCTGCGGCACCGCGATGGGTGGCTGCGCCTTTACAAAAATAGGACCAACTGAGAGTAACTCATATAAAATTAATCGTGAGCCATACTACAACTGGGCGGGGCCTACGAACAGAAATGTGCACCTACGGTTGTTAGGTCCTTTATCTGATTAGGAAACTTTCCCAGAGTTCGCGGCGTACTCGTTTCCTGCCTCACGGTGTGTTTACTGTTTAACCGGAATTTAGATCAAAGATAATCACGTGAAAAAATACAACTAAAACGCACGTTTCCTAACAGCCTTGGAAACGTTGCTGAGAAACGGCTAAATAATCGGCATCTCTCCCCCTGCGACCTTTTAAATTTCTTCTGAACTGCGCGCTAATAACTCAAATACATTCAATGGGGTAGTTTTTCAAGCTTCCCACCAATACGACTCCTACAAAACCGCGGTTTGCTCAAACCACCTCCTTCTCAAACTGTACGCCACCCCTTATTCCGAACACCGTCGACTCCGTCAATCCATTTTATAGTCAGGCAGCGGATTTTACCAAAACGAATGTTCCCCACAACGTGTACATCTTCCCCCACCCTTTTAACTCAGAACTCCAACTTTCAACTTGGTAGCATGTTTCTCAGTGTAATTGTGAGCATAATAGGAGATGGCAAAGTGCATAACCCAACAAACTGCCAGTGAAGTCCAACGTCCTCCACACGACGCTTTGAAAAATGTCGGAAAGAAATTGAGCTCTGAACCCTTTGTGGCCTCTCCTGAAAACGTTTAGGGTGTTATTTCTTGTCCCGATGAACCCTACTTTCATTGATCAAGCCACACGAGCATGACACTACAATACTAGCAATTGCTTTGACATGACCGCACGGTAGATAACATCAACTGGCTTGAAGTTTTGAAGTACGTATAGCCTGTCTCCCTACTTTCGAGCCGGTCGCTGCAAGGCTTATGGGATTTACCATGCGCGTCCTAATCGCGGCGTTTGCTATCTATTGCGCACTTTTTTGCCGAATTTTTTCGAAAAGTGAGAGGAAAAACGCCAAACGACAATCGATAAAAATCGTCTAAAAACGGCCGGCAAACGGCAATTGCCGCACATCCCTGCTCCGGACTCCTTATTGTAAGGTGTGCTCTTACACTTTAGTTTCTGAAACGGCTTGATTGATAGCGCACTGCTGTTGGACAGGGCCGCTGCTCGCCAATGTTGAATGACTTTGTTGACCCACAGCATATACGCTGCGCCGTCTGCTCATGTTAAAAGTTGGCTTGTCGCTTCAAGTTTGGAGACTTTCAAGCAGTCGATACTCGATTCGATGGGCTCCTCTACTGTCCTAGCGGACAGGTGGGTTAAAGCTCGAAAATTTTGGTTCGTACGTACAGTTGTACATGAGTATGACTGTATGTATTAAGATTGTGTAACTCATATCAACAGCTAGCGGTTTAGGTATAAATTCTGGTAGAATACTGGAGATTTTTGGCAGATCACGAGAAAATTCTACCAAATTACAAGTAAATTACGAATCCTTTTAGGAGGAATTCCGCAAGAAAAGAGTGGTAAAGTACTCGAATTTTCAGAATTTTTAGTAGAATTTTTTTCGCTGAGAAGATGTGTTTAGAAGGCCTAATTTCATCAAATCTCACCGGTCATCTATCACAGGTTGTTCTCCTCGACCCCATACTATATCAACTGGACAGCATAGCTTTCACTATTTTTCCCCTATCCAAACTGATGTCTTAGTTTGGTGAAAAGTGGGTTTCCTTCAATGAGTAATATCGCTGACTCCGCTTATCATATCGTGACAAGTATGGTTTCAGACTGAAGGTTTCATTTTCTGTTGACAGCTTGCACTGACACAGTCAACAGTAATGCTAAAAGATCTTACTGCTAGTGTTTCAGCTTCATTCTGATGCTCAATCTTGCAATCGCTGACATCATTCATGGAGTGGTGACGACTTGCTACTTCTATCCCCCAATTATTCTGAAAAGAACTTATTTTGGAGAACTATCTATTCGAATATTCAATATTGTGGACTGGACAGCTTGGGCTATCACACTCACGTCGGTTCACAATGCTCCGAGTTATTGTCGAGTTTTTTTGTTAGCTGCATGGTTTACTGACGCCATGATCCAATACGAAAATGTCAGTGTTGTGGTCCGAAGCTGCAGCTAGTGAGGCCGCGTCTATGTAGCTCATTACCACAGAAATATTGGGACGAGATCACCGAAAGTCAAGAATAGCAGATAGTTCCAAGCGCATGTAACACAGTGGCAGCAGTTCGACCCATGGCCAAGGGGTACTTCCAACAATTAATCCCATATTTGTCTGGGAAGATAAGAATGCTGATATCAGCAGGCTTGACTTTCCGATTAGAATTGGGACCTTTGAAAGTTGTTCGATAAATTACGAAATAACTACCGCTGAGTATGTAGAGAGTTGCCCCAATGCTCCAATTTGGAGTTTCGCAGCTGAGACCAGTTTGATAAGGCAGAGATGATTATGGTCGCAGATTCGCAAAATTCGTTGAAAGACTCGAACCTCGTTATTCTGGGAATTTCCGTCAAAGTTCTCCTCTTTCGTCCAAGGGTTAAGGACCTATAACTTTTAAAAATTCTGAAATTGGTGCAAAGCATTATCTAATTAGTTCCAAGAAGCTGAAACCCCTGGGTGAGCGAAACTTTGAGGAACGTGCGAAAGTTTTATTCGACTATCCCCACCCCCACCCAATTCAGTATCGGAAGCAGCTCCGAATCTCCCACTAAATTTGCCGCCTAAAGGCAGTATACACGCTGAAAAATGATATCTATTCGATGATGAAACGAAGGATTGGAACGGACGAAAAATTCCGGGAAAAGTCGATGGTAATCAAGAAACAACAGGTTGTTTCCGAAATTGATTGGAAGCGTGCAATACGTTCGCAAATGCACACTCGCGCAAATGTGAGTGAAATATCGACGTTAACACACTTGCCTGGTCTGTTGTGGAAAGTTTAAGCCGTTTGAAGCGTCAAAAACGAGCGAAACTGACAGTATTCAAGCGATTGTGTACAGCGAGGTGTGCAACTCCGCCCACTTTGCCCATGGGATCCTTTTTTCTCAAACAGGTTTGTTGCTCAAGAACTTTGGCATTGGCTCGCTTTTGACGCTTCCAACGACGTAGGCGGCGCATTGCTTTCGTACGAGCTTCCGCGCCCGCCCTTCACCAGCTGATCATGCTGCATTTTCCTTGATTTACCTTGTTTTTTCCTGTTTCTCACTTCTTTTTTCTTCTTTTCTCAGTTTTTGGTTTTTCAATAATACGTTTGTTACATTACGACCGCTTGCTAATGTTTTGATTTCAGGAATAGCGGAAATCGTCGGCAACGGTCAGGAATCGCCAGTTTCCGTTTTTTTTTCTCTTATTTTCATGTGGTTTCTAGACTTAAACCACTTTTTTGTGCTTCTTGCTTATTTCTCTTTTTGCTAGCAAGCTTTTCATTGATCGGTTACCTTGTCAGAATTTTTTTATTGTCTAGGCAGGCTGAATTCTCCAAAGACCATCCTGGATGTGAGTTGTTTTCATTTCAAATCATTTTCAAGTAAATCATTTGGGCATGACCCACGCTCAGCAAAAAGATTTTGGGGAGTGCATAACAACAAAAAAAATACATCATTAAAGTAATTTTACCTGAAAAAATTATTTGATATGGAAAAGAAAACTCACATCCAGGATGGTCTTTGGAGAACCCTGCCTGCCTAAACAATAAAAAAATTCTGACAAGGTAACCGATCAATGAAAAGCTTGCCAGCAAAAAGAGAAATAATCAAAAAACACAAAAAAAATTGTTTAAAGGCAGTGTTCACGATAATCTTCGATTCCGAGATTAATCGTTAAATCGATTGCTTGGCCTCCGAGTAGAACTGAAATGACGAAGAAATCGAGAAAAAAACCCCAGAAAGGCAGCAAATCTCTTAGTCTCACCTCACCTTTTTACTCTCACTGGAACTGTTCGTTGTGACAATGAAAACTTTTGTGGACCAGTCTTTTGCAATTTTCTACTTTCTGATGCTCCGCTCTTTCCCTCGGACCCTAACTAGTACTGTTATGCCTAAAATCTTTTTCCATTTTTGATTAGCCCCATTTTTCACCTGTGACAACCACCGTGAACATGTTAATCCAATCGGACAACTAGTCCAGGCCAGGGAATAATGTCTCTGAAATAAGACGCGTTTTGATGTGTACCTCGCTGTTTCTTCGTGATTTTGGTAAGACTTGGTTGCCAACCCATTGTTTTGAGTGGAAAACTCGGGAACTAAAATCATCGTGAACACTGCCTTTAAGTCTATAAACCACATGAAAATAAAAAAATACCGACAATTGGCGATTCCTGACCGTTGCCGACGATTCCCGCTATTCCTGAAATCAAAACATTAGCAAGCGGCCGTAATGTAACAAGCGTCTCATTAAAAAACCAAAAACTGTTGAGAAAGGAGTGAGAAACAAAAAAAAAGGAAATCAAGGAAAACGCAGCAAGATCAGCAGATGAGGGGCGGGCGCGGAAGCTCGTACGAAAGCGATGCGCCGCGCCCCCACGACGCAAGTCCGCAATTGCACACACTAAATCAGGTCCGGAACCAGAGGGTATTCCTGGATGCTACATATACATTCATCTCTATAGTCAGAAAAATTGTTGTCCATCTTCGTTGCGAAGGATGTCAGGCTAAGCGTCTACCAATCCGCTCATTACCCTATCATGAAATGCGGCTCGAGAATGGAGCAGCACAGGAGACGCAAATGGAAAGGTTGGAAGTCAATGAGAAGAAGCCGTTTGAGCATTTGCTTGTACATTTCTGGCCCCACAACAAGATCAACACCAAGACATTCGTTCAACACATCAATGTTTGACACAAGGAAGGTGCCAGAATCTCCCAACGCCTTTTTGAGAAGCAGTTGAAGGTTGGCTTGTATACTTGAACACAAGCCAGATCGTATTGTTCAGCAACGCTCTGAGGAAACGTCTGAACTCCGTTTGGAAACAGCCGCCCAGACGTACACGAATGTTTTGTATACTCTGGTTCCAAGCCAAATTTACTCTGTTCCCTCGCGCGCTTGTGCGGAGCCAGGGTAGAGACAGCGAGAGCGTGTGGGGAGAAGGAGGCTCAGTGAACGCGCGCAGACGCACGCGATGAACGAAAATAAATTTCACTCGGATTTAGAGGATACGTATGCGTGTGTACTGGACGATGGACTTCAATTCGGAACGATTCGAGGAAACAGTTCTAGCATTTGGGGCACTGCACAGTTGCGTTCTCAGATCATCATCGATTCGTTTCAGCCATTTGTTACTAGCGGCCGTTCGTTGAATCTTCCACAGCGCTGGACGTTTCCTCCATGGCATGCTGTACGGCTCGCGTCCATCCTGCATAACCATCCAAGAAATCGTAACCATCTGGTATGCAATTGGTCCTCAATCCTCTGCTGTTGGTCGCATTGTCCTCTGATGACTTCGGTGCGGATGACACGAAGTGCGATCACGTGGGACCCCGGTTTCACAAATTGCGACGGGAGCAACATGCACGTTTGCAAGAGCGAGTCAAAGCCAAATCGCGGAAAATTTCCCTTATCCGAGCCTTCACTGACAAGATAACAGAAACTAGTAAATTTCGGCGTTGCGCAAGAGCGGGCCAAAGCCAAATCAGAGATGGTTACCGTTGTTCGAAGAATTTTTGAAATTATTTTTGAAATATTCAGGCACATGTCGGCTATATGTTTGGACCGGTTGATAGCTATAATGTTTTTTGATAGGTACAACCTCACTGTTACAGTGAAACGAATACGGAGTTACAGGTAAGCGCAATATGCGAGTGATTACGATCATAACCCAAATTTAAGGCACTGTATACGAACGTTTTTTCCCTCGAGTTTTACTCTAGAAAGTCATCTCTGGCACGTGCTCATGGTAGTAATGTTGTGAAAACGCCGAATAAACGCTAAAAAATTGTGGTTTTCGAGTTTATAAATTATTTCGCTGGCAAACCAGCAAACGAGTCTACCTAAATTCATGGCCTCTCCACTGTACCTGTCGCAACGAATTTTCGGTCCGACAACTGCCGTTGCTGCAACCGACACGATGGTAATCCTGCGAAGACAAAATTTCATCGTGCCGAGATCCTGACTTGAATTTCACAGAGAACCGGATGTCGGTTGATTTTAGGCGGAAAAAAGGCCTCAATCACAAAGGCGCTGCTCGGCGGGAAATGCCTCCCAACCGGTGGTTTCTCTTTCAAGCATCCTATAGTATGCCCAGTTTCAATAGCGGACATTTTGCGGCCGAGCAAAGGACGAGAATGTATCTGTCAAGGCGTCGAACCAGCGAAAAAAAGACAGTTTTGGCTTAGTGCACCTGAAGGTGGTGAAAAATCAAGTTTCCAGCTCGGCCTACTGCCGTGCTTAATTGGAAGAGAGCCACAAAAAAGTCATCGGCAGAGGTCCAGGTCGATTGGTCTCATTAGAGTCAAGAACGGGGCGTCGGCAGGCTACGGCGAGAGGTGTGAACGATTTCGATAGTGATCAGACCCCCCCCCAGCAAGGTACCCTTCAGCCCCCCCCCCACCTCACCAGCTTAGGTGTGGTGACCGAGGGTGGGGAAATCGTCAACTACTAAAATTACTACTAAAATCTTCCCAATTTTTTCAATACTTTTTCCTAATTTTGAATATGCCAAAAAATTAAATCTAAAAAAATCACAACAACAAAACAAGTCGGTGTGGCGATTATTGCATTAGACTTGTATTGAAGTTATCGGAGCTGCCATTAGGCCTTAACGATTGACTATACTGCTGTGCGAATACACAGAAAATTTCGTTCCAAACGGTTGATGCGTAGAGTCTATGGGTGAGGTCAAAAAAAGGTACAAGACCTGAAGTGATAGAGGTAAAAAAAAGTTGGCTACCCACCTATACAGAAATGATTTTTAGAACATATGCAACATTTTGGGACCTACTTTTTCTGGTGCCAATTTTTTCAACATTTTCCCTATTTAAAATGTTATAACTTCTTTTGAACATGAGATTTCCCCGTGCAACTGTGATTGGGTAAGGTTTAGGACCGGAGTAGTTGTCTGAGGTACTTCACAGCCCAAGGGAGGGGCTTTTTTGAAAAAGTAGCTAAATGTAAGAACTAGGTGTGAGGAAATCGTTGATTCTGTCGTTCCCTCACACCTAGCTATTTTTTCAAAAAGCTCTTCCCTGATGCTCTGAAGTTTCTTAGACCACTAACTCGGACCTACACCTTTACCAATCACAGTTCCACGGTGAAATCTCATTTACAAAGAAGGTTATAATAGACCAAGTACGACTGTAACTGAATCTTGGCATAGTTGGATGTTAGATGTGTTAGTTGTTAGTTGAGCCAGGACCAAGATGTTAATCACTCTACTCGGCTGACGTTCCCGCCAATCGCCTTCGTCGGAACCTGGAAAGCCAGAATATTAGTGATTTAAAGGCAGTGGTCGCGATAAAATATGCTTGTCTTGTTTTCCTCTCTAAACCCTTTTCTGGGTTTAGAGTAGTAGGACCAAGGACAAAAAATTGCGAGAAATCCGCTGTTTCGGGACAAATCTGAAGCCTGAACTTTCTTGTCTTCTGATGGTGGACGAGCCCACTCAACATCACCGGCATCGATGATCTCTGATATCAAGAAGACCAGCTGGCTTGAAATTGAATTTCAATCAAAAAACATTTTCCTTCGGACTCATCTAGTCAAAAACATTGACTTAAGTGCTTGCTTTCATTGTTCAATTGTTTTTATTAGGTAAATTTTCATTTGTTTCTTAATCTGAATGTCGATGATTTTTGACTGCTCGGCATGAGATTGCGATCTTTTTTTGCGGCGCTGTGCACGTGTGCACGATCTAGCATCTTTGGGCCCTAGAAACTCTCATTCTAGCTCTTCTTTCACCGCGCTACCGTCATAGTTTTTCAGCTGTTTTCTATCTAAGCTGATTTTTATAGTTTTTTAAATAACGTTTTTCATTGTCACCACTGCCTTTAAGTCATAATATTTTAAATAGGGAAAATTTTGTGAAAATTTTTTGGCACCAAGAAAGTAGGTCCCAAAATGTTGTAAGTGTTCTGAAAATCATTTCTGTAGAGGTGGGATGCCAACTTTTTTTCGACTTCTATCACTTCAGGACTTTTCCTTTTTATTGACCTCACCTATACACTGCGGGGTCTCTACGCATCAACCGTTTAGAATGAAAATTTCTGTGTACTCGCACAGCAGTATAGTCGATCGTTAAGGCCAAATGGCACCTCCGATTGCTTCAATCCAAGTCTAATACACCACCTTTCTGTAGTATTCGTCATAGTTTACTTTTCCTGCCTGCCTAGCTCTTACGACAACTGGTTTTTCTCCTTTACACTAACACCTTAGTTTTCCATATCTCTGCACTGACTTTTTTTGAATAATCCTCCACAAATATTTACAAATAATATTTATTACAACCAACAGCTTTTATTTACAAACATTCATTTTATAAAAAAACCAATTCAACAGCCATACCGCGCATTTTCACTCCCATCCCTCCATGTGACTTAGCTCGTGAATTATACTATGTATATTTACATTTCAACATTTCTACCTCTTCATATTTACTTCTTATATATTTTAGTAATTATTGAAAGTTTTATACCATTGCATCATGAGAAAACGAATGATGACGATGGGGAAGTGCCGGCCAAGAATGGGCAGTGCAATTTTCTGATTTTCAACCTCTCAGCCCCCCCCCTCCGGACCACCGGAACTCAGCCCCCCCCCATGTGAGGCCTCACACCTCACGCCGTACCCTGGGCGTCGGTGATATGGGTCGAAAAAAGGTCTCAATCAATGAGGCGTCACTCGGCGGCAGATGCATCCCAACAGTTGGTTTAAATCGCGGTCCTTCTGCGGCCAAACGGAGGAGGGTGTCATTGTCTGCCGAGGCGTCTAACCGGCGAAAACATGCTGTTTTGACGCAGTGTTTCATTATATTAGAGGAATCGCCAAAAAGTTTCAATTTCGGTAAAAATCCTTATCTACGGTACTTGAGTGCCACATTGAGTTCGAGGGCCACAAAAATTTCCTACATGGAGGAAGGGGGGGGGGCGGACACCATCCAGGTGCCAATTACCAGGGCACGTCCCACAGTTCACCGTTATGTTAAACGCATGCGGTTGCGGTCACACACGAAAACTACGTTGGAAGACGTCTAATTTCATTATCGATCGACAGCACAGCTGATTGTCTCTGTAAGTTACGGTTTTCCTTGTTTGTTTCGGCATTAATTTTGTTTTTGACTGTTTACATATTGCGAATAGGGGCTATTATTAGTGCGTGAGGGAGATTAGTCGTTTGTTCGGGCTTAGAAGTGTTTTTTTTCAAAATTCTGTTCTGAAATCGAAAAAAACGGAAAATTTCCTCTCGCACACCAAGAAAAGCTCCTATTCGTAATATTATAAGAGTCAGAAACAAAAGTCATGCCGAAGTAGACAAGAAAAAAAAAGAAGAACGGTAACTCACCCCAAAAATCAACTGTGCTGTCGATCGATAAAAAAAATTAGGCGTCTTCCACCGCAGTTTTAGAGTGTGACCGCAACCGCACCATGTCCTTTCAACATTGCGGTAAACTACCTGAACTCACTCCGATAATGACGGTACATTTCCCACTGAATATCTGATCGAGACCCGACTCCATCAATGAACAGATTTTCTAAGTTTATAGTAAAAGGCGTCTTGTTGAAAAGTAGTTGGTGTTTCGTGAGACTATTTGTAGAGCTACTTGTCGCGCAAAAAGGGTTCAAATTTCATCATCGATTTCGATGAAGAATCACTGCTGTTGGTCGCATGTGAAAGCATGGCAAGGATATAGTCGTTTCGGTGTTGACAACAACATCTGGAAACCAAGTGGACGTCTTCAGGCCCTGTATGACGACCACTGACGTTCGGTGCAGAGCTTCTGGGTTTCAAACGGCTCATTTCTGTATAAACACCAGATCATTACCAGGCCTGATCAGCTCGGTGTTTAAACGCGCTCTGCAGCAATATTAGAAAACAATGTTCCGACGAGTCGTTGTAAGGCACCATTCATAGTCCACTTGATTATTTGATTGTGTAATGAAACCCTCCTATGTAGCACGTGCTAAGTGGGAGATATAAATTCCTCAAAACAAGCGAGATATAGGCGACCAGCACGGATCCGCCACTCCTTCCTGATTTTCGAGCTCGATAGCTCCATCATATTCATCCTTGGCCTGAGAATATGGCTTGTCTCAGATCCCACATGTACCAGAACTTCACCAGGACTTTCCGAGTGATCTTTGGTATACGGGCAATTATCTTTAGTTTATGGAAATCAACTTGAGAATTTCAATAATTTTTGGTTCTAGGTCATTCTGTTGAATTATCCGACATATGCTACTAGATTTCTCCCTAAAGTAGTGAAGACTCAATAACCATCAAAAATTTTGCACAATCTGTCAGATTTAGAAGGAGGCCGAATTGGTCATTGGGGAGCCTTAAACGACACAAAAAACGCATATTCGCGCGCTTCTACGCTTCTTCCAATCGCGCGCGTGGGCTTGGTCGTGCTTAGGCCCATTTCCAGCTTCGCGTGACTGGCGACGCTATCACGGACAGAAAATAGGGCTGACCGCGGGATCGGCGACGTTCCGACCGCACCATTGCGAGAGTTCCGACCGGTATACGGCCGCAGTCAGTGCGAAAGTGTGCGCGTTCCGAACGCAAAAGGCACTTTGCGTTCGGACCGCGGGCAAAAATAATATCACGACGCCCTTCCGATGGGAGGGTCTCAGAATAGCACACTATGCGAGCAGGGGATCCTACTGGCTATTACACTATGAAATGGTCCCTTAGTGGAGATCACGATTAGGGGACTCGATGCTAGCGTATTGCATAATAACATAACACGAATATGATTATATACAAATTTATTTTTAAATTAATCACCTGATGGTGCATCAATGAGTAATGAGGCAGTACTATAGTTGTCTGATGATGTTGAACTCGACATGAGGTTGATACAGTTCTTTATGGACCTTCGGAGTAACCTCCTTCTTCGGAACCTGAAAGGATCAAATAAAAAGATCTCTTCAGGCTCTGAAGAAGGAGGTTACTCCGAAACGTTAGCCATAAAGAACTGTATCAACCTCGTGTCGAGTTCAACATCATCAAACAACTATAGTATTATCATGCCGAGGTTTATGGAGAGTCGCACATGGAGAATGAGGCAGTAATTATGCAACAAATTGTTTTCTTTAGTAATGACTAACGGTTATATGTATATCAAAATTATGCAATGGCATAACAAAGCACAAAATTCACGACACATAAGTTTATTGTCAGATTAATCGCTTGATAGTATATGAATAAGATATTAGACGATAATTATACAACAGATTGTTTGTTTTTCTTCACAGAAACAAAGACATACAGAAATATGCAACAAATTCAAGAGAACATATCCTACTTGAAGTTTTTGTTTTTTTCTGTGAGAAAACTAATCAAAAGTATGGACTATATCTCACGCCACAGAGCGAAAGTAAACCATTCAGCAATGCTTCAGTTTTTGAAATAATGAAGTATATCTATAGAAGCTTCAACATCCAAAATAATTCTGTACACATATTACTGATTATTTTCATGTTACGCCATGGAAAGTAAGTCATAATTCGATTACAATATCTTTGAAATACTCTGTTCTACCCTCAACTTAAATTGTTCGAATATCTGCGGAACTACATAATCGGAATATCAGATATTTTAGTGCCACAACATGAAAAATATTCCATATTTTTTGTAAGTTTTCTTTTCAAATATTTCGAATCAGGTTTTGAAAAACTCTAAGTAATGCTCAGAAATTTAAAATCATTGTACACAAAGACCACAAGTTTGTAGTGGAGCAAAACATTTCTGAGGTAATCTCTGTGCAACCGTACTGGGCTACTAGAGACGAGCGCCGTCAGCCGCGTGCGATCGCGCAGCGTGCTGAATTGTGCTAGGTGATACAGCTGATCTCGAAGGTGTTTCTGGGAATAATCAGTTTTTCTACCATACTCTACGATATTTCGGAGTCAGCAGGTTAGTTTTCCCTTCAAATCCTTCTCTAAGAATTGGTTCATTTCGATTTGCTTTGGATGGTCTGTTAAATTCCGTCCTTATCTACAGTGGGGTTTTCGCAAGTTGCGAAGTCCCAATATTTTAATTTCTGATCAGAACAAGGAATCAATCACGTTAGCTCCATATTTTATATATAAAATTCAGATGTTAATGAAAATGAAAAAAGAAAACTCCCTACCCCCCCCCCCCCGCAAAGGAACAATGAAAATGAAAAAATGGTAGCCTCCTCGATAACTTGCGGGAGAAAAACTACTGCGCATCAAAACGAAAATTTACAAAAAATCCATGAAATTGAAATCCGCCAGTTCTCGATGAAATGTTCAGAAGGAAAACCGACTTTTTAACTCCAGAGAAGACACATGGGTCTTGGCGTTGTTGGCGGGCCTACGAAGTTGGTACCCGGAGACGTATATTATGTTGCTCAGTTCGCAGTTCTGGTAAACAATGGAAAGCACTCTCCGATGCTCGTAAATAGGGTAAAGAGGGTAGTAGTTTCCAAAAAATGGAAAAGAAGGAGTAAAAATTACAGAAGTTTCCCTTGTTCAGAAAAAAATCTGTCTCAAAAAAAAGTTTACTTAGAAAATACCGTAAAAGATTGAAACCTTTTTTTTTCAAAAATGTTTGTCACCAATAGGGAAGGGGAGGTAGTTAGATTCTGGTTCATTTCAAACGGACTCCTGATTTTGATTATCACAGCGCGGAGCGGTGGCTTTTTTGTCGGAACCTCCTTATCACTAGCTATATTTCACCGAGGCTCACCGCTCCGCTGGTGGTGGTAGTCGAAATCCACAGGTCACCAGGGGTTCGCCAGAGTCTAGCTTCGGCGAGGTTCAAGATGACCATCTGCCTAGCCGTGCCACTTCCTTACCAGTTATATAATCACTGACCTGTCGTATTAACATCGAAACACCTTTAACATTGAATTGAGTTTTGCATTTTCATTATCCCTTCTCTGTATGGATATTTCTGTGCAGTCTATATCTTTGATACTTGTGTATCTTGGCAAAATCGATAACTGATTCGTTTTCATGGCACAGTAACCGATCACTATTATTATTATTACAATTTCAGCGAATATAGAAGGAAAAAGGATACCTACCGGAATGCCTTTGAAATCAGTTGTACACCTCACACTATTCAGCCCCCGGCGCAACCGCACGCGACTGACGGCGCTCGTCTTTCTGAGCCCGCCGCGTTTGCCCCAGAGACTACTGGAGCATAGACAGCTAATGAGAGAATCTGGAGAGAAAAGAAAAAAGAGGTAAAGCTGTGTCATATGTAAGGTAGAGATGCACTACAGCAAAGCTAAATTGAAACCCTTCAATGAAGTGATAGCAGAGTACAATTTGATAAGACTAGCAGATCTTGAAACAAGCTGCACACCTTATGGTCACGAACAGTTTTTTTACTGACCCTAATATTTGCATGCAAATATCGTTTTACGTTGTATTTTTAAAGAGTGATAAAAAGGTCCACTCAGCTGGCATTCATGGAATAACATAAACAGTGAGTGATCCGTTGAAATTGTGCCTAAAATACGGTTGATACTATTAGGAGCTCCGCTGGAAAAAACCTGCGTCCTTCCAAAACTTCAGCCATCCTTCTCAGAATTTCGAGCGAAATACTCAGGCGATTTTCGGCCCCGAGCCGCACCGAATAGGAATCGGAGCCGCCTGACAGTTCGGCTCGTTCTCCCAATCTCCGGGCTACTGCTGTTGCTGTTCGGGCCAACCGGAATAGCCCGGACAGCAACAGCAGTGGCCCGGAAAGCAACAGCAGTGGCCCGAACAGCAACAGGAGCCGACTCGCAGATTGGAAAAACGAGCCGAACCGTCAGGCGGCTCGGGGCCGATAATTGCCTGAGTAAGAACAAAAACAGTCGCACAAAAGTTGTTTTTCCATTAGAATCAACTTGAAGAATCGTGAAAACTCACAAAGAATAACATCCATTTATATAAGATACTCTCTCGATGTCCTCGTTCCAACTTTGTTTGATCCGCTTCGATAAGCTAGATTTGCAGTCAGCCGCTGCACCCGACACAGCGAGCGCAGAAAGCGAAAATCTATAGCAAGAGGAGAGTGAAAGATTTTGCTCTCAAGGAACATTCATCGTTGAAGCCAATTGGAACTTTGCACTAGCGCACAGGCTTTGTCAAAACAAGGTTCTCAAGGTTCCTTCGCGAGACGAATATAAACTACCATCAATACCAAATTCTCACCGAAGGAAATCAGCAGGGCTGAAGCACGTGTTAAATAATGTTTTAACATATCTGGGAGCTGTCAGGCAAGTTTTGTTGAGAAAAAAAGGAAATGATTTCTTCCATGAAAATTGGACCCCCATGGAAACATTCATCTTTTGGTCGCCAAGCAAACTAAACACACCTTGTATTCCGATCATATTTCCACCTCCAGCGAATTAGAGGTTCCGAAATGATAATCGCTTAAAAAACCCGGAATACCTGAGTATGAGAGAATTGTTTCAAAAACCAATCGTTTCAAACCCTAAACTTAATCGGTACAGGATCAATGGTGCTATAAATTTCAATACTTCGTATGAACCCACCCTCTCCTCCAAATAATTTCATTCACGTCTTCAGAACCCTCTCACAACCCCAACGACGATACTCACACGTTTTTTTATCCCTACGCACTTTTCTCGATGTTGTGCGCACTCGTTCTCAAGCTCCGCCTACCACTTTCCGCAATTTTGTTTATTTATCTGAATCCCTAAACCCCCTACACAAAATCCACCCACGTCTCGGACAGCCCTACAGTCGGCACCCTTTTTTGATACGTATAAATCTATACCTTTGTATAACTTTGTTAAAACACTGCAGGTAAACACAAAAACAAGTGGAAACATCGCAAAATCAACTGTAACTATGTGGCATGAAGCGGTGCAAGAGAAAAGAAAAAGAAATACATCAGACAAACAAGATAACGTAAACACTGGAGCGAAACAATTGAGAGAATAGGCGTTTAGTCGAATGCGTCCTTGGCCCCTGCACACCAAGCACTTTCCCTGACGTCTGCGCGCGGTCGGTCCTAAAGTTGCGCGGTTCCTGCCCGCTTCGCAAAGTTGCGCGCGGTTGGAACTGAAAGAGGCGAGAACTTTGAAAACGGCGAAAACGTTCGGAACGCACGCTCGCAACTATTTAAGATCGTACTGACCGCGTGCTTTGCGCGCGGTCAGCGCTATTCTGTTTTTTTTTTCGCGCGGTCGATACGGTTCCTGCGCGCGGTCAGCACTAAGGGCTAAAACTTGCGCGCGGTCAGTCCTATTTTCTGTCCGAGATGGAGTGTTTTTCATCCACTTCTGCAGAAATCGATATGACTGATATGCATGGTTGTAGTCACGCGTAGCCCAATGTGCGAACGCCGCCGAATCGGTGAACACACTCACCCGCATGCGAACACCACACGCGCACTCACGCATTTTCAAAAATGCATGCACGCGTTTGCGTGTATATACGCGCACGAACACATGTACCAGTATGTATATATGCACACACCTACCCCTTATACACAAGTACGGTACGCAAAACCCACGGAGATCTACGCGCGTTCAGGGTTCTCATGCGCGCATGTACAGTGGCGCATACGCGTACACAAAAACGAGCGCATCCTTGCAACCTTACGTGTACACATTCGTATTCATGCACACAGTGATTGAATGCACACACACGCACGCATTTATGTACGCGACAACAATCCTTACTTCCGTTCACGAGAACATGGGCACGTATTTATATGTACACGCGAACCCTCAGTTCTGCGCACAAGAACGCACCTGATTGCTAACCAATGCACCTCCCTAATAAACCAACGTGTTAATTTTCTAAGTATTCCATTGTCTTGACCGAGGAATATTTTAAAATTTCGAGGTTTCTTTGGATCACAGCAACCCAGAGCATGGACGTTGAAACTGCTCAATAGCTTTGCTTCACACCTGCGAAATCCCTCGATTAGCTCTCGTTCTCTTTCAAGAGTAGGCCTAATCTCAGTAGCTTATTTCACTTCTTGGTTATCCAAAGTACGTTCAAAAAACGCATGTTGCAAGGGTACACGTCATTGAATCAAACAGTGAAATTAACTCATGAGTGGAATCTCTCTCAAACCATTGTACAACTGAGGTCGAAAACTGTTCTTAAAAGCATCGTACGCGCTGAAAATCACTCACCATTTTTCGGTTCGAGTGATTTTCTAGGTCCACCTAAAAAAGCAGGGATAGTTTGTTCGGTTGAAAATGTCTCATTGTGAAGATAAATGAGGTAGAATGTCTCAAATTCCGTCAAAAGAGGCCGGCCCTCCGTCAGTCATCTGGCACAATTCGCTCTCAGCCACCATATAAGTAAATTATCATTAATTAATACAGTACAGCTGAGGGGAAATTGATGGAATATACCATACGATTACGTGAATAATGACTTTTCTACTCACATCTGTTGTCTTCTTCTTCTCCACAAATCTCTTGAAAGAAAGATAAAGTTCATTTGATCGTGAGATTGTGGGTCAAAGCAGCGATCTAACCATCGACTCTTCCTTCGATTGAGATATTTTCGGTCTGAAAAAGGGGTTTTCGGATTTTTCCTAGGTTTTTTCAGCAATGCTGTTATATAGGGTACTACAGCTTTAATAATATATGGAAAACTCGATAACGCAATCCATCGTGAACGATGTCTTTAAGTCTACCACTAGACCACGCTTTCCAACTAATTCGAGATAGCGACCAAAGATCGAAAAAAGCGCTGTCTGGACTGACTTCGACGCCTGGAGAGGTCGAAAAAATAATTTTTCGGGGTCTGGCTGCTATAAAGTTCAATTTGAAAGGGGCCAATAAAAAAAGCTGCCGGTGGAGTCCTAGGTCGATCTGACCATTTTGAGCCGAATACGGCCGGTGTGACAGCCGTAAATGTGACGGTGTGATTTGGGGCTCAAAAGAGGCTCCATCACACCGTGCGATTTTCGCGATAAATGCCCCTAGATCAGCTTTTCAAGCTTCATCAGATTTTCGGGCGAGTAAACTACTTGGTAAGTCCGTCCAGCAGCCAAGCAGTCGACTATTAGTGTATCGTACGGGGCGCTGAGAAATCAAAAAAAACTGTTGTCTGAAATTAAACGTCGGGAGAGGTTGAAAAAATAATTTTTCAGGGTCTGGCTGCTATAGTATTCATTTTGAAGGGGACCAATAAAAAAGCTGTCGGCGGAGTCCCAGGTCGCTCTGACCATTTTGAGCCGAGAATGACAGGTGTGATTAGATCTATAACGTCCGCTTACGCTGAAAATCATTTGGAAGCATTGTTCGGGAGAGACTTCACTCAAATTGGTTTTCGAAAAGGGTCAAAGTCACAACCGCGATGGGAGGGGGGGCACACCGATTTCAAAGCTGGAGGAGGCCCTCACCTCTCACAAACCGATCACACCGCTACGCCTTACCCTGAACGGATTGCCAGCCTGCATCCACCGATCAGTGTTTGAACATTGTAACCGTTTTGTTCACTTCTTGGCATTTTTCCATCAATGCTAGGTAAAGGATTTGATATCTTCAAATTTGTATATAATTCCCATATAAAATGCTGCAGAAAGTTTTTAGGATCAGCTCAGCTATCTCGAGCAGTCTTCGGTGAATCGGGTGTACAACGAGCAATGCAGTGCGTTGCAAAAGTATACGATATACCTCAATTTTCGTGGTTCTGAACTTTACGTGAATTTAAGGGCCTCGTTCGCCCTGAAACCCAATTTCCATTTTTCAGACTCAAATTCATGAATGAGCCCGGTAGACTACACTGCGAAACTTCAGCGCGTCAAAAACATAGAGTCATGAGGTTGGAAGAGGTTGATGATGAGGACCCGCCACAAGTTTTCGCCAGTCATCTAACACGTTTTCATAGAATGTTGATACCTTTACCTTTGATACCTCTGATGGTCCATCCTCATCGGTGATCTTCTCGATGTGGACCACGTTCGCTCCATTCTTCTCTGGAATTAGCAACAGTCATCCAGTGCGGTAAATCTCTTTGTTTGAATGATTTGATAATCGTATCGGCCCAACGTGTCGCTGGTCGACCTAGTGCTGAGTGAGCCTGGTACTCCATCTGTCATCCGTTCTGCGCGCGACATGTCCCGCCCATTTGTACTTGGCGGATTCGATGTGAATCAACGGATCGCGGAGTCTTGACATTTTGCGGAGATCCTCACTGCTCAGACGTTGCTGCCTCTGAATCCTCCGACTAGTTCTCAGGAGACATCTTTCCAGCGCCCTGTGCGTAGTCCACATAGCCACACAAACTCCTTTGTTCTGAACCCAGGTCTTGCAGCCATAGCACAAAGCCGGAAGCACTGTGGAATCGAACAGGTGAGCTCGCAGCTTGACATCGCGTATCTCAGTAGCGACTTCTCGAATTGTACCCATAGCGGCCCATGCAGCCCTTCTTCGACGTCCGATTCCATTCGTGAGCTCGTTCGTCATGTTCATTTCACGTCCTAGATAGACGTAGCTGTCCACTTTGGTTACGACGTTTCCATAAAGAAACACCTGTCCGTCGTCACACCACTGTTTGACCATCATCTGGGTTTTCCACTTGTTCATCTCGAGACCAATAGAACTGCCCACTTCGTCCAGCTCATGCAGCATCAAATTCAGCTCCTCCGTACTCTTGCTTATAAGCACTATGTCGTCTGCAAAACGCAGGTTGGACAGATTCTTCCCGTCAATGAGCAGGCCTCTGTTGTCCCAGTCAAGCTTACCCATTGCATGTTGGAGTGCCGATGTGAAGAGCTTCGGTGAGATCGTGTCGCCCTGTCGAACACCCTTCTCGATGGGGATGAGCAGCTTACATTCGAACAGTTGTATCGTTGTTGATGTTCCAATATTGCACAGCTCCAGTATGTCAACATATGAGGGGTCGACACCTGCGTGTAACAGCGCGTTGAGAAGAGCATTAATTTCCACTGAGTCGAATGCCTTCTTGTAGTCAACGAATGCTAAGCACAGCGGCAACTTGTATTCTTGTCATCGCTCGATCAGCTGGGAAACGGTGTGAATGTGGTCCATACAGCAGAAACCTTTTCTAAACCCAGCTTGCTCCACTGGCTGGTAGGAATCCATGATGATCTCCAAACGATTTAGGATGATATTGGTGAAGACTTTATACGGAACTGGCAGCAGAGCGATAGGGCGATAGTTTCCGATATCCTCCTTGTCTCCCTTCTTGGAGATTAGAACTGTCCTGGAGCTTTTCCACTGATCAGGTACGACACCAGCCTCGAGATAAAAGTTGAAATGTTCAGCCAGTAACTTGTACATAGCGTCACCTCTTGCTCTCAAAACATCGGCTGAAACGCCATCGGGACCGGAAGCAGTTTCCTTCTCCAGCGACTTTATGGCTTTCATGCCTTCAGCGGCCAGGATCGGTGGCACCGGCTCGTCCGTAAGAGATGGGCATCTCGGAACAGGAGTCGTCGAGCGATAGATATTGGTGTAGAAATTCGTCACAATGCGTTCCATGTCCGCTCTTGCTGTTTGAGGCCTTCCGTTCTCATCTTTCAAGGGCGTGGGCATGAGTCGTTGGTCTGTCATGTCCCTGCGGCAGCGTTTCAGGCTACGTTTTTGCGCGACGGTTTGCACAAGTTTATTCTTTTGGTACTCCCTCAGGGTTTCCCTGACTGCTACACGACATGCTTTATTGATCGTCGACTTCTCTAAGTGTGTTGATGACGGGTCTCTTCTGACCTCTCCTCTACGCTTCAACAATTGTTGCACTAAAGAATTCAATCTTTCTTTCACGGGCTCTCGCTGCTCAATTGCCACTTTCGCACAGTAGAGAAGACCATTTGTCAGTCCGTTGTAGTCTGCAGTAGGATTCTCGGCTATCGTTCATGGGTAAACCTGAATCGCGTAATCAAAAGCTGCCTCATTGTAACCAGGGAAACGAATCGGGGCGTGTCGATGTGTATCCCTTTTGAAGATGCGGGTATTGAGACGTACTTTGGCTCGAAGCAGTCGGTGGTCGGATCCGCAGTCGAAAGATGGCACCACTCCTGTATCCATCAGACTCCATCTGCGATTGGTTAGAACGTGATCCAGCTCCGAGTGGGTTTGCCCGTTGGGACTTTCCCAGGTCCATCGCCAGTGCTTTTTCTTTTCGAAAAGGGAGTTCTCATGAAACAAATTGCATGAGGACATCAGATCCAGCATACGGAAACCATTGTTATTTCTGATTCCGTCTCCATGTTGACCTAGTCTCCACTTGTCGTCACTTGGGTTGCCCACGATCGCGTTGAAGTCACCACAGATGTACTTGTAGTAGCTCTTCTCCTGCCTTACAGCCATTTCTAGCTCTTAATAGAAAGCGTCCTTTTCTTCCTCCTCGGCTACATCTGTAGGGGCATAGCAGTTCACGATCGAGATAACGGTCTTCTGCGTGATCTTAAGTCGCAGCACAGCTATACGGGAACTCAGAACTTCGATTGAACAATCGGTTGAACTGCATGATGCACAAGGAAGCCAACTCCTCCGATATTCTTGGCGGCTACTTTCTGTCCCATAACCAGTAATTCTCCTCGATCGGTCTTTCTCGTATGCGCTTCTTTCGCTTTCGTTTCCTGCAAGCAAATGGCATCGTACTTGACTCTTCTGGACTGATGGAGGAGAGTTCTGATATCTGCGTTGGATACAGCCGTTCGACAGTTGTAAGAGCTGATATACAGGCATTGTTCACGTTGGGTTTGGGATTTTCCGATGACGCCCCGTCCAATTTCTCTTCCGTCCTCGGTAGCGGCATCTCCGGGGGTCTTGGGAGAGCATATCCGATTTCGGGCCGGTTTTATCATGTTTGCGAATGTAGAAGCAAAGTTTGTGGTCTGGTTACTCCCGGAGTGCAGAGCCGGTGCTATCCAGGAGCCGCCCGTTCTCGCATTAGATGAACTAATGCTACGTCGAACTGCGTGACCGTTTGTGCCGTTGGCCATTTCACAGGACGAATTCTGATCATCAATATTCACCCCTTCACCACGATGAGGTGACACATAAATGTTGATACCACCGTCAAACAACATGAAAAACAGTTACGGCACAAACTCCAGATGCAGAAAAACTTCCAGAACGATTTTGGCGCGAAATTCAAATACGTATTTACAATGAGTTTCGATTGACTTTTCTTTACAAATGGAGGTTTTTCATGAGCCCCTTCAACATTTTCGTTCACTAGAGAGGCCAAGCAACACGAAAACATGAAAACATAACATACGGTTTCCTGCGAGTACGTACGACGTACGATTAACCTTAAATGATAACCGATGCAGCACTCTCGGAAATCCTTGGGTACGCATGTTCATAGAATTCGATCAACTAGTGGGAAACCGGAAACTGCAATTGTTGCGAATGACCGTTGCAAAATTATATGACATAGCTGACGTTCTCGCTGCTTATTCAATGCTGAACCTACTGTGTCCGTTCACGCTTGGTAAGAAATATTAGAAACACGAAGCCAACAGACTTCAGAATCGTCTGGACGCAGAATCAAGCCGAAAACTTGTTTGGCATGTCACGAACCAGCTTTTTGTGAACGCTCCCTTCAATCTGCGCCCTTTCGCTCAAAACGGCGAGTTTGATAGCACTCATCTGCTTGTATTGCCCGCTCTGAGTATAGATTCAACGCACAAGAAAACCTCTCACTTTCTTAAAGGCAGTGGTCGCGATCAAATATGCTTGTCGTCTTTTTCTCTCTAAACCCTTTTGTGGGTCTCAAGTAGTAGGACGAATGAGAAAAAATCGCGAAAAAACCACTGTTTTGGGCCAAATTTGAAACCTGGGGTGGTATGCAATGAAATCCAGTGAGGAATGGAAAAAGGAAGTGGCTGCGTTTCCGACGCAAGCTGATTCCACTGAGTGATATGATAACCTCACAACCATCAGAATGCCCCAGAACTCATTCATTTTCAAAGATGAGCTGCAGGTGCGGTGAGGAAACGGTAGCTTTCACCCGTCTAGACAAGAAACATGATCAGTTCATTGTGATTGTACATTATCAGCATGCTCTAACTCGCCGATAAGCCTTAAAGCCACAGTCCAATCTCAGAATCAAATTTTCGTATTTTAGCCTATCTAGGAGGAAATTTCACGCTGATCACAACGGTGTCTCCAGAATCGCTCAGAACTTACTACGAACTTAGTTACGGCTCCTAAAATGTTTCGAATTTGAACTGGTAGAAGTTCGCGGACGAGTTGTCTCAAGCCTGTATTTTCTCGTTATTCGCAGCCATCACTCTAAGTAAGGTCACAATATAAAGTCAGACCGAAAACAAAAGGAAGAATATAGATTTTGAACGTAATCATTCGCGCGTCTCTTCCCAATTGAGATCGGAAACCTGCCAGTGGGCGTTGCCCATTTTTTTTTCTTTCAAGGGAGCCTGGTCAACTTTTTCCTAGCCTTTTCTCGCTTATTTGAGCAAACTGAGATTCCGCGCTTGGCAGGGTTGCCATAGACGGCGACCGGACCAAAATATCAAAAATTACCTCTGGGGTTGGACTGTGCCTTTGAACAGTATTTAGAAATTATGGTTTTGATTGAGGAACGTACCCACCTACAAAGTATTATCACCCATTAACATGTTGATTTTGACCTAAAACGCCTTTCCCAATCTTTCCATAGTAATAAAAGAGAGTGCGTACTACCGTCAGATTGTCAGTTATGAGTTGTGCATCCTATATTTGCAGGGTAAAAGAGCCGGACACTGTAGAAAGAGAGGGGGACACCACTTTGAGTGCCAAGAATGCCGTGTGAAGTGTACGAGACCCAAGTGGGAGTGCGCGGGACGCCCTAGAGAGTGTGAAGGACCTCATTGGGAGTGCGCATGGTGCCTTAGAAAGTGTGAGGGACTCAGCTGTGGTGCGCCCATTCGACCGCGGTTGTGCAGCAAGTCCCCCGCGGTCTGCTTTTCTCGCAATTTTCTGCTTGCAGAGATCTGAAATGTTCGAATTCAGGATGCTATTTCTGAAAGTTGGGCTCCGCGGAAAAGGTCAAGGATTTGGCATTGCTCCTAAATGTCGTGAAATTGTCTTATTGGATTAGGCTCTCAACTTGATTTTTCAAATTTAGTGAAATTGTCGAATTGATTTGGCTGTGATGATACTATATGCAGATAACATAATCATTAAATGTAGTGAAATTGTTGCAAACGGATTTGGCAGGAGCTCTATCAATTATCACAGTCAAATCATGCGTCAGAAGGTCCTCTGGCGAGCGAATGAAGAAAAAAAGAAAAAAATAATAATCCTCAGTCAACAATGTTGAACGAAACGTGGCCTTATGGGCTAGAATTAAGGTTTCCAAATGCTATTCTGCCTTTTCAGTGTGGCCTTTTCAGGTACCAGACCTTCCCTCACCGATGAGATAAAATTCATGAAAACGAAATCTAACGCAATTTACTCGCTACTGACTATGTCTTCGTGTCCTCAACGCTTTCACGGTTCGCATTGTATAGAAACGTTTTGCTGCTAGGTTTATTCCTGTTCTCATTCGATTCAATATGCGCTCCAAGGAAAACCCCTTCTGACGCGTGATTTGACTGTGATAATTGATAGAGCTCCTGCCAAATCCGTTTGCAACAATTTCACTACATTTAATGATTATGTTATCTGCATATAGTATCATCACAGCCAAATCAATTCGACAATTTCACTAAATTTGAAAAATCAAGTTGAGAGCCAAATCCAATAAGACAATTTCACGATATTTAGGAGCAATGCCAAATCCTTGACCTTTTCATGGAGCCCAACTTTCAGAAATTTCACAACTTTTACAAGGGTTTCCCTTCTACAATATCGTCAAGCTCTAAAAAGGCAAGTTGTTTTCTTTGAAAGATAGTGCTAGAAATGAAGACACAGCTGCTAGGGTTGCAAGATAATAGTTGCGACGCGGCTTCCTACAGACAAGATACAAGACATATACTTTTTGAATTTAAAAATCGAGAAAATGAAGAAATGAGTTTTAAAATGACCCCCTTGTACTGGGTCCGGGCATAATCCTAGAGGGGGGAGCGGGGGGCACCCACCATTCAAATTCAAGACAGAAGTGAAATGAACCACCCATTGGTAAGGCTACCAGTCGGAGTATTTTCATGAAGTTTCTATAAAAACAATGATTGATAGCAGTATCAGACATCTTTTATCAGAATTTTCCATCATTTCTATGAGTCTTGGGTGGCCTCACCCCGTCTAGGATAGACCCAGGGTCAGTCGCTCTAGCCAAACTTCACCGGTTCTTGCTGACGTGGCTCGTCTGCGCCGGCCCATATGTCTGATTCGGAACAAGAACGATAGTTAAATACATCGTACGCGCAGAAAACCGTATAATATTTTTCATGTTTTTGCGTAGCTTGGCCCCTCTAGTGAACGAAAATGTTGAAGGGGCCCATGAAAAACCTTCATTCTTCTTTCAACTCCCTTCTTCATTAAAGAAAAGTCAATCGGAACACATTGTAAATACGAATTTGAATTTCGCGCCAAAATCATTTTAAGAGTTTTTTTGCATGTGGAGTTCGTGCTGTAACTATTTTTCCTGTTGTCTTACGGTCGCACCAACATTCTAGGAAAAAGTGCTAGATGACTGGTGAGAATTGGTGGCGGATATTAATCTTTGACGCCTTCCAACCTCATCGTCCAACATTTTTGACGCGCCAAAGTTTACCAGTGTGGTCTACCGGGCTCAATCATAAAATTGAGCCTGAAAATGGAAATTGATTTCCAGCACGAACGATAGTTAAGTGCGCTAGAAGAGGACTACCGTAACCTTAGGAATGATGTTATTCGGCTCTCTTAAACAAATTTGATGATACCCAATTGATCAATGCTAAAGATAAAAGAAGTGAAAGAGCGGTGTGTCTTCATTCACACACCGTCCTTCTCCAGAGGTCAACAGTTGAGGATCTGCCTGGACTACAAGCAGAAAAACAACACCAGCGGTAGTGAAGATGTAGCGAATTCGGAGTCAGAACTTAGAAAATTTTAGAGCCAACTCGAGTGAGATTACAATAGCCTTGTTCTGGCGCAATTGCCTATCGCTCTTGTTGATTCGGAGGCATGACTTGCATACGGTGTCCTGGACATTAAACGGAGGTCCTGCACAGGTCCCATGATGTCCTGCACACTCCTACTGAGGTCCTGCACAGGTCCCATGATGTCCTGCACACTCCTACTAAGGTCTTGCACACGTTCCATGATGTCCTGCACACCCCTTCTGGGGTCCTGCACACGTCCCATGATGTCCTGCCCACGTCTACTACGGTCCTGCACACGTACAATGATGTCCTGCACACTCCTACTGAGGTCCTGCGCATATTCTACGACGTCCTGCACACCCCTACTGGGGTCCTGCACACGTCCCATGATGTCCTGTCCACTCCTACTACGGCCCTGCACACGTTCCATGATGTCCTGCACAGGTCCCATGATGTCCTGCACACTCCTACTAAGGTTTTGCACACGTTCCATGATGTCCTGCACACTCCTACTGAGGTCCCGCACACATTCTACGACGTCCTGCACACCCCTACTGGGGTCCTGCACACGTCCCATGATGTCCTGCACACTCCTACTGAGGTCCTGCACAGGTCCCATGATGTCCTGCACACTCCTACTAACGTCTTGCACACGATCCATGATGTCCTGCACACTCCTACTGAGGTCCTGCACAGGTCCCATGATGTCCTGCACACTCCTACTGAGGTCCTGCACAGGTCCCATGATGTCCTGCACACTCCCACTGAGGTCCCGCACACATTCTACGACGTCCTGCACACCCCTACTGGGGTCCTGCACACGTTCCATGATGTCCTGCACACTCCTACTGAGGTCCTGCACAGGTCCCATGATGTCCTGCACACTCCTACTAACGTCTTGCACACGATCCATGATGTCCTGCACACTCCTACTGAGGTCCTGCACAGGTCCCATGATGTCCTGCACACTCCTACTGAGGTCCTGCACAGGTCCCATGATGTCCTGCACACTCCTACTAAGGTCTTGCACACGTTCCATGATGTCCTGCACACTCCTACTGAGGTCCTGCACAGGTCCCATGATGTCCTGCACACTCCTACTAAGGTCCTGCACACGTTCCATGATGTCCTGCACACTCCTACTGAGGTCCTGCACACCCCTACTGGGGTCCTGCACACGTCCCATGATGTCCTGTCCACTCCTACTACGGTCCTGCACACGTTCCATTATGTCCTGCACACTCCTACTGAGGTCCTGCACAGGTCCCATGATGTCCTGCACGCTCCTACTAAGGTCTTGCACACGTTCCATGATGTCCTGCACCTTCCTACTGAGGCCCTGCACACATTCTACGACGTCCTGCACACCCCTACTGGGGTCCTGCACACGTCCCATGATGTCCTGTCCACTCCTACTACGTCCTGCGCACGTTCCATGATGTCCTGCACACTCCTACTGAGGTCCTGCACAGGTCCCATGATGTCCTGCACACTCCTACTAAGGTCTTGCACACGTCCCATGATGTCCTGTCCACTCTAATACGGTCCTGCACAGGTCCCATGATGTCCTGCACACACTCCTACTAGGGTCTTGCACACGTTCCATGATGTCCTGCACACTCCTACTGAGGTCTTGCACACGTTCCATGATGTCCTGCCCACTCCTACTGAGGTCCTGCGCACATTCTACGACGTCCTGCACACCCCTACTGGGGTCCTGCACACGTCCCATGATGTCCTGTCCACTCCTAATACGGTCCTGCACAGGTCCCATGATGTCCTGCACACTCCTACTAAGGTCTTGCACACGTTCCATGATGTCCTGCACACTCCTACTGAGGTCTTGCACACGTTCCATGATGTCCTGTCCACTCCTAATACGGTCCTGCACAGGTCCCATGATGTCCTGCACACTCCTACTGAGGTCCTGCACAGGTCCCATGATGTCCTGCACACCCCTACTGAGGTCCTGCACAGGTCCCATGATGTCCTGCACACCCCTTCTGGGGTCCTGCACACGTCCCATGATGTCCTGCCCACTCCTACTAAGGTCTTGCACACGTTCCATGATGTCCTGCACACCCCTACTGAGGTCCTGCACAGGTGCAGGACATCATGGAACGTGTGCAAAACCTTAGTAGGAGTGTGCAGGACATCAAGGGACCTGTGCAGGACATCATGGAGCGTGTGCAGGGCCGTAGCAGGAAGTGGACAGGACATCATGGACGTGTGCAGGACTAATGAGGTGTGCAGAGACATCGTAAAATGTGCGCAGGACCTCAGTAGGAAGTGTGCAGGACATCATGAACGTGTGCAAGACCTAGTAGGAGTGTGCAGGGCCATCATGGGACCTGTGCAGGACCTCCAGTAGGAGTGTGCAGGACATCATGAGAACGTGTGCAAGACCATAGTAGGAGTGTGCAGGACATCATGGGGCCTGTGCAGGACCTCAGTAGGAGTGTGCGGGACATCATTGGACCTGTGCAGGTCCTGCACAGGTCCCATGGTGTCCTGCACACTCCTACTAAGGTCTTAAAGGTTCTAAGGTCTTAAACGGAGGTCCTGCACAGGTCCCATGATGTCCTGCACACTCCTACTGAGGTCCTGCACAGGTCCCATGATGTCCTGCACACTCCTACTAAGGTCTTGCACACGTTCCATGATGTCCTGCACACCCCTTTTGGGGTCCTGCACACGTCCCATGATGTCCTGCCCACTTATACTACGGTCCTGCACACGTACAATGATGTCCTGCACACTCCTACTGAGGTCCTGCACAGGTCCCATGATGTCCTGCACACCCCTACTGAGGTCCTGCACAGGCCCCATGATGTCCTGCACACCCCTTCTGGGGTCCTGCACACGTCCCATGATGTCCTGCCCACTCCTACTAAGGTCTTGCACACGTTCCATGATGTCCTGCCCACTTATACTACGGTCCTGCACACGTACAATGATGTCCTGCACACTCCTACTGAGGTCCTGCACAGGTCCCATGGTGTCCTGCACACTCCTACTAAGGTCTTGCACACGACCCATGATGTCCTGCACACTACTACTGAGGTCCTGCACAGGTCCCATGATGTCCTGCACACTCCTACTGAGGTCCTGCACAGGTCCCATGATGTCCTGCACACTCCTACTAAGGTCTTGCACACGTTCCATGATGTCCTGCACACTCCTACTGAGGTCCTGCACAGGTCCCGTGATGTCCTGCACACTCCTACTACGGTCCTGCACACGTACAATGATGTCCTGCACACTCCTACTGAGGTCCTGCGCACATTCTACGACGTCCTGCACACCCCTACTGGGGTCCTGCACACGTCCCATGATGTCCTGTCCACTCCTACTACGGCCCTGCACACGTTCCATGATGTCCTGCACAGGTCCCATGATGTCCTGCACACTCCTACTAAGGTTTTGCACACGTTCCATGATGTCCTGCACACTCCTACTGAGGTCCCGCACACATTCTACGACGTCCTGCACACCCCTACTGGGGTCCTGCACACGTCCCATGATGTCCTGCACACTCCTACTGAGGTCCTGCACAGGTCCCATGATGTCCTGCACACTCCTACTAACGTCTTGCACACGATCCATGATGTCCTGCACACTCCTACTGAGGTCCTGCACAGGTCCCATGATGTCCTGCACACTCCTACTGAGGTCCTGCACAGGTCCCATGATGTCCTGCACACTCCTACTGAGGTCCCGCACACATTCTACGACGTCCTGCACACCCCTACTGGGGTCCTGCACACGTTCCATGATGTCCTGCACACTCCTACTGAGGTCCTGCACAGGTCCCATGATGTCCTGCACACTCCTACTAACGTCTTGCACACGATCCATGATGTCCTGCACACTCCTACTGAGGTCCTGCACAGGTCCCATGATGTCCTGCACACTCCTACTGAGGTCCTGCACAGGTCCCATGATGTCCTGCACACTCCTACTAAGGTCTTGCACACGTTCCATGATGTCCTGCACACTCCTACTGAGGTCCTGCACAGGTCCCATGATGTCCTGCACACTCCTACTAAGGTCCTGCACACGTTCCATGATGTCCTGCACACTCCTACTGAGGTCCTGCACACACCCCTACTGGGGTCCTGCACACGTCCCATGATGTCCTGTCCACTCCTACTACGGTCCTGCACACGTTCCATTATGTCCTGCACACTCCTACTGAGGTCCTGCACAGGTCCCATGATGTCCTGCACGCTCCTACTAAGGTCTTGCACACGTTCCATGATGTCCTGCACCTTCCTACTGAGGCCCTGCACACATTCTACGACGTCCTGCACACCCCTACTGGGGTCCTGCACACGTCCCATGATGTCCTGTCCACTCCTACTACGTCCTGCGCACGTTCCATGATGTCCTGCACACTCCTACTGAGGTCCTGCACAGGTCCCATGATGTCCTGCACACTCCTACTAAGGTCTTGCACACGTCCCATGATGTCCTGTCCACTCCTAATACGGTCCTGCACAGGTCCCATGATGTCCTGCACACTCCTACTAAGGTCTTGCACACGTTCCATGATGTCCTGCACACTCCTACTGAGGTCTTGCACACGTTCCATGATGTCCTGCCCACTCCTACTGAGGTCCTGCGCACATTCTACGACGTCCTGCACACCCCTACTGGGGTCCTGCACACGTCCCATGATGTCCTGTCCACTCCTAATACGGTCCTGCACAGGTCCCATGATGTCCTGCACACTCCTACTAAGGTCTTGCACACGTTCCATGATGTCCTGCACACTCCTACTGAGGTCTTGCACACGTTCCATGATGTCCTGTCCACTCCTAATACGGTCCTGCACAGGTCCCATGATGTCCTGCACACTCCTACTAAGGTCTTGCACACGTTCCATGATGTCCTGCACACTCCTACTGAGGTCTTGCACACGTTCCATGATGTCCTGCCCACTCCTACTGAGGTCCTGCACACATTCTACGACGTCCTGCACACCCCTACTGAGGTCCTGCACAGGTCCCGTGATGTCCTGCACACTCCTACTGAGGTCTTGCACACGTTCCATGATGTCCTGTCCACTCCTAATACGGTCCTGCACAGGTCCCATGATGTCCTGCACACTCCTACTAAGGTCTTGCACACGTTCCATGATGTCCTGCACACTCCTACTGAGGTCTTGCACACGTTCCATGATGTCCTGTCCACTCCTAATACGGTTCTGCACAGGTCCCATGATGTCCTGCACACTCCTACTAAGGTCTTGCACACGTTCCATGATGTCCTGCACACTCCTACTAAGGTCTTGCACACGTCCCATGATGTCCTGTCCACTCCTAATACGGTCCTGCACAGGTCCCATGATGTCCTGCACACTCCTACTAAGGTCTTGCACACGTTCCATGATGTCCTGCACACTCCTACTGAGGTCTTGCACACGTTCCATGATGTCCTGCCCACTCCTACTGAGGTCCTGCACACATTCTACGACGTCCTGCACACCCCTACTGAGGTCCTGCACAGGTCCCGTGATGTCCTGCACACTCCTACTACGGTCCTGCACACGTTCCATGATGTCCTGCACACTCCTACTGAGGTCCTGCACAGGTCCCATGATGTCCTGCACACTCCTACTGAGGTCTTGCACACGTTCCATGATGTCCTGCCCACTCCTACTGAGGCCCTGCCCACATTCTACGACGTCCTGCACCCCCCTACTGCGGTCTCACATACTCAACCGACACTTCAGCACATCCTGCGACGCCTTCTTATCGATGGTGCGCTTTGAACGAATACGCGCCGCGGTCAAGTACATCAACCCGCACAGCGTCCTCTTCCGAGCCGGACGTTCAAAGTACACCACCCTGGAGAGCAAGGTGTTTATATGGAGTCTAAGAAAACAATGACTGATAACGAAAAACCCACCATTTTCATAAACTATTCTTGAGAGGCCGGTTTCCGAGTTTCAAACGCCCGTTAGGGGCCCAGAAGTCATTATGGTGAGTTCTGACAATTATTTTCGTCATTCCCGTGGCCGATTACCTCTAGTCACAAATTTTCGAGCGATTTGGTCCACGCCTTCCAAAAAAATGGTTTTCGACGGACGGAGGTGGAGGCGGAGGTGGAGGCGGAGGCGGAGGCGGAGGCGGAGGCGGAGGCGGAGGCGGAGGCGGAGGCGGAGGCGGAGGCGGAGGCGGTGGCGGAGGCGGAGGCGGAGGCGGTGGTGGAGAACGTTTTTGCGTACTTTGAGAGGTCATAACTTTAGAAAGCGGGGACCAGTTGGGATGAAAAGTTGCACACATATGTAATTTCTTGCAGCGCGTCGAATAGTGTACAGCTCATACCTCTGTTGACGGTATGAATAGGTGATCTCATTGTAGGGCATCCGCGCGGGAAGAGATCAAAGCCAAATCCTGGTGAGCGCTTCGCGCTCACCACAATTTGTACATCCAAACTCCAGCGCATCACGCGCGGGTGTGACGTTGGAGTATTTAGGGTCCAACGCCACAACACCACGTCCGTGAGTCACGCGTGTTAGCCAGCTCCTCCATAGCATCAACGCCCGTCTCGACTTTTTCACAATTTTCATTACTACTTCATGATCCGTTTCACTCCGACTCATGGTAATTATTCCCAGAAGTATCCTATTGCCATGGTGAAGAGCGCACACATAGAGTTTGCTAGGACGGCATCGTTAAGACTGCATGATTTTCTCTCCGCTCCAGCTTTGTTGCCGTAGTATTCAGAGTTGCTTTACGCGCGCGCCCCGCGTAGAAAATTTTTTTTCGCTCTAACGCCACCCCCGCTCGTCACGCGCTGGCCTTGAGAATCCTTCCTTGAGAGAAGGAGAGTGGATGGCGTCCGTCCGTCCGTCAGTCCTAAGCTTGAGGTGTGCATTCTGCATTTGCACACTTTTCTGCTTTAGAAAGCTTACTCCCGAACCAACCGAACGGGACGCCGAGAAAGGGAGCAGGACTCCAGCGGGAGCGCGCCGGACGCCGACTAAATGTGTTGTACCCCAGTAGGAGTGCGCCGGACGCCGTAGAAAGTGTACGGGACCTATGTTAGAGCGCCGGACGCCATAAAATATGTACGGGACTCATGTAAGAGTGCGCCGAACGCTATAGAAAGTGTGCGGGACTCATTTAAGAGTGCGCCGGACGCCGAATAAGGTGTACGAGAACCATGTAAGAGTGCGCCGGACGTCGTAGAAAGTGTGCGGGACCCATGTAAGGAATATCATGAGACCGGGTGTGGGGGAAATACCGTATGACCGGGTATGGAGGAGGGAAATACCGTGGCACCGGGTGTAGCGGGGAGAGTAACCGTGGGACCAAGAGTGGGGAGGAAATACAATGTGACCGGGTACGGCAGTGGGGCAATACATTTAGGTCGAATGCTAGGAAATACCGCTGGACCGGGTTCAACGGGGAGAATACCGTGGGACCGGGTGTGGGGTAGGGAAATACCGTGGGAGCGAGTGTAGGGAAGGGTGTAAATACCGTGAGACAGGATGTGGGGGTATACCGTGTAATCGGGTATGAGGTGGAAAATTCCGTAGGGCCGGGTTAGAAGAGGGAAATACTGTGGGGCCGGATCGGTGAGAAATACCGCAGGATCAGGTGTGGGGAATAACGTGGGACCAAATGTTGAGGTGGGGGAAATACCGCGGTATAGTGTGAGTGTTAAGGGGAGGGGCGGGTGGAATGCAGTGAAACTTGGTATGGAGAGGGGAAATACCTTAGGATTGTGTGTGAGGGGACACGGTGGAACCGTATTTGGGGAGAGAAATAATTTTTGTTGGCAGATATACATAAGCCGCCAAAGAGGTAGTTCGCTGCTGTAAATTTTTATTGAGAACAGGGACCGACCCCAACTGACGTTTCGGGAAGAGTGAAATCAATTCTTCACTTTATGTTGACTCCACCGCTCGACTCTATGAAAACTCAATCTTTTCTGTGGCTGTGGTCTTCGCAAGCGACCAGGAAGGTTAACTTTGGTTTCTCGAGTGATTTCTAAGGGTATATTAGAAAGCTAGAGTGCTCGAACAATAGTCTTTGAATATAACAAGGAAAACTACTTATGAGATGATAATAACTAGAGAAAAGCTTGTGCTGGGAAAGAAGACTGAACCCGAAGCTCATCAGCATGTAACTTCTGTTGAGATGAACATGAGTTGCGCTGGAAATATTTTACCTCATGCTCGTGATGAGGTTAAATTTGGCAGCTCTGGAAATTGTTGAGCGGTGGCTGAATTTCCATTGCATAGCTCCGAATGATGAAATGGCTAAGGTTGTCTGTGATTTTGATGGTATCAGTGTCGTATCTTACCTTCAGAGATGAGATACGATGTTATCTTCTCTTTTATTTACAAAATCCTTGAATTTTCGCAATGAAGAAAACAGCTTAGCGACTGGAATATAGTTCACTGCATCGCTCAAAGCTGGTGAGCGGCTAAATATTTCCACTACACCGCTAATTCCCGCGGATAAATGCTTCATTGCATACCACCCCTGAACTTTCTTGTCTTTTGATGGTGGACGAGCCCACTCCACATCATAGGCATCGATGACCTCTTATATCAAGAACATCAGCTGGCTTGAAATTGAATTGCAATCAATGAACCTTCGGATTTATGTACACATCTAGTCAAAAACATTGACTGAAATGATGCTTTCATTGTTCAATTGTTTTTATTCATTAAATTTCCATTTTATTCGTCCTCTGAATGTCGATGATTTTTGACTGCTCGGCATGAGACTGCGATCTTTTTCATCATCGCTGTGCACGTGTGCACGAACTGGCTTCTTTGGGCCCTAGAAACTCTAATTCTAGCCAGTTTTACACCGCGCTAACTTCATAGTTTTTCAGCTGTTTTTGATCAGAGCTGATTTTTGTAGTTTTTTAGATAACGTTTTTCAACGTGACCACTGCCTTTAACTGGGTTGGGGTCCTTCGAATCGACCGACCATTCTAGCGAATCGGCATGATTGGCCTGAACCCAAGCCTGTTTCTTCCTAGTTATGAAAAGTGAAGGTAAACACACACTAGAAAAGACTAGAGATGGTCCTTAAACTCTTCCTGATAATCAGGAGAGTTTATAGGTCATGATGCAGTCGCGTGGTCCAGTGCTCCACAACACCTGAATTTGCGGGCACGGGGACTCCAGCGTTGGGGAGCGTCGAGAGGTGCACAACAACGAAATTGCTCGCTCTCGCGACATATGGACGCTGCCTTAACTATGGTATTAATGATATTAGTGACAGCCGCTTCAGCTACGATGTCGTCACCATCAGCGACAGGACTGAGGCAGTGTTCGTTAGGGAATAAAATCAATAACAAACGTTAACGATGCAAATCCCAAGGGTCACTTGACGCTCGGAGCTAACCATAGACGCTGCCTAATTGGCAGTTGCAGGAGTTGGGTGACGCTATATAGAATGTACTTTTTCCTATACAAACAACAAGCCACTGTAGTGTCCGAAGTGGACTTTGACATCAGTGCACAGAACTGAGCGGTAGAAATGCAGTCTGGTTCTGTATTTCCGTTCATGTTCAGTCTTTTCAGCTCCGATTCTGAATTTTTCGGCCCCGGAAAAAGAAGACAGTAGTGTTGCAGCGTGATGTTCTCGACAACACTGTGATTTATTCAGAGGCAGTGTTCACGTTAAAAACGATGCTCGAGTTTTCCTTAGAAATGGAATGTTCCGCGTTCCATTGCAACAACAAAGTCGAAATAAGCGGCTCGAAACGAACAGTGAAAAGCCCTATACGGCATCAAACTTGAATCTGCTATGCCCGCCCTGCCCACTTCTTTGGTGGATGCATAGAAATGGAGGTGCATAGAAAACCCAAGGCCCGTAGTACACCCTCGTCAGCCGAGCGCAAATGGTCGGCGGCGCCCGGTTTGTTTGCTGTGCTGATTGCCTCCATCAGCCGATATTGATATGAACGATCAATTGATAGCAGGTCCATCACCACTGCACTAGGAACGTGGAAAAGGAACCGCAGTGCTCTCGTCGACATATCAGAGATGGCGCAGTGCGTCAACGCTCCACTTCAACCCGCAAGGCCAAGGGATCGAGTTCTCTACAGAGTTACGTGGTTAGAGGCAGTGTTCACGGCAGATTTTTTTTTCGATTCTTCACCAAAATAGGTTTGGAGTCGTATTGTATCATGAATGAATCAAGGAAAAACATTGAAACAGCTGGAAATGGCTCCTCATTTTAAAGCCCGATTTCGGCGGTGTACGAGTTGCGTGGGCATGAACCAAATTTAGGCGAGTTGGCGCAACAAGAAAGTCAGCCGGCACGTTAATATCGCTTAGCCTTCTTTATAGTTTAGAGGCCATATTGACTTTTTTCTTATGATATTGACAGTTTCAGCGAGTGAGTTGTTTTATTTCTGATTCTGGATTTTTGATTAAAAGCGTCGTAGAATACCATATCTGATTTTTTTCATATTGTTGTATAGATTTGGCATTTTGAGTGAACGAAAATGTCGAAAGAGCCTCTGAAAACCTTCAGTTGTGAAGAAAAACCAGATTGAATACACTTTAGAAATTGATTTAAAATTCGTGCAAACAAAATGGCTGCTGGAGTTTTCTGCATTTGGAGATCTTTTCGCTATAATTTTTTAAGCTCTCCTGCATATGAAGTTTGTAACACAATTGGTTTCCATGTTTTCTTCCTTCTATAGACGGGCGGCATGCGATTCCTTGTTCAGCATAGAAGGGAAGAAAACAGACAAGGTGTTGGCTAAATGCCGAGCGTTGTGGAGTAACAACATCCCAGTCGCTGAAAGCGTTGAAAATGTGTTAAAACTAAACTGGCTCAAAGTGACCTCAAATGGTGCGGAACACAGAAGCCGAGTGTAGATCAATTATAGGATTAAAACAACCGGGAACCCTTATTTGGTCCCTTGTATCAGTCAGATTTTGTCTCAACCATTTTCTCCGAGAGAGCAGAAGGCCATCATCGAGGCTGGCTTTCATTCTTCGTAATGCGTGATCGACTTCATCATCAGGGTCACCACTTAAAGGCAGCATACACGCTCAAAAATGATATCAATTTTATGGAATGAATCGAAAATCTGAAGCTGCTACTATTCAGAGATAACGAAAAAAACCGGAAAAATGAAGATATAACGGTTCGTTCTATATTGGCCCAGAAGTGGACGAGTTTTGCCGCATTGGCTGAAATAGCGGAGCTAGCGACGAATTCGGTGGGATAACGACGCTAATGTACTCGTAAGGCTCTTTCTAGAACTCTTACAATCTTAGAAGCGTAAAAAATGAGAGAAAATGACCGTAATCGAGCATTGAACATCTGTATTGAGTGGCGGAGCCCGTATCGGTGGGCGGGGAAAGGATGATTTTTTGACTCAATACGGCTCAAATACGGGCACTTTAACTCGTTTTCAACTCTTCCAACTTCGTGAGGGCTCTTCTAGGACTCATACGATCCCACTAATGTAGTTATCTCAACAACTTTTTTGAGCGTGTATGCTGCCTTGAAATACGCCATAATAATGTCAACCATGAAATGATAAACCAGTATTAGATATTAAAACGTCCCACATCTTTTTCATCATACTAATCCGCCAATAAGTCAAAAAGGTGAACTGTTTCGGAAAAGCCGTATGCGAAGCTTCAAGACAAAGAAATAAGAAGAAATAATGTTTGAAACAGGCTCATTACTTTTGAATGGGTACGAGACGTTTAGATCGGAAAGCTAGAGCGCAGACAAGGCAGAGAAAGAGTGTGGAAAATTAATTACAGGTTGAAAATGAATGGTAGTGTTTAACAATTCTCAGATTCAGATGATATTTCTGCCATATCTGAGGCTTTTTGCGCTGTCTGATAAGGCTCTGCATGCGAAATTGAAGAAAAAGCTTCCTCTGCGTCTCCACCCGCTTTCGGCCTAAACCCTTTCAAATAAAAGCACTCATTCACTAGCCAGCCAGGAGCTTCCTGCTCCTATTTTTGTGGCTGTTGCGGACTTGAAAACGCGTCAATTTTTCTCTATGAAACTAGGACGTTTAGCCCTAAGCAGACATAATTACGTAATTCACCGTGACGTGGAAGGCAAACTTCGACGTGCATGGTGGGTATCCTATCGTTAGGAGGCCGCGATGCAGCTATTATCTTGCTTCTTGAAAGAGGAGTTGCTGTTTCTCCATTCATAATGTGTTATAATTTCGTGAACAAACTAAAATCAGTGCAGGCCACAAGTCAGGTTCATTTCCAAAGATAGTAGAGAAAAAGTTGGGTCAGAGTTTGTGTTGCCAAACAACGACCGCTGGAGGGGCTGTAACAATTTACGCACCAAAACGAAACTTTGCCAAGGACTTTTGGGAGTGCTGACCACGGATTCGATGCCCGTTACCCAACTTTCTTTGGAATTAAAGGACCAGCGTTAACTAGGCGGCACCAATCCAAAAAAATTGTTTTATTCTTAATCAGGCCTTACAAAAGCCCTAAAGCAAGGTTGCAGTCAAATCTAGTACATCGAACGACTACAAAATACATACTCTGCCAACGCGTAGCTAGATGCCCTAGAGGGCGCGGTCTGTAACGCCGCCCCATTCCATGTAGCGAAATATCACGGGTTTTAGCTACAATAGCTAAAACCCTCATATTCTTCTCTCGAGGTTACAAGGGTGCAAATTCTACGAGTATTCTACGTAAAAACGAAGGGTATATTCGCTACATTGATCTCTCTGTCGCTAAACCCTTATATTATCGCTATAAAATTGTAGCGAAAATCTACGGATTTAGCGACAACCTGTGTTGAAATGCAATCTCGAACCCGCGCTGGCTACGTGGAACGCTGGGATGCCGCTCGAACAGTGTTGACCTAGTCAACTCACAGAGTGCTTACTTGACACTCTATGACTGGTCGTGGAGGGTGACCCCGTGTCGCTCCCTGGAAGGCCTTGCCAGGGTTATTTTTGGCCGCTGGGAAGGTGCATGCCGTGGGGAAGAAACAGCGTTGCGGTCGATCGCAGAGAGGATCGCCTTTCTAGTACGGATCGGGACTTATTGGGTCGATCGACCGAGGGCTGTAGCGAGAATTTACGTAAAATATGCGGGCGCTGTAGCTAAATTTTCACCGATTGAGGCTAAACTTTCCGTAATTTACGTGAATTCTCGTGTCAAAATTAGACTAGATGCCTCCGAAACCCTGGGCATCTCCGGTTTCCGTGTGAGGCATCTAGCTACGCGCTGGCAGAGTAAGTATTTACTAGGGAGTGACCAGACCTGTTTGCCAGAACTACGCATGTAGCCATGTTTTTCTGATCGACCGCCTTCCGAGTAGTAGTAAAAAACCCTAATTTAGCTTTCCGAGTGATGATTTTTTTTTCTTATTAAAAAAATTCAAAAAAAAATTTCGCTCAAAGTTCTCCCAAAGGAAATATTTGAGGCGCCGAACACGAATATGAGACACGTTTTCGATAATTCGAAAGATAAAGACAGTTTACGGAATATAAATTTTATTTCACCTCCAGACGACCAGGGCTGGTCATTTCTTGTTGGAGAAAGGGTGAGCAAACCTCATACTTGTGTTTAGCGCCCCAGGAACCATCCCGAACAAGGTCTGGGCGTACTTAAGATGGAAGAAGAGCTGAAATTCCCAAAAATTCCCAGTGAGAGGTGTACAAAAGAAGTTTAGGCTCTGTATACCGTCGAAGGGCTCATCACTAAAAGTCGACACGGATCGAACTAATACTTTTGGTTCCCAATTGGCGCTTGGTGCAACATCGGTGCCACAAGATAGGTACACCGGGTCTGCGACAACCTTCACTGGGGAACTGAACGTATCAGTGCGCTACATGGCGTCAGTAACTACCGTTACTAAGCCCGGTCCTACCAAAGCACCTATAAAAGCGCAACATTTGGCCATGGTCCCGATGACAATGTCAGAAGATTCTCAGGCGTCTCCAAATTATAGTTGGAAGAGGCGAATCACATACCTTGAGATTTGTGTGACAAGTGTATGTACCGCTCTCTCTTGCAAAGAAATTAGCACCAAAGTTGTTCACATACGCACAGCGCTGCTGTTCTGCGTCCGGATCCTATAGGTACCTAAAAACAATCACCTGAAGGAGAGATAAACTGTTCTTCGGAAAAAACTTCGGTTGTCCAGTAACGTTCGCTGCAAAGAATTGTAGGTGTTTTACGAAGGACGGGGCCAGGCAGAGCCAGGGTTGAGCAGGGTTGCGACTTGGCGCAGCGAGGGGTCGCGAAATTTTTGGAAGTTCCTCAAAAAAAAAAGAATTGGGGATCTTCTCTATTTTCCCGTAAGGTGAAATGAGGTAGGAATAGGAAATTTGTTTTTATAACTAAAAGTTGAAAATTTTTTCCAAATTTCTCACTCAAAAAAACTGAGGCAATTTTCTCAAGAGAGCAATCGATATTTTTTCCAAAATTTCGGTCAACAGGGGGGTCGTAGTTCCGCCGAAGTTTGGCACAACGGCCTGCTCAACCCTGGGCAGAGCGTTGCGCTGAACCTCGACTGAGCTACGTGCATGGTCGAACGGCTACTGTCCCGTATTACGCCCCTCCCCAGAGATGATTTCCCGACAACATTGACAGTGAAATTTTCCAAAAAAAAAACAAAGAACATTTGTACTCAAGACTACACTGCTAAACTTACTGACGAAGCAATGATTTCAAGTTCCATCCCCCAATTCTCCGTTTTAATAGTCTCGATCGTTATTGCTGAACTGACTGGAATGTTGCATCAATTGACCTTCAAAAAGTAAGCCGCCACGTTGTTATGTGGCGCCTAACAATTGGATCGAAGGGCATTACCAAGTCGCCTCTACGCGTGCGTGCTACGTAGCCGCATCACGGTTTCCTGATTAAGGAGCACAAACCCTACGTCATGAAGCCCTACAATTTCGCATAGCGACAATCCGAAATTGCACCTGCCATGATATGCATGCGCCTAAAAGCTGATTCTTTGTTCCATCCATTATTAACTGACACCCGTCCTAGAAGTTCGAATGACAGTGTACGCTATCGCTTGCCGTGTGGCAAACGTCAGTCGACTGTGTTAACTGGTACGGCAAGAACTTCGGTTTGATAAGTTCCTCGACAAAGCTTTCCATGAGCTAAAGGAAATTAGGTCATGTATTCCTTGCCATGAAATTAGATGCTTGGTGACCGTTGGTTGCAATCAGACCCAAATTGGGCGGCAGTTTATCGTTTTTCGTCCCCCTTCATTTGTAAATCGGGGTTACGTTGTCTCGATCCCGGCGATCTAAGACCTTCTTGGCTAGCAATCCGCGACCAAAAATGTGATCCACGGAGCGTGAATATTTTTGGAAAATAAAGGTTTTGCTAGTGTCAAGGAATTTCTAGATGTATGAAAAAGTTTAAAAAAAAGGCTCGTCCTCATCTGGTTAGAAGAGATTTACTCTCTATAAAACGTTGTAATTCACATCATTCGAGGCGCGAGCGGCGCGCGCGACGCCTCAGCCTCTGTTGCCCTTCGCTCTCTCACTGTCCCTAACCTCCGCTCCGCACCAGCACGAGTAGGAACCATGTGAATTTCGCCGTTTTATAGACTGTATGCTACCTTGAGTTTTTCTTGCGTTGGAAAACCCTCTCTCGAATTTCCATTTCACGGAAATTTTTCGACCCCCTAACACCTTCTTCAAGCAAAATTTTTACGACGCCGCCATGCTTCGCCGAAAAACTGCCACTTGACCTTACTGCTCACGCACATTTTGAAGAAGGTGAAGAAAAACAAGCGATGAAAAAAAAATTATTCGAGCTCCAACATCAGGTTGTCCACAATGAAACCTAAAGCTTGACTTTGCGTATTTTTAAAACTTTCAGCGTTAAACTTCTGCCCAAGTGAAACATCGTATACCAAGTACTGTGCTTCTCTGGGCCCAAATCCGGTCCGCAATTGCGTCTCGACACGCTTTGCTGCCGCGCGTTTTCGAGTCGGAAGAGTTTGCAGATGTTTTTTCTGTTGACTTTAGGTGGGGTTTAGGAACTGAAAACTAAACAAAATTGGAGAAAACTATAAAAAAGCTATATCGAGTCCGCTATGGCGCTTGAAACTCGACTGAATCGAGCGCGTGCGGCCGCAGGGCGTGTCCAGACGCAATTGCGGACCGGAATTTGGCCCAGAGAAGCTCAGTATCTAGCGCTTTGGAATGGTGCATCGCAATTGGCCAAAACACCATCACTGAAGTTTCTAAAAAAAGACTAGATTACCCCGATTACGTTTGGAAAGAAAACTAGCAGCGTCTCGCCATAGCAATACTTGAGATTTGAATTTAGGGACTTTTGCGACTTTGCGACTCCTGTATAGTGAAAAACGAAACAGAAATTAATCGCTATCAATAACATATGTACCTGGGAAAATAGAGGACGAGCGAACCCTGCCTGCTTTATAGAAAAATTTCGCAGCTGCCATTCCTGGAGTTGGTTCTGAAAAATGGGCTAAACGTGCAAGAACCAAATATGAGCTAGAAAGCAAAAGTATAGGAATTTCATGGGACCGAACCAAATAAATCGAATCGATTGCTCGTTTCCATTAACTAATTGCAGTTAGCTAACATTCGAAGAAGTTCGAATTCAAATTCTCTTTGTATCCGGGAATCGCAAAAACAAGCCAATAATTCCTACCATGTTCGATTTGTTGAAAAATACTATTAATTGAGTTTGCTCGACTCGAGAGAAAATGGAAACATGCTGCTATTCATGATTTTGTGAACATATTTGTTTATTGAATTATGATTCGCCACTCTGCATTCTGGCAGTCGAACCTACTTATTTGAAACAATCCCATGACCCGCGACTATATTTCCAAACCTCGGGCCGAGTTTTCATGGGGGTGGCACGGGCGGGGCGTGTAAACTCGTCCATTCCTATCGGGACCCAACGCCATTACAGAAGCTGCTGCTCGCCCTTTAATGGACGCCGCGCCCGCCCGAATCAGCTGTTTTCTCTCCACTTGGCCCGATTCGACGTCTTTATTCAGTTTTGCGGCCCGTCCAACGTATTCTGCTGCACTTTCATCAATATATTCTGGTCCTGCTGTGCCATTGCAGTACTCTGCTGCAATATTCAAGTCTATTTTGCCCTCCCCCACCGTCGCCGCTCTATTTGGATCCTGATTCGTACTGTTTATTCGTCGTCTTACATATAGTCACCTAATATAATAATATTATTCAGTATACTTTAATTATGTAGTTTTTGCTCCGCTGATCGTACCACTTTTTCTATACATAACTTTTGTGAGAATGTGGGTCATTTTGCTTGGTTTTCTGCACAAAATTTATTAGAATAGCTTTTTTCGATGGGCTTTTGTTAAATTAAACCTGTCATTTTCAGGAGCCAGTCGCTGCATGCGCAGTTTCCGATTCTGTATCATTTAGACACTGGTTAACACAATGTGTACTCTTTCATACAGTCTCGGTGTATGCCGGCAGAGATATACTTCCCCCACCACCTCACTTCTTCCTGCCTTGCTGTGGACATCGTCATGCCACGCGGATCAATACTGCTGGTAAACTTCAATCGCAAGGAAAACGCTGCAAATCTCGAAGCGTGTCGTTTTTTCGAAAGGGATTCTTCACGTTAGTGCCATCTCCCCCGTGCGGTGTGTGGAAGCCGGTGGAATCGGAATTTGAGACCGAATTTCATTTCATTTAGTTCTACTGTTCAGTGCTGAATCATGCGGATTCTTCGCAGAGAGCCACGGCTCGGTCATTATGTCGTTACCATGGACGCCAAGCAATTGTTTTGTGAAAAAAATATGCTAGAATTGAAAAAAAATTATGCTTTGCTCTCGAGGTATCTATTGACATTATAGGCCAATTTTATAGCCCACGAAAGGCCTATCGCGGTCGCAGAACACAGCGACTCCGCTGAGAGCAGCCGTAGCTGTCGATCAGGGCCAAGAAACACCCGGTACGATTATGGATGCCGATGCCTAGCTTTCCCGACTCAGCCTAATCTAGCATTGTGCTGGGTGTTTCTTGGCCCTGCTCTCCATGTGTTGCGTTGAGAGAACGCCGATTGTGCGTACAGGACGCGTTTCGACTTCCCTCATCGAAACTCATGTGACACTCACGACGGGGTGTGCAAGAGCTAAACTCAACCCAAATCGACAAACCCATGCCTAACGCAATGATGAATCCGGCCTCTGTTCCATCGCGCGCTTGTGCGGAGCGATGGTGGAGACAGCGAGAAAGTGTGGGGAGAAGGAGATGCAGCGTACGATGAATGCAATTACTGTGCTTCTCTGGGCCACATTCCGGTCCGCGATTGCGTCTCGACAAGCTTTGCGGCCCTGCGCTTTCGAGTTTCCAGCGCCGCAGCTGCCGATCTGTTGACTCTAAATAGGCTTTGGAAACTGAAAACTAAAGAATATTGGATGAAACTGTATAGAAAAGCCACATCGAATCGGCTTTGGCGCTGGCAGCTCGACTGACTCGAGTGCGTGCGGCCGCAAAGCGTGTCGAGACGCAATTGCGGACCGGAATTTGGCCCAGAGAAGCACAGTAAATTTCATTCGGAGACAGAGGATAGGGTAATGGAAAGAAAGTTAAAGCTTCGGCAGAGTGGCACTGCTGCGGGTCTGCCCGCAGCGCGAGCATTTGGTTGTGTCGCCGCAAAAATATCGCAATCTGGGGCCGTATGCTATTCTATCCCGGCAAGGGATGCTATGTAGCCTTGTACGTTATTGAACAATTTGGTGCAAGGTCCAATCAGAGACGACTTGATTTCCGACAATCGGGGGACACAATAGCATGCGGCTCTTGAATGGGCACTCGCAGCAGACAGCATTTATTTCCCCATTTCAAGCATTTTTCCGCCAAAGAACCGCTCTGCGTGCATGATAGCGATATAATGCTGAAGCCGCGGCTCGCTGCAGAAACAATTTCTATGGAAATGCGAGATTCGACACCGAACCAGTAAAACTGGATGAAAGGCCGTGCAGTATGGCTACAAAGAAGAAGAAAATCAGCCTCTATTTCCAGATTCTCCGAAATCCACACTTCGGTAACGAGAGGTTGCACTAACTTGAAAGAAATGATGAAAAACGACTTACTCTTTCAGATTCGTAGGGTTTGCCTTGCCATTAGTTTCCCTATTCTACTCATCAGTGTAGCATGACGATCGCCGCAGCAACAGCAAGAAAGAAAGAAGTGGAAGGGGGGGGGCAAATCTTGTCGGCTTATACCGAGACTTTATCAAAGAGTACACATTGAATTTACAAGTGACTCAATGATAAAGGATTGGAAACTGCGCGTGACATAAACAGAGGAAAAGGGAGGAAGAAAATGTTCAGAATGGGAGGGACAGTTGCACGCTGGCGCTCGTATGTAAATATGCCGTGAAATTCAACAGTAATTCATGAAAGAAAGATTCGCTATGCTTAACTATTATCTGCGGAGTGCCATGCAAAAATGTTGTTTTTTTTTTGCAATTTCAAACAGTTACTGAGAGGAGTTGCATAAAATAATCCAGAATTTCAGTGAATAAAATGAAATAATCGGTCAATCAATTTAAAATTAAATAATCATGTCAGATACAATTAATAAATATCATTTGAAATAATTAAATGAAAAGTTCGAACAGTGTTCCCAAAATAAAATAATAACGATGATTTCGGTTTAACAGCTGAGGTCGAATTGCAAACTGTTCTTTAAAAGAGGGTTAGCAGACTGAAATCACGATTCACACAAACAATAAGTAAAAAATACAAAAATAGAGAAAAGGTGCCTAGAAAATGTTAAATAATCAGCCCAGCACCAAATAATAGAAAAAGTAGACTAGAATGATACATCACAATAATATAGTAGGCCCAGAATATTGAAGAAAGTTCCCGTCGCGGCGTGGAAACACTCTGCGCTACCCTCTTGTCGCCCTTTACCCCGCGTCGGTCGCCCCCGTCGCTGAGTGTAATCGACATCGCATCACCAATCGTTATTCGTAGCTGCGAGCAACGCCGCGATTTGAATTCTGCAGACCCCTTCCAGCGATGTTTGCGAAATTTGCCCAAAATGGGCACGACACCGAATCTTTCAACTACATCTTCGTTCCGCACTCGGTCCAATCTAGTTAGCGCACCACTCAACCTCAGTTATTTTGTTTCCATTGCGCCGAGCCGTTTTTATGCTTCCTTAGTCATTGGACGACACTCTGTGCCATACAGTGCGGCGTGCTTTACGAGCGAACGATAAGTCTCTGACTTCAGCCTTTTGCGAATCTTTCAAGCACAGGGTTCTTTACTCTCAGTCCACCATTCCAACCAAGCCGCATCAATGGAACTCACCTGTCATGGTCCCAGAGTTGGTACGCGCCGATCTAAGGTATCAAAACGTACGTGCTTTTGGCAAGACAGTGTTGTCGACTCGTATGGAATCATCGCAACTCGCGTTGTTCATGTATTCCGTTTTCATCTTATTGAGTCGTAGGTCAAACTCTGCAAGTCTGTTGCGCCAAGCTTGAACTTGTGCTTGTAAATTTTCTTTGTCATCTGAGGCGAGCACCACGTCATCAGCATACAACAGTTTTCAAGGGGCTGAACGCTGCAGATCTCGTGTGATTGTATCCAAGACGATGATGAAGAGCAGAGAGGAAAGGGCGGAGTCTTTCATCTATCTCAACCTACTTTAAAGGCAGTGGTCACGATGAAAAACGTTATCGAGGAAACTACAAAAATCAGCTTAGATTAGGCTGAAAAACTATTAAGGTGGCGCGGTGAAAAACGGGTTCGAATTAAAGTTCCTAGGGCCCAAAGATGCCAGTTCGTGCACACGTGCACAGCGCCACACAAAAAGATTGCAGTCTCATGCCGAGCAGTCAAAAAGTATCGACATTCAGAGGAAGAAATAAATGAAAATTTACCCAGTGTAAACAATTGAACACAGAACGCAATTTTTCAGTCAATGTTTGTGACCAAATGAGCAATGCTTTTTGATGGAAATTCAATTTCAAGCCAGCTGATGTTCTTGAAATTAGAGATCATCGATGCCGATGAATTGGAGTGGGCTCGTCCAACATCAAAAGATAAGAAAGTTCACACTTCAAATTTGGTCCGAAACAGGGGTTTTTTCGCGATTTTTTCTTTAAGGTACCCGAAACCTAGAGAAGGGTTTAGAGAGAAAAAGACTACCTGAAACCCAGAGAAGGGTTTAGAGAGAGAAAGAAGTCAAGCATATTTGATCGCGACCACTGCCTTTAATATTTCGAAAATAGAAGAATTGACTTCATATTCGTGTTCCGCGACACAAAAAACCAGCAGTAAAGTTCTGAGTCAAATCTGAGCCTCCCACCAACCTACCGTTTGCCCACCGTTTCATACCGTAATCTAGGTAAACTTGATAAACCTACCACAGATTTGGGTTATGCAGCCCAAATAATCTCTACCGAGAAGTTTTAAAGCTGTTTCATATTTTCGAAATCGTCAAAAGTCGACTTTGGCCAGCAAAATGTCCCCCATTTTCTAGCTTTGGATCAAATCAGCCGAAATTTTTCAGAAATCGACAAGTGGATCGCAGAGTCGTTGTCAGCAAACGAAACAATTCCTAGAAAACAGTTTCAAGTATAATCCACGACAGTTTTTGCAAACACCATAAGCGCTACCACTCGTGTACCACTTTTCTCTTCACAAAGCTATGAGAGTGCTCACGTTTGGAAATCTCCTGTGAGTCTCCGAGGCGACTATGAGCTTCTGAAATCGGATTATTCATACACAGGACTTTACCTGCATCATTCAGAACATGGTGTTTTGAATCATCGGGCGTAAGTTAAAGGCAGTGTTCACAATGAGAAAATCTCTAGTTTTTTCACAGAAACGTGGGCTTTGGCAGCTAACGATGAAAAAAGTGAAGGGAGAATAACGAAAAACCATCGAGAAGTGGGTGAAATTCGCGTGGGCCAGTCAACCCATTGGGCCACCCCACCTCCCAAACTAATCCTCTCTGAAGAAGCTTGCACAAGTAAACAGCCGGTCAGCAAAGATAATGGCTTCGATAATAAGTAGTGGATAAAGTGGATCACGTTATCATATATTAAGACTTCATTCTTTCACACCGGTCAATCTTTATTCTCTCAAAAATATGACGTCGCACAGGAGATCCTGCTTAGGCGGAAAAGGGCGTTTTCTCGTCACTTTCTGCAGTTCTTCCTGACGCTGCTGTCACCGTAAGCCCTTGACGTATCATAATCTGTAAGAAGCTGAACATCCAAAATTTATCGTGAACACTGCCTTTAAACAAGCCCTAGTTAGCCATTATTCTCGGCCGTTCCATGAATATACGAACACTAGCAGAAATCAGCATTTCTGAAAGGGTATTTGATAAAGAATCCCATTTCACGCATGATATCGATAGACCGGTTGAAGAATATGCAACATTCAATCATGCCATACGATTCTCGTCCTCCTCAAGAGGAACAATCCCGAGACAGGACTCTCTACCTCAGACGTTCCCCGTTGTCTACAGGAAGTCGATCCGCCCAGAACGAGTCACCGCTGGCGAACAGGCAGCTCTACGCGGGGCCGTCCCGGTGTGCTGTTGAACAGGGGGCGACGGGCTGTTAAACAGCTCATCGACCAGCAATCCCGCCGACTGCTAAAAATCGACGCAGACCGAGTTGTTGTCCACAGAACGACAATTTGGGATGTCTACGGCGGTGCAGGTCGATGGGCTGTTCACCAGAACATTCGCGGGAGGGGAGGTGGCAGCGTCCATCAGTCCATGTATCACGAAGATTGTGCCGTCCGTTCTCATTTTTGGTCGTATAAGATTTGCAACTCGTTTTCTTTTCGATGATGCTGTAAACTTCTATAGTAATTCTTCCCATTTTTTGATTATGTGAGATCTTTGACTCGTTTTTTTAATAACGGCTTTACGTGGAAGGGGTGTTGGTCTCCTGCAGAGAGGTCGCCGTGGTGGGTCTTCAAGGATTCCGTGGTTTACGGAGCTTTCAGCAACCGCTTTCGTAGGTAGATTTCGGTTTTTGACGTCCTTATGTGTGTCATTTGCGTCGTTTTTAGTTGTTTGTCAGGAATCTCTGATCATTCGGTGGTGTTTATTTACCCTGATTCCCATCCATGTTGTCAATACTCGAGGAAAGGTAAATGTAGCGAGATGAAAAAATTGTAGATTTAAAGGCAGTGTTCACGAAGAAAAATTGCACGTTTTTCCCCTAAAACGTAAGCTTTGGGTCTCACTAAGAAGATTAAGCACTGAAGTGCGACGAAAAACGACCGGTAAATGGGTGAAAATCTCGTGGGCCAGCCAACCCATTGGGCCACTCCGTCCACGTCCTATAACAGTTTTCCTGAAGTCGTGGTTAGATGAGTGATGGTTTCCGATCAGAAGCCCCGTTCTTCCCTTCATTCTCAACGTCTCTATTTACTCAGGTCAGCTCACACACATCGGTTGCAAAAAACGGAAGTTACAAGCCTCGGACAACTCTTCCACAGTGCTTCCCTAGCTGAGTTTTGAGGGGCCATAACTCCGTTTCCGGGGGGTCTTGTACGATTCTAGGGACATCATTGAAATCAGCATGGGGCCATGTTCAAGGTAGGCGGAAAAACAGAAAAACAACTTTTATCGTGAGCACTGCCTTTAAAAAAATAGGCGCAGTTAGCCGATTTCACCTTTTCTGGTTAACAAGGGAAGCGATTTTAGCGTAGTCCGGGATCAGCGAAATGGAGTAACTTGCCAGCTCAAAAACTTGCCGCATTCAATGCGTGTCGAATATGTATCCAACTCGAGTGACCACTCCCATTGAAAGGGTGTATTGCAGAAACACGTGCTCCAAACAGCAGCGCGTGCTGCAAAATTTTACCGCAGGAGCACGTGCTGCAAAGTTACTCACAGGAGCACGTGTTGCAACCTAATCCGGAGTTATCGTAGCAGCACATCGCCAAGCGACGCGGCCGGCACACCGACATGCAACTCGGCCAGCTCTCCGACCACCATATGTGGCCGCGACTGGTTGGACGAGGTCTCCAGCGGCTGGGCAAGCAAAGCACAGCAAACTCCTGTAATTGAAGCAGCGAAGCTGCCGGCATATGTGTCACGCCTCAAGAGTGTGTCCGAATCTTTCCTTTTTTTGGGGAATCCTTTTTTCATCGAGCCGAATGTGTATCATGCACGCATTGAAAGTTTTATTTGCTGGGGCAAGTGCTGAAATTTGAAACACAATAAGACCACGTGCTCCCCTAGCAGCACTTTCCCTGACTGTGCTCCTAACCGCCTTGTCTTCGAGTTGAGTGCATATTCGGCGCGCATTGAATGCGGCGATAATTTGGGAGGATGTTCTTGCTACTACAGGCTACGGCGCGAGGTGTAATACAGCCGAACATTGGTCCGACCCCCCACCCAAGTTAAGCGATTTGCTCAGCCCCCCCCCACGAGGGAAAAAGTGATGGCGACGACCGGGGGGAGGTCCTCACTTCGCAATCTTTTATAGTGAGCATATTTTTAGATCAATAAGTAAATTTAAAAAAAAAATTATAAGTCCATCTTGTAATAAAATCAATCAGGATATCAATAAGTTGAAAGTAACGAGTTTACAATGGTTTCGTTCCAACCCTTAGACCAGTGTAAACGTCTTATATACAAGTAATGTTAGTAAGTTAAAGGAAATGTTAAGATATTTCAAAAGTAAGTGGAATTACCCGGAACTCTTCAGTAAGGAGGGTAGCTCCACTTAATAATGAGTCTGACTACTTATAATTGTGTTAGAATATAGAAAGAAGGAAACGTTGATCAAAAAGAGGTTAAATAAATATGATATACCACAAGATATTTAACAAAATCAGAGAATTGAGAAAGGTTAAGAAACTGTAGCAAGCAAGAACAAATGAATCACAAAAGATTAGGAAACGTTAAAAGTAAAATTTGAGAACAAATTATACGTTAGAATTAGTAAAAGGATGAATCCAAGAAGTTAAAGGATAAGGATTAATAAAAAAGGAGTAGGGAAAAAGGAAAGAAGTTAAAGAAAAGGGGGAGAACATAGGAGATGTAAATAAAATCAGAAATTAATAGGTTTGATACAGCAACAATTGGCTGCGTATCTTATTAAAGGTTAGTTCAAATGGAGCAGATTAGAATGCAAAAATTAAAGTGAAGATAGCGAGAACATCAATAATCGTCATCAGCGATGGACCCACCTGCAACAAACGCTACACAAAACACAAATATGCATAATCGAATGGTAAATGAATAAGTAGGAATTATATAAGTCGTGCTAATATAGTAAACTTCTTTTTAATATCTTTAAAAGATAATTGTTTCTAGAAAAAGGTCATATTTATATATAATGAAGTTATTTTTGTTTATACACTTAAGAATACTGTCGTACACCATCTTATTAGAATATTCATTTTCTTTGGTCAAAGAAGTTTTGAGTGTAATCAATCTACTCTTGAAATCGTCAAAATAAGTACAAGTACGAGATATTCTGAGAGTTTCTGTATAAATAGTGGCTTTCTTAATATTAACTGAAATGAAAGAATCGTTATGTGGTAACCTTTTGACATCAAAACTAAAACTATCCGTTTTATTATAAAGCTTGGTTGAAAGCACATTATCAACAACTTCTATATCTAAATCCAGATAATTACACCTGTATTCACTAACATGTGTTGTTTCAAGTTTCAGTGTGTTTTCATAAATTTCAATTAACAAAGAGTTCACATATTCAGAATTAACATTATGCAAAATCAAAATATCATCCATATATCTGAAAGGATAAAAATTACGTATATTCAAATTTTTTATTGAAAATTTATATTCAAAATAAGACATTGTCAGATCTGCCAACAAAGGGCTAACATTACCTCCTTGTGGAACACCAATGTATTGTTTGAATATTAAATCGCTAAAACGGCAAAAACTGTTTTTAAGCAAATAATCTGTAAGATAGATCACATCTTGTAACTGATAATATCTTGTATAGTTACTATTCTTGATTACATCAGTGTAATATATCTTGTGAAAACCATTATAGGCTATATATTTTTTATTAGCATTATGAAAGCAAATATGAAGGATATTAGTAATATTATGCAAAATAACGGAATGTGGAAGATTAGTAAACATATTTGTAAAATCCGCGGAAAACAATTTCATATTATCTATCTTAATTTTCTTGAGTAAATTACTGATATCAATATTATCAATTGCCCAATATCCTAAAAAGTTTTTATTTCTGGTTTTTATAGTATTAATGTAATTCTTAAAATGGTTCTTAACATGTAGGAATATATGTTTGAGTTCTAATGCTAAAGGTTTAACACTACTACTAGCCGCTCCAGTAATAAAACGAAATTTAATGGGATTTTTGTGTAATTTCGGTAAACAATATATTAATGGGATGCAAGGATTAGTGAAGTCGAACTTTTTGAAATTCCGTACACAGAAGTTTATATGTCTATTAATAATATCTTTATCTATTTCATAGTTGTTAATTCTGTAAGTAACTTGTGTGTTGGTTATATTTTTAACTACCAACTTGTTATTCTCATTTTCAATTCCCATTTCCTTCATAATACTACAAGCATATAATTTTCTACAAACTATACCATAGTTATTACTAGCCTTATCTAGAGGGCAAATAACAAAATTACTGTGTAAAAATTTTAAATAATCCTTATTGTATTTGTATTCATGACTATAATAAGTGGAGTCATTATGTATTTTGGGCTTAAACATTTTATAGAAATTATGAGTTAGAATAATTCTAATATCAGTAATTTGAGTGTCATTAATTTTATAATTCTTATTAAATAATTTAATGACTTCTTTAATAGTATTATCTATTCAGTCATACATATCTTTTTACTAACTATTCCAGGTATTCGAAACTTAGTTCCCTTTTCCATGATGTTTTTAAGTGAGTAGTCTTTAATTATGCTTAAATCTCCAGTAATAACATGATTATGATACCCATCAATAAAAGTATCAACACCCCCTTTCACACAAACACAATCAGCATTCAAAATGTTAAGTAGATTCTCTTCATTAAGTGATCTCAAGAAATTGTTATAATTAAAAATTCTGTTTGAAATTGGTAAAGAATAACTATAAACCACTCTAGCTTCCTTATAGTTGTTATTAATATTAATAATACCTTTTATAGCTGTATTATTTATGATTCTATTAATATTTATGTCATTTAACATGTTATGTATGAATTTAGTACTAACATAAACAAAATCTTTTTCAATGTTGTTATTAACTTTTTTGAACTTGTATTGAAAACTAACCATTAGGCTAATAAGAATATGTCTGATCTTGGGCGCTAAGTCATCAACAAATCCTCCATGATGACATTTTTGAATTATATGTTTTACAAAACTTTTGTTAAGAGAGCTAATAAACACATAAAGTTTATATGTATCCTTGAAAGAACTGATCTTTTCGAAAAATTCTTGTACATTAAAATCAGTTTTATTCTTTTTACTACGTCTAGAACTCCTTATCCTGTTTTTAACAACTGAGAGACAGAAATATGGCTGATTAGGTTTGTACTCTAGCAGGTTAGGAATATTAGAGATGTTCCCAAATCCCTTAATATTATCGTTCAATCCCAGAGGGAAAGCCGTATTCATAAGTTTAATCCAGAAAAGCTCTTTTTCATTTAAAACGGATTTATCAACGTTAGTATCTAAATTATCTAAAATATGGAACTCTACTTGTTTAGCTGTGCATGTAATAAAATGATCGTAAAGGTAATTACTAATATCCTGCTTATTAATGTGATATCTATGTTCTCTAACTCTATCTTTAAATTTACGACTGGAAAGACCAACGTACTGCAAACCACATTGTTTGCATGTTAAACAATAAATAATATTTTCAGAATTACAATCTGTGCAACTTTTAACAGATGTAAATATTTTGAGTTTGGTAGAATTACTGATTATAAATGCATCTTTATTAGTACTTTTGCAAATTGTACAATTTGCATTACTACAATAACTAGGACACAAATCATTACCAACATCCTTCAGCGTGTAGCCATTGTCAATCCTATCTTTAGAAAAGCGCGAATAATGATAGTAATCGTCAGGATTACTATCACTATACACAAGACTACACTGATGCATCGATTAAATCAATTAATTCTAATAATGCAATAAATAAATGTTTTCCGCGAAAGCAGACAAAAACAACTCTCCTGCGACAATGACACCACATGTTTGTCCAATGGCTGAACATTGCCCTCTGAGGACACATGGGTGCTGTTTTGAGCATAAAAAACCACATTTAGTAATTGGCTGTTCAGGCGTGAAAAGGCAACCAAAATTTCATGGGCGCAGCTTTAAGCCGAACAGCGCTACATAGGGTGGGCGGAGCTTGTTTTCATGCCCTGAGCGCACATAGATGCGGTTTAGGGCATGGAAACTACGTATAATAATTGGCTATCTGGATAATAAAACGCACCCGAAGTTTTAAGTCAAATCCGGGGAATTTAGGTGAACTACCTTCAAGACGGGGACAATTGAGAGATTACCGGAGCAATCCCAGATTCACTGATCCCGTTTAGACAGAAAACGGCCACTGTAGCGGTAAATGTGGCTTTGCAATCTTCATACATAATAATAAACGGTTAAGAGCTGACCGGTGAGTGACCGGTGCCCGCAATATAAGCGGGTCCCAACTGGGAGTGCGCCCAGCGCCGGGAAAAATGTGTGGGACTCCAATCGGGACCGCCGAGGAAAGTGTGTGTCACCAAACTGAAAGTGAGCGCCGGGGATGTGGGACCCAACGCCATGCGCCGCTAAAGTTGTATGGGACCCAACTGAGGGTGCGCCAAACGCCTGGGAAAGTGTGTGGGACACAACTGGGAAAATCCTGCGCACAAGCGACGAGAATCCTGCGAATAAGAACGGACTACGGAAAACCTGCACACGGAAAAGGATTACCCCATTTGCATAATTAAATCTTGAAAGGTTTCTATTTCAATGGTAAACGAAACAGGGTATGTTTAGCCCCCGATTTTCGGCAGGAGACTGGATTTACTGGTAGGCGGAATTCTTATTCTGATGCAAATGACTGAAGAAGCTTTCACATGTTCGAATGATTCAAAAATTCTGATTTGGGGCGCATTTTAGTTTTGATCGTAAATGGGTGCGGGGATGAGTCGCCTGTCATCGGTCTAATTCGACTGTGGAGCACTTAAATTGGCCGAAAATTCGAGTAAACCCCATAATTTGAATTCCCGAATCAATCGAATATTTTAATAAATTCAAAATTTGAATTCCCGAATAAGTCGAATATTCGAGTAAATCCAAAATTTAAATTCTCGAATGAATCGAATATTCGAGTAAACCTCAGAATTGAATTTCCCGAATGAATCGAATATTCGAATACTCGAATATTCGGATTATTCGAATTTTTATTCGATTCGGCCCCAAGTCTATTTTCCAGAGTGACTCTGGGCAGCTGCAAAGGGCATATTTGAACTATACGTCTGAACTCAGACAATAGCAGGCCCGGAGCGCAACCGGCTCCGCCTCCCCTCGCCCACTGCGACCGAAACGCAAAGCAGTTGATACTCGAACTTGCGTTGTGTTCCGTTTGTGATGGCAACGTGCAGTGCTTTCAGGTTGCTCTCCGGGCCACATATGTTGATTGGCGCGCGCATTTCGAAACTCATAGACGGCGCCCAGTCCTCAAACTCTCGCGTTTTGGACATTGATCGATGTCGACACATCTACCTCATTTCGTTTTGAATGGCTCTTTGTTAAATCATTCTATGATTTGATGATGAGTTTTCTTTTTTTAGATTTATCAACGTATCATTACAGTGGTGAACAGATCAGGGTATGGCTATATGTACATAGGTTTGATTGGATGGAATGAAAGATTATTTTTGAGAACACTCTCCTTGCAGAATCTCGGTTCTGGCGAAAGTGTGAGACTTAAAAATAGGGCAATAGAACAGTAAAGAGGAAATAGGTGCTATGTTCCTTGTGGGTTATGTTTTTTTTTTCTGTTTACTTGATTTTTCCGTATTTTTTTCGCGTGTCTGCTTAGTAAAGGCTGTAGGGTTCTACCTTGGACCGAATTATATTATTACTAAATTATCCAAGTGATTTTTCGAATTTCGCTTGATCCGGAACTCGAAATTTTTGCTTTGGAATAACAATCGAAATTCGAGTGCTTAAAAAACAGCGGTTTCGAATAGTATTCGAAATTCGAACAAATCAAAAATAGACCTCTGAATAATATTCGAAATCCGAATAAATCAAAAAAGGCTTCCGAATACGATTCAAATTTCGAATAAGTCAACAATAGGCCTCCAAATATGATTCGAAATTCGAATATTTCGGAGGCAGACTTTCGAATAGTATTCGACGTTCGAATACTTCAGCGTCAACACATTCGGATTATTCCAAATTTCAATTAATCAAAATATTCACTCATCATTTCATCAGAGTTCTGATAGACTTTTGCAAGCATGCTGCAAACTCTTTTGACTCAACCCCAGAATCGTTAACCAGTCTCGGCTTCACGTTTCATGCACACCCTGGGACTTTTTTCAATTGGACTGCGTGTTAAAACGTTGTTATATTCCAAACTCAAGTACATATGTATGAATGTCAATCGCCTCTTCCCCGTGAAAGTTTCCTAGCTCAGAAGAACGGCCTTTTTCCGTTGCCGTAGACTGTATTTGCGCAATATTCAGTCTATATCCAAAAGTTAGAGCATTCAAACAACTAAAAAGTTAACTAAAGGTAAAAGAATAAAAAAAGAATTGCTCGCATCCAGCCATTCGGAATTTCCTAGAAATTTTATTCAAATCTAATCATTCACTCTGAAGAATTGGAAAGCATTTATTTGAAAGAAATCATTGATTCGGGAATTTCTAAGAGGGTTTCTTGGATTTACTTACACAATTAAAGTGTTCTAAAATACTGTATTCGGCTTACTCTCTCCAGAATTTTATTGAAAATTGCATATTTGCACCTCTAAACCCATCATTATGAACTGATCAGACGGTCATGATCTCAGAAATCTGTCATGTTTGACCTGTGTTCCATGTGAATTTCAGAAGGAAATACACACTTTCTAACTAAATACCACAGTGAAAAGGGCTTTTTACACACCCCATCACCTTCGCCTCACTGAGAGCAATACGAGAACTACCTGAAAAATTCATTTCGTCAAATTTGAAATGAGTTATGGCGATGCGGCGCTTTGTGGGCGCACAAAAAAACGCTTTTTTTGCAAGAAATATGCTCGGTACTGTACTATGGCGTCATCAGCCGACAGTTGCGCTCAGGGCGCTGCGTGAATCAATTTCGTCGGTAGCACCCGGAGCGCAACGTATGTGGCGTGTATCGCAACATATGTGGCCCGAAAATTGCCAAATTTGGCACCCTGAGCCCAACATGGACGCGGCTCCGGGTGCATTCGGGGTGGGCTCAGGGCCTGCTATCGTCTGAGAAATTGGTCCTAGAATAGTACATTTCATTTGAAATGGTTAGTATGACTTATAGTAGTTCCCTTGTAAGCAGTACAGTATTGTCCGCATAAGGACGTCATTATTAAATTAATGCAACGTCGGGATAGATCCTAATGAGATTTTGCGTCTACTATTGAAGGTTGGCGCAAACTCGGTGCCATATGCTATTACGTAGGTGCACCGAGTTTGCGCCAACCTCCAAAGAGGAACCAAAAGTCTCACCAGAATCCATGCCAATGTTAGTTTTTCTCTAGAATATTTGATTGAGAGGGTCCAACTTCTCTGTTCCGGCTAGATTAGAACCGAAATAAAGAAAATGCTTCACTAGGATGGTAATATCAGGTCTACGGAATGTTGATAGGATGTGAACGCGGAATCGAAGATGGAGACAATCCTCCGATGGGATGTCTACAGCAAAAGCGTTTCCGCGGATAGGTTGTCTACGGCGCCAAGGAGGGGGGCGACGGGCAGTTCTCGAGGGGCGATCCCTGCCCTTTTTGGATGTCTACAGGGAGCATTTCGTGAGGTGACATCTCATTCGTGTCCTGTGGACAACCACGAACGTCTGAGACTTTGGCGGTAATGGTGTGCGGCAAAACGCTTGCCATTTACAGTGCTCCGCTGCCTGCATTTCAACGCTCCCGCAGAATTCTGACTTTTATAAAGAAAAGCATGCTATTCTGGGTCATCCTCGCAATAGGATGAAATCTCCATTTCAGAAAGAGATTCGAGCGACAGTGCTCAGCTGCAGTGTTATTCAAAGGCAGTGTTCACGATGAAATCAGTCTCCGAGTTTCCACAGGAAATCGAGAGGTTCGAGCATTATTTGACCAGAAGTGTTGAAAAACGGTTAAGAAAGAGCACGAACGAGCCCTATACACGGCCCTAATATGAGTTTTCCGCCCACGAAACGCCCACTCCCTCAACGGCTACCGATAAATTTGTCCAACTCCAAATTTAAGTTTGAGAAGGTAATCTATCATGAAATGGGGTAAGTTTAGTAAAAAGGAGTGAACTATAGCCCCCCTAAATGTACACTGTTCCTTGAAATGGGTATTCCAGTTATTTACGAATTAAAGGCGGTTGAAAGGAGGGGGCCTTGCGTGAGTGGAGCACTCAAAGTTAAGGCCATTTCAGGCTCTTCTGTGCTTGTTTAAAGCCGTTTTTTCAACATTACTGGTGAAGTTGGACTCGGACCTCTCGATTTCCACTGAAAACCCGGAGTCTGATATTATCGTGGACACTGCCTTTAAGGGGTATCGCAAAGCATGTCGAAGAAACTGTTCCACGTTCCATTCACAGCTACGATAACGTTTACAGAGACTTGAGGTAGGGAGAATTTGCTGGGGTGAGCATCATGAGGTCTCTAGATCTCAATTCATTTTCTTGAATGTGAGTCGGATTAGAAACAAGGTGTGCTCTCTGGTTGCACTCAACTAAAGCTCGTTCGAACTGTGCAAAAGAGTTCAATTCAACTCTATCGATGCCAAAGGAGTCACTCTGGATGGTAGCTGGCTTAGAACGCTACTGCTGGCGTGAACCGACGAATGAGCCAATCCTTTTTGGTTAAAGAAATTATGAGGAATAAAGCGCAATTGTCGGGCCGGTATACCGTCGTGGCTGTACAGTCGGTGTTGCTTCTGCGAGTAATAGAATGAGCTCGCAAAGTACCAGCGAGTCTTTCAGGGCCAACCTGCATCGTTTCTCAGCCGTAGGAGACTTGAGAAATTACGATGTTCTCAGGACTGCTCCAACATTGACGTCGGCCGTTCTATTATACATTGGCAGGAGAACAGAAACTTCGTTCCTTGACCTTAGCCTGCACCTGAACCTTAGAAAGACCTAAGAGGCTACACAAGTATACAAGATCATGCAAATGGAAAGAAGTACAGTAGCATAAGGGAGCCCAAAGGCTATTCTGGATGCATGCAACAGTCACGATAGAGTCATGCTCAACATTTTTTCCGCTTCCTTACTAAGGAGATAATCGAAGTTGTTCCTTCCGATGATAGTTCCACATCACATTGGCATGCTTTTTCTGATCGTTATCCAATATTTCTCACTAAGTTGCAGTTTTTTGTCATGCCAAATTGTAAGTCTAGTAGGTGCGGAAAGTATTTGCAATTAGGCTTTATGAATGAAACTGTTTTTCGGAGCGGTAGAAAACAGAGGTGACACCTTCACAGCTCAGTAATTGCAGCAAGTTTCAGAAGCTGCGAATTCAGGGGTGTTCGTATATTTATACCGTTTTCAGAATTTTCGGTAATTTCTTCCAAAATTCGAGAATAAAACTCAAGAGCTAGCCATCGATCATGGCTGGACGTCCGCAGACTTGAAACCGACCCGGCCATGGCTACAGTATGCTTCGTGAGAATACACAACCGCACCACTGCCCTTTTCCCGTTGTCGGGCGCTGTAGCTGTTGTAAAATACCGTCTTAGGTTCGTGACTCTGAAATCGAGGATTTGGGCCGGTCTCTAGAGCGTTCTTCTAAAGTCTAGTCTAGTGAATGAATGGGGCTGCGGCGTTGAATCAATCGATACTACTCTTGCCGGTCCGCAGCACGGCCAGCCGGAATCATTGCACCTCTTCCATTCACTGGACAAAACTTAACAGGGAAAAGATACATAAGCTCCGGTACATCCCTAGTGACCTGTTGATTTCGATTAACACCAGCAGCGGAGCGGTGGGCCTCGGTGAAACATAACTAGCGATAAGGAGGTCTCGACGAAAAAGCCACCGCTTCGCGCTGTGATAACCGAAAACATGAGTTCACTTGGAATGGAACAGAGTCTACCTTTTTCGTTACGAGCGCAATATACTCTGCTTCTTCGCGTGCGTGTACGGAGCAGCGGTAGAGGCAAACAAAAAAAGACGGGAAATAAGGAGAAACAGCATATGCGTGCACACGCACGCGATGTTCTAGGGTAGACTTCGATTTGAAATGGAAGGGTAGTGGACAAGCGCGGCATATATAAACAAAGTGGGACGGAGTTTGGGAACCCCGTGCGCCGAACACTCCGCGCTGAACCTGAATTCTTGCTCTAGGCTTTGCGCATCTATCCTGAGCGCTCGGAGATAATCCCTGCTAGCGATTCCTGCTCTTTCGAATCACCCTTATTCATGGCGCCGCAGTAGAGACTCACAAGGTACTTGGCTAGTTCAGGTGCGATTGACCACTTGAACACCTCCCTTGTGAGTAATGCAAATGAACTGGGACTATCTGAACATCTAAGTTTTCAGCATAATTTGTTGGATTGTTTTCCTGACCACGAACATCACCTTCTTTTTCCTTGACCAGTGTTGCATGATTCGACCACTCAAATCTCTAAACTTCTACAGTTTCGGCTACTTGGAGAAAGGTTACACGCTATATCCTTATTTGTTATCAATGAGCAACACTTTATTGACAACTTGACCTGATTTAATTGCAGATGTGTTAAATATGTACGTAGTCGCGTATACCCCAGTCGAGATTGCCACTATCGTTGTGCTTTCAATCAGCAACCCGACGACACTTGTTCAATTGTATCGGAGGCACAAGCGAAAACTAGCATTGAAGCAGTAAGTGAAATAGATTTTAAAGAGTGATTTTGTATCAGTGCAATTCAAAGTATTCATCGTTTAGACAAGACCTACCACAAAACAATGTCTCGAGCACTATAATCCTTAAACAACATCGATCACACTGGCAGAGGTGGGTTCTGAATCTTTATGAGCTTTTAGACAACGGTAAAAGTGATAAAATAAGCTAGATTAAATGTTCTTAGGATCACTCATCTGCCTTTGCCAAGAAATATGTATTAGTGTTTTAACACGTTAACAGCACATTTCCTGTAGTGACACGTTTGTTCAACATTTTGTGGCAGTTTCGAACTGTGCATACCCTCTATGAAACGTGGTAATTCACATAATTCGAGGAGCGAGCGGCGCGTGCGACACCTGGGCCTCCGTCTGCCCTCCCTTCTCTCACTGTCTCTAACCTCCGCTCCGCAACAGCATGCGTAGGAACAATGAAAATATCGCCGTTTTATAGCCTGTACCTTTATAGCCTTGTCGTGCAAGATATTCATAACCTACGGTCATTACTTTTTTCGTAGCGAAACGGCTTCTAAAGAGGTATCAATATTATGGCACCTACATAACGTCACGCAGCTAGCGCGGCGTCGCTTCGTTAATTGAAAAAGCGCTACACCCCTGAAATGGTGAATTTTAGACCTTGTCGCAAAGAGCCTTCAATAATTCCGATGGTTTCTGAGAAATTGTACAGCTGGGCCAACCCTCAAACCGTTTTCGAATCTAAACAAGTTATTTGAATCGAAGAACAAGCCGCAGGACCATTCTGTGAACATTCTACACATTGTTGATCAGTCGTATTCAAGAAATTTTGAGCGACAACGTAAGGGTTCCTCTGAGTAGAATAAGGATAAAAGTACGATGAAAACGGCTAGGAAGTGGATGAAAATCCCGTGGACAAGCAGATCCATTGGATCACCACGCCCACGCCATATAACAGTTTTCCACCTTTTGTTCCACCAGAGGAACAGTTGCCGAATTTCACTCCTTTATCCATAAAATTCTAACATCCGAACATATGCATTGAACAATCTTCTTTTTGAAGGGTTTTCGCTACAAGAAAAATTAAACAAAGTCAAGTACTCAAAAATTTTGAAGCGCGAAACCGTTTCCGACATCTGGATTGTTCAAAGTTCGCAGTGCTCCGGTACACACCAAACAGGCGTAATTGCGTATTTTGGAGGTTTATTTAGACGGTTTTTAATCTTTGATGATGAAGAGTTCTATGGGTATTTCCCCTATTAACATTCACTTCGTGGTTTTGCCTGCTCAGAAACACAGAAGACCAGAATATATTTTTATCGTGAACACTGTCTTCAGCAAGGCTTGAAAAAAAATTGAAGGGTCTCAACTCGTCAACTTCTGTCAGTGGATGCACATAAGGATTATTTCCGCATTTTGTTTCGATTTCCGCACCCATTTTTCGGAAATCGGAAAGCGGAATTCCGAGACTCCAAAACCCGCGGAGATAGGAATTTGGAAGCCGTAATTCCGCTCATCACTGCTCTGAACGCATAGATGCCTTTCGTAGTGCTTGTCCAGTCATCTCACGAATCGATTACTCACTACTCTGTGGCCGATCGTGGAGAGTGACCCCGAACCACTCTTTGGAAGTCCGTGCCAAAGATACTTTTGACCGCGGGGATGCTGCAGGCCGTGGGAAGGAACGGCAGTGCGGTCGGTCGCAGCGGAGGTCGCCCTATAGTTCTGATCAGGATAGGGTGGATCAATCAAGGCGAGAAACTTCTTTTTTTCGCATTCTCGGCAAGAATTTCCGTAGTCTGTGAAGGTGACGTAGCTAAAATTCCATCAACTGGGGCTAGTATGTCCGTAGTTTACGTGAATTCTCGCGATAAAATTAGACTAGATGCCTCTAAAACCCTGGGAATCTCCTGTTCTTGTGTGAGGCACCTCGCGACCCGTCGGCAGAGAGCAGGTTCTTCCAGCAAGAGTTATTTCTAGCAACTTTTTTGAAACTTCTGTGTCTTTACACTGTTCCCAAATTGTAGAGGTGCTTGTCTATACGGTAGTAGAACTCTGAATATGTTGTATTTTATTGCAAATGAAAATGTAATAGACGTTTTACCGTAATAATCAACTTCAAAAACAGGGTTAAATATAGAATTAACTTAAATTCCTTCAAATCGGACCGTTTTCACTGATCGGCGAATGTGTTCATTGCGGACTGTCTTTTTTCCCATCTAAATTGGAGAATATATCACGCTATTGCTACGGAAACTCTGCCAGATATAAGCTCTTACCACGAAACCTCTGGCAAACACATATAAGCCACGCCTAACATCCACCAACCAGCCATATTGGTTTGATTTTGGTTTGAAAAGTGATGTTTCAAGCTGTCAGAACGACCGCGAGTGGGTGAGTGAGAAATCGATGTTATTTCATGTAGAAAAATAGTTACTTGCACCTCAATGTTTTTCATAGTCGGATAAAAAGTCGACTTTTTATTCGAAAAGTCGAATATTCGAAAAAGTGCGGTATCCGACTACAGTCGAAAAGTCGAATATTCGAAAAGGTTCGATATCCGACTATAGTCGGAAAGCCGAATATTCGAAAAAGTGCGATATCCGACTATAGTCGAAAAGTCGAATATTCGAGAAAATGCGATATCCGACTATAGTCGAAAAGTCGAATATTCGAAAAAGTGCGGGATCCGACTATAGTCGAAAAGTCGAATATTCGAGAAGGTTCGATATCCGACTATAGTCGGAAAGTCGAATATTCGAAAAAGTGCGATATCCGACTATAGTCGAAAAGCCGAATATTCGAAAAAGTGCGATATCCGACTATAGTCGAAAAGTAGAATATTCGAAAAAGTGCGGTATCCGACTATATTCGGAAAGTCGAATATTGAATATTCGACTTTTCGACTATAGTCGGATATCGCACTTTTCCGAATATTCGACATTTCGACTATAGTCGCATATCGCACTTTTTCGAATATTCTACTTACTAAAAACTAGAACAGTGAGTTGTTTTCCAAGGTTTTCGAGGCACTGACTCTCAATGCACCTCAATTTCGCCAGAGTATGTAATGCTTTGACACCAAAAATCATACTTCGATGCTATACAAGCTCCTGCCTGGGAAGGATCACAATATACCCACGGAAGCATCTAAATCACAAAACCACTACTAATTTTTGGGAGGCTAATTGTAATGTAAAGCTGGTCAGAAATCAGGAGGATCGCCGTCAGATATGTGACAAAGTCCGCAGCCATGCAGCCGGCGCTATTTAATTTACGCGCAGGATTACGGTAGCCCTGCGTCAAAAATGATCAGCATGGGCGTGCTTGTCAAAACGACGTGAAGCCAAAGGAAATGATCGAAGCACAAGATCCGAAAGAGCCAAACTGTGGGAAAACTCTTGCTTGGAACGAATGGAACCAGCCAAAAACTCATTTGACGTTTTCTCGCCACTCGTTGCTGAAGTGCCCGATTCCCCCACAGCTGTGGCACGGCAGGGGAGGCGGTTTTGACTGCGTCCGTAAAATTGACTGCTGGGGGAGGCATGGAAGCCGACATTAGCGACTGGCCTCTAAAGCTGGAGCGGAATCCGTAGGGGGCATAAGGCGAATCTGCCGGAGCAGGGAGTGCCCTGGACCCTCCTCCAGAACGAAAGGGCTGGAATTTGGCGTAAGGGTGTGATTTACTCCACACCACTGTATAGCTCGCGGCTTTGCCTTCTTCTCGTCATCCTTCTTATCGCGAAGAAACGAAGCAAGGATCGTATTGCTAGCTTCAAAGTTATCGGCTTTGCTATGCTTATTGAAATAATACCAAACCTCCGGACCCTTATATGCGACGCATAGCAGCTCATGGCGCTGCGAAAGCAGGCTCGCTGTCCGGTTTAAGAGAGATTTCAGCTCCGATCCATCAGTGGCCAGAGTGGAAGCAGAATACAGCAGCTGGAGTACGTCGCTGTCAAAATCGTATTGCCTCTCGAGGCCCGTCTTCGCGAACGTCGGTTCCGATCTCGTGACGGTAATCGACGTAGGGGGAGAGGGAGGAGCAGGATCTACGGCACATGCGAAACGACGGTCGTCGACTGATAGTCTTTGTGCTAGTAAATCTTCATATTAATCCTTTGACAGCTACACCACTTTTTGTACCGCCGGAGTAGTCCCATCGTTGAGCGAACTCATGCTCGAAATCGGAAGACGCGAAGACGAACTCTCGCAAAGTTGAAACCAAAGATAGCAAGAAATAGACTCTCGCTAAGACGAAAAGGAAAAGAAGCGAAAACAACATTCGCTGGCAGACAGAACGGAAGGGAGCACCGCCGTTTGCTGAGTCGAATAAGCCGGACTAAAGAAGGAAAGCGAGCGCGTTCCCCCAAACGCGGACCGACGCTGCCTGCTTTCCACTCGGGACCCACCCCAACCGTTTCTACTGTACGCAGGAATTCAAAACTCCATATTACCTACACTATTCTAGAAGTATGCATTGTCTATCAGGATTTTTTTTTGTACACATTCGGAGAACTACAAAAGAAAGAGAGGGAGAGATGTTTGGATAGGACTTCTAGTGCTTCTAAGGATGTGATTTGGACAGTTAAAGCACACGTGCAGGGGCAAAGGCAGCATGAAAACACGGCACGCCGTCGATATTGACATTTCCCCCACCGCCCGTGGGATATCGACTTCGCGCCAGCGTGTCGGGCACTGATGCGTCTTCGAAACACGCTGACGCATTCCACGGTTTCGATGAGGGAGAAGGGGAACTCGCAGTTGGTGGGTTAGAATAAAAAGTCCTCGAGAAGACTTTTTACGCTAATCCGCCATGACCGTCTGGCGCACTCCACTACAGGCGTAATGTGGGGGCAAACTAAGTAGTTAAAAGATAATAACATCGTTGTTTATCTAAGAGATTTTCATCATGGCATTTAGGGGGCTTCAACATCCATACTACGATTTCAGCTGAAATTTAATAACCTCATAGTTAACATCGACCCTATCAGTGTTGGGTAACATCGACGTTTGGCAAGTTTACTACCACCCCTGATTGCGTTCCAGATAGGTTATAGTGAATTGGCAGTGTCTCTCACAGTGGGTCCAGAACTCAGCATTGCGATGCTGGCGCCACGCTTTAGATTAGCCTTGAGCCTCGTAGCCCAAAAATTCATATCGACAGAATAGTGATGAAAACATGATGCTGACACATAAAAGAACACAAAAAAGCTAAATGGCATGAATGTTAGAAACGAAAACCTCTATAAGGAGGAAGCTGATACGCACCCCAATAATTTTGGAATACCCTGTATACTTTGTCTGTCAAGACTTTATGCTTACGTGCTGAAAACAATAATTCAAGTCTCAAATCCAAAAACCTCAAAGCTACTTAGTTAGCTCAAAAATAGGGTGACCATAAAGTTTTGACGCGCACTGTATGTATTGACTGCTTCAATTCCAAGCTGAAAAAAAGCTCATGAATACTAAGCGACGACTATGCTTGCTTCGACAAGTCCCCCTTCTCAGATTCCGACTGGAAACGTCGAAACTAAAGACGACACAATTCTAAAGTAGTGAGAAAATTCTAGGGCGAGCACAATGTTGGTGGAAATGTCCATGAAAATAGGAAGCAGGTCTTTAACGACTTCACATGCAAGGGTGATGGCAGCAAGAAAAGCAAGTAGACAGCAACAGCAAAGAATTCTCCTACAGGTACACTTGAAGTCTGCTTCAAATGCATTGGTTCTAGCATAAAAGCGAGCAGCGAGCAAATTACAAAAATTCAGATATCAGTTGTTGCATTCATATTCTATGGGTACATGACTGCTTACTATATTTCCTACTATAGTCGATTTTTTCAATCAAGAGCTGCCATGGTTTTTAACAGTTTTTTCTACTCCACGACGCACATGATCAATCCAGTTATATATTTTTCCTTGAATAAAGAGATGCGTGCTCAGCTCAGGTGAGCGCTTTTTCTTGTTACTTTTTTGACGTGTCTGATGGGAAACTTCTCTTTAGGTCTGCATTAAATGATTTAATGAATTGCTCCATTGGGAAAAATGCGGATGTTCACAACTTTGCGAATAGTTCCGTACGACTCATGAACAACACCGTGTAAGACATTTTGATTTTTCATTGTTTTTAATCATTTGGCGTTCAAATTGTTCTGTTTCCAGCAATTTTACGCCCAGGCGTAGTGGTGCATCATACGATGAGGCATCTCCGTTCTGCATGTCTACTCAGCATTACAGGTGATAATTTCAATATAAGGCGCCAAGCACCTGAACTGACGAGGCGAATCCCACTATAGGGGTTTTCTACATTGTGTACAAAAGGGGTGTGCGTAACTAAAATTTACCATTTACGATTTACGAATTACGGGTGTTTTTTTTTGCATTTCTTACGAGTTACAATTTACGAAATTTTGGCTCTAAATCGTAACAAATCGTGACGAATTGTAATGAATCATCAAAAATAGTTGAGACAACAATGATAAAGCAGTATTCGCTTTTTAATTGTTGCGTCAACTATTTTTAACGATTCATAGGACAGACACATTTTCGCTTTTCACTTTTTTGACACATTTTCACTTTTTCAAAGTTCTTGCTGTATACTTATTTTTTCTTATTGCATTTTTTCAAATGTCTCCCTCCGACCTTTCGAGTCAGTCGTATTCAGCAGCGTAGCCGTTTCTCATGGCGAAATATAATTGTTATGATAGATGACCGGCCGACCTGCTGCTCATACCGAAAACAATGTTTGAGCCAAATCTGTCTGAATCCAGAGACGTCCACTTTATCGAAAACTTTTACGAGGGAAAACAGCTCTCTGAATAACATTGTCATGGCTAACAGTGTGAATGAAATTTCCTCTAATTGAAGGTAGCCAATCCTCAAACTTGAATGTTATAAATACTGACAAACGAACACCACTGCCGTTAACTTTGACCAAAAGCCCCAAGAAGTCAAAATTGATCACTGAATCCCTTCAATAAAAGGAAATACGTATCAGGTTTAGAAGTAATCTAATCAAACCTCGATGTTAAAAGGCCACTAACCTCGAAGTTAACATCTGAGTTTTCTGATCACCCTATTTTTAGATTCTGGGCTCCTATTCGCATCTTGCTATGAACACCACTGGTGCCCAACTCCACCCCTTATGTTTTTGAGAGACGCAGAAGTTAAGTGGTGTAGTTTGGAAATGCACAAACATGCAATGTACGTGACTCGAAAAATCCAATAGACCGGGCTATGGTCCCCAATGAAATCAAACACTAGCACAGAAAAATACAATTGTGGTGCGCGCGAAACTCGCACCAAGATTTGGCTTTGATCTCTTCCCGCGCGGATGCCCTACACAAAGATCAAGTATTCATACTGTCACCAGAGCAATTAACTGTATACAAATCGATGCGCTGCAAGAAGTTACAGATCTAAGCCAAATTTTATAGCAATTGGTCACCGCTCTCAAAAGATATGATCTCTCAAAGTACGCAAAAACGTTCTCCACCACCGCCTCCGTCTCCACCTCTGCCCGTCGAATTCCATTTTTTTATGGAAATCGTAGTCCAAATGACCTGAAACTTTGCGAAAAGAGGTAATCGGCAACAGGACTGCCGAAAATAATTGGCAGAACTCACCAAAAAGACTTCTGGGCTCACAACGAGCTGCATAAACTGAGAAACCGGCCTCTCAAGGTTAGTTTATAAAAATGAAAGGTTTTCCAGTATCAGACGTCTGATTGTCTTTGTTTTCTTGGAGAATCCATATATCTAAATACCTTGCTTTCTAGGGTGGTGTACTCTAGACGCCCGCTTCGGACAGGACGGTAGTGCGGAAGGACAGCGTGCGCACCATGTGCAGCGTTGATAATAAAAAGCGTAATGGGATGTGTGCAAGCCCGCGGTAGGAGTGCGCAGGACATCATGGAATGTGTGCAGGAAATCAATACTATTGTGCAGAACGTAATGGAGTGTGTGCAGGACCTCAGTACTATTGTGCAGGACGTACTGGAGTGTGCAGGAACCCAGCAGGGGTGCGCGGGAGGTCATAGAATTTGTGAAGGACCTCAGCACTAATGTGCAGGACGTAATGGAGTGTGTGCAGGACGTAATGGAATGTGTGCAGGACCTCAACAGGAGTGTGCAGAACGTGATGGATAGTGAGCAGGAACTCAGCAGGGGTGCGCGGAAGGTCAACCAGCAGGGGTGCGCGGGAGGTCATAGAATGTGTGAAGGACCTCAGCACTAATGTGCAGGACGTAATGGAGTGTGTGCAGGACGTAATGGAATGTGTGCAGGACCTCAACAGGAGTGTGCCGAACGTGATGGATAGTGAGCAGGAACTCAGCAGGGGTGCGCGGGAGGTCATAGAATGTGTGAAGGACCTCAGTACTAAAGTGCAGGACGTAATGGAGTGTGTGCAGAACGTAATGGAATGTGTGCAGGACCTCAACAGGAGTGTGCCAAACGTGATGGATAGTGAGCAGGAACCCAGCAAGAGTGCGCGGGAGGTCAACCAGCCGGGGTGCGCGGGAGGTCATAGAATGTGTGCAGGACCTCAGTAGGAATGTGCAGGACGTAATGGAATGTGTGCGGGACCTCAATAGCAGTGGAAGAGTTACAGGAGAAAAACCGGTATTTCGTAAAATGATTTATCTCCGAGCCTAAAAAAGTTATGGACGAAAAACCGATTCTTCCAGGCCAAAATAATGCACTTTTTAAACTGAAATCGGCTGGGAGAAGGGGAACGTATTTTTTGAAACTAAAACTGCTATTCGATGCAGCATTTTATGCAGATTCCGAGAACAGCCTTCGCCTATCTTTGAACCCAAAAAAGTTATGGACGATAAACCAGCGTAGACACCGACCCAATCTTAAAAATTACTTGCATGAGTGTTGGATCACTTTCATTCTTTTTCGAGGCGTTTCACCGGTTGTCGTCGGTTTTCCCAATGGTGAAAGTTTCCCCCTTCACCTGCACAGAGGTGAAGGTTGGTGGAGTACATGGCTCCACCCAACGAAGCTATGATGACAGCATTGGGGAGCCAGGTGTCTCAGGAATCGGGGAACTGTACTCTCTTTTTTAATATTCTCTGAAGGCATGTGGATCGAATCCACACCGGGGTCGGCGTCGGAATCAATATCGCCATCTCCGGATCCACTCCGAAAAGCAAACAAACAAAATTCTTTGAAAACCCTATAGTAGCGGTCATGAATCTATTGACATCGGCTTTTTTCCGATTATCTTTGCTCTAACTGGAGCTATCAGTTCCATCTTCTAATATGATATTTTCGGACTTAATGTCATTATAATCAAGAACGTTGCAGGACTATAACGCGAATGTACATCGATGTGGAAGATTATTTTTCAAAATTAGCAATCTGCGACTTTTTGTCTCTGCTCGAACTCGTTTACTTTCTTAGTCGTTTTCGACATTCACTTGGTGATTTTTGTACTCAACAGGATTGGTAGTTCATTTGGAAGAAAAAATTTGTCACACAGTGATCATAGATCTATTATATGATGTTCTGAGTGAGGTCTATCAGCAGCCGTTCCTGGAAAACTGTTGCCAATCAGAATACAGGCCGCTTAAAAAATTGAAGGTTAGCACTAGTCATCTATTAATATAGGAATCTTGAAAAAGACTTTTCGGTAAAAGAGCAATACTGGATAATGTCATAGCACGCACATTAAGCAAAGTTCTGAGGCTCCACTCTCAATACATCAAAGGAAATTGTAAGAAATTTTATGAAACATGGGTGATTTTGTCAGATTATTTTCCTAGAGACCTCATATAGAGACTTGTAAGGTATCAACCAACTCTGCCAAGCATCATCACACTGACTCTGGAGTCTTTGCACGTCGTCCCATCTAATGGCTTTTTATGGAAGCAAGTCATCAGAAGGCCAGGCCTGTGGACGACGGAGCATCTTCACTAGACTACACAGCAATGGAAAAAGTAGTTCTCTCAACTGAATTAGGAGCTCCAAACAAACAAGGCGCAGATTCAGACGGGGGAACTACTCTTTTCCATTGCTGTGGAGTCTAGTGAAGATGCTCCGTCGTCCACACTGGCCTGGTCTTTTGATGCCTTGCTCCCATCAAAAGCCATTTGATGGGACGACGTGCAAAGACTCCAGAGTCAGTGTGACAATGCTTGGCAGTATTGGGTGATACCTTAGAAACCGTGATATGATTTCTGCAGGAGAATAAACTGGCGAAATCACCCGTGTTTCATAAAATTTCTTGAGATTTCTTCTAATGTCTTAAGCTTTGGGCCCCAGATTTGCTCCAGCCGCGAAGCGGCTGGAGAGGTATGGTTTTGCCTAGGCCATATGTGTCACTTCATTTGCGTGCTATGATATTATCCAGTATTGCTCTTATCTCATGGAGTCTTTCTCAAGACTACTGTCTTAATAGATGACTAGTGCCAACCTTAAAATTTTTTTTAACGGTTTGTATTATGATCGCCAACAGTTTTCTAAGAACGACTCCTGATAGGTCCCTTTCAGAACCTCATATAATAGGTCTTTGATCACTATGTGACAAAGTTCTTCTTCCACATGAACTACCAATCCTGTTGAATACAAAAATCACCAAGTGAATGTCGAGAACTACTAAGAAAGTGAACGAGTTCAAGTAGGGACAAAAAGTCGCAGATTGTTAGTATTGACAAGTAATCTTACCCAACTATGTACATTCGCGTTATATTCCTGCAACATACGTGATTATACCGACATAAAGACCGAAAATATCATTTTAGAAGATGAGATCGATAGCCTCAGTAAGAGCGAAGATATTTGGAATAAAGCCGATGTCAATAGATTTATTACCGCTACTGTAGGTTTTTCGGAGAGTTTTTGTTTGTTTGCTTCTCGGAGTGAATCTGCAGATGACGATATCGATTCCGACGCCGACCCTACGTCTGACACAACAACAGCATGAACGAAATGCAGAAAATTATGAAGGGGAACGTCTAAAATGGAACAACAACTACTTTTAGTGAGGGCCCTCGGTTAACGCGACCCAAATACGGCGCGCGCCAACGTTTCCCGTTCCGCGCGTGGCGTGCGCCAGCCGAACTGCTCCTTAACCACACCCGCGGTGTGGATTCATGCCTTCTCTGAAGGGTTCCGATCGCGTATTTACACGCCCCACTAGAGCCTGAATCATATCCCTTGGTGGTAGTTCTTTCTATCCCCACCCCCACTTTACTCAATTCATCCATTAATTCATCAGAGAATTCAGACCCCTTGTCGTGCCGCGACCCACCTCTCGCCACATATACACGGTGGTTCGCCGCATGGGGAGGTGGACCACAGACCGATCACGACCACATACGGTAAGGTCTCAACCCGCGCTCCTGCTCGGCACGCTCTTATACGCGGATATAATAATTTGGGCCTTGCGGCCTTCCCAAATCCACCAAGGGGAAAAGGGATAAGTTTTAGGCCGCGGCCAGCGAATGTGGGGGCGTGTACGCTTGCAAATGGTATCGACCTGGCAAGGCTGACCAGTACGAATCAATACGTGAACAAATCCCGATATACGCACCTCGGGCAACGTCATAGACGTAAGAATATAGATACGAAACGCTGCAACTCAGATTTATGTACGCATAGATTATAACGAATGAAGGGAGTTGATTACGATGTTTAAAAGATATGAAAATACGAAGAAGAAAGATGACATACTATTTTTGCCAACGCTTAACTAAAAGCCTACGCTCCTAAGCAAAGGCAGCAAATAGCGAGGTTCCTCAGGGATCAGTTGTATCTCCCATTCTGTTCAATATTTATACAAGTAAAATACCAAACATCATAAATGTCCATGGACTTACATGCAAGGCGTTTGTTGATGACTCGAAAGTTTATAAAAGCATTGAAAGCCAGGAAGACTTTTGAGCAATGCAGGCGGCCATTAGTTCGATACAGGAATGGTCTCAGCAGTGAAATTCCCCCCCCCCCGGACCAGTGGCGATCCCCCAATGTGGTGACTTCAAAGAGGCAGCCAACCTGAGGTCGGTGACGCCTAGGTGCCTTTTATGGTTGCCACCTTTGAACAAGAATTATTCTTGAAGCGTAGCGTTCAATGCAAAACTCTCACTAATCAAAGTATTTGAACCAACACAGCACCAACCTACGCAAAGGATGCCCAGCACAGCGCCTTACACCACTAGGCCACATGCCACATGGTCATGTGAGAGAGACTCTTTCTGTTTTCCTACATACACTCCCTCCACAGTTCTTCGTATTCATTGTAACTTTGATCGAACTAGCCGTGGTAAATATGGGTTTTGGAAGCGTTCAGATGTGTCTATCTTTCAGATTCAGAAAGTTTTCAACCTTGGATGGCGGGATTATGGAATTTGCCGCGAAAATCATCGAAGCGAGAGGATGTTAGATTAAAAAAACGATTTAAAAAAGTTTTTGTTGCCACCTACCACTAAAGCCACGATACACAATACTTTGTGGTATGATTGTCGAGGAGCCAACCACGTGCTTTTTCCACAAGATGAACCAAAATTTTTAAATGATTTTTTTATCATGGACTAATTTTTTCCCTAGTCTGTTTCACGCTTTGCAGTCAACATAGAAAGAAGTGAATTCGAAGTGAATGAGGAAAACGAAGTTTAGATAAAAGCCGCACTTAGATGAACTATTATACAGCATTTAGTAACTAGTAGACGCGGATCACGTAAGTTTCATGCCTTTCCTAGAGAACGGAGCCGTTTTTCAGCCATCTTTCTTAGATAGCTTTCTAAGCCAATCTGATTTTGTCTGTAGTGAGTAATTATTGGAAAAAAGTCTGAAAATGGTTGAGTATGGCCGGAGCACGTGAAATTTATAAAGGAGACGTATTCATAACAGCTACGTACAATTTGACGTTAATCTCCCACTAATCTTCGCCAGGAATTATTGAAACAGCAATAAAACCTTCAAACGTTTCGGCTTTCACTCCTATCAGCTGGCAGCGGAGCTGGATGGCTGCCAGCCGGCGGGTGCAATTTTTCCTTTCCCACCTAGACAACGAGATAGGCCGCCGTGCTGTGCTGGGGTGATAAGTGGACAGCGGACTGGTCGGTTTGCAAGCGCTTCACTGCTCTTTCTTAGAGCGCACTTGCTTCAAAAAGTCAGCAGCCTTGGACGTGCTCGACCCCATGACCGCGGTATCGACCGAGCTCCTCTTCGCTCCGCGCGCTATTTCTCTTTCCTCTGCGGCAGTGAGCGAAGTCACTGCCGCAGAGGAAAGAGAAGTAGCGAAGTCTCAAAAAGATCGATCACTGCTCCAAGGTGGCTGACTGCAATGGTCATTAACTTGAGCGCCGCCTGTGCATTTCTATGCCGGCCCGTTCACATTGTGGTGCGCGCGAAGCGCGCACCAGATTTGGTTTTGAATTGGCCACGCGCGCAACCCCTTTTTCGGAATCTCAGTTCAGAGTGAACATAGGAATTAGAGCTAAATTGCATTAAAAAGAGCGCAAAAAGCTGGTATATGTGCCCAAAAATGGTTTAGAACGGTTCGTTGGTTTTCGAGTAAAAATTTAAAGACCGCTCGTTTTTGTTGTTAATCTCCTTTTTTTCAGACGGCGTTCACGATCTTGCGGGTACACTTAAAATTGAGCTAGGGAGCTCATTTCTGGACGGGAGGCTGGAAATGGATGCAGGTCGCTCCTATTCCAATTTGAACTTGATACCTTAACTTTGAAGGGCACCTCAAAATCGTGGGTTTACATACTAAATTAGCCGTGGAGCACGAAAACTGCTTTTTTCTGCTACTGCTGTGGAGACTGGGGTGTGTGGGTGAATTTGCAGCCAATCAACACAGGTTGTCGGAGGTGAGTACTGAACTGGTCAGAATTCGTACTCATGACACTTCATCGATCGATAATCAATAGTATCGATTTTCGTGCTTTTTGCACAAAATGCGGCGAACATTTGTGATTGCTCCTGGGATTGGTTTCCTTGGTTAAGGAATTTTGCTCATCAGTCATTGTCGATATATGCCAATCAATAATATTGATTTTTTCGCCTGTTGCACAAAATGCCGCAATGATTTTTGATTGTTGATGGCTCTAAGTCACTTGTCTGGGAAATTCTTCTTATCATGCAAGATCAATAATTCAACTAGATTTTCTTCAATTATCGATAATATTGAGTTCTCACATAATTCACAAAATGCGGCAATGAGTGGTATTTTTTATGGTTTTGGAACATAAGTTTCAGAAATTGTACTCATACGACAATATCGTCTGTTAGATGTTTCATCATTCCAAAATGGAAATCGTTGAGCAAATTGAAGTTAGAAAGGGAACCTTCGGGAAAAATATGTGAAATTTCTGAAAATTTAGCTTCTTGGCAAAAGTAGCGATTTGGCAATGGTGGAAAAAGCTTCAAAAATATCTTGAAATATCTTAAAGAATGATTTGGCGTAAAATGGCCTGGAAATATAAAAAAGCTAGGAAATGAAGTAAAATAACCAAAAATGCGATTTGGTGGTCGATCATTTCACAAGCTTCTCCGTTAAACTTATCAAAACGAAATCAAGCACGATATGAAATGGAGTTCGCCTAGTTTGACCTTGCTGATTCCCTTATTACAGCTTTCAAAAATGGCTTACTGTTGCGCGCTTGATTTCGTTTTGATAAGTTTAACGGAGAAGCTTGTTAAATGATCGACCACCAAATCGCATTTTTGGTTGTTTCACTTCATTTCCTAGCTTTTTTATATTTACAGGCCATTTTACGCCAAATCATTTTTTAAGATATTTCAAGATATTTTTGAAGCTTTTTCCACCATTTCCAAATCGCTACTTTTGCCAGGAAGCTAAATTTTCAGAAATTGATAGCTGAGGCTGATTGACACAGTCACCACGCCGTGACAGCCGGTAGCTGCCGTCTTTCGGGAGGATTGCTACTGGCGCTGGCTAAACGAGAAACCAAAAGTTTACACCTGGGCAAAAATAAAGAGGAAAATGTATAAAACATCGGCGACGTTAAAATTTCTCAGTTTACCATAATCCGAGACCTCGGCTTTCGAATATCGCAGAATCTTGATTTTGATACACATTGTAGAAACACTGCTAGTAATGCAACGCGGAAGCTATGTAACCTTTTGAGATGTTTATCATCCATAGATTTCAAAACACTTTTGAAAGCCTATAAGGTCGACATCAGGCCATTCTCTGCCAAAGCGTAGCTAGATGCCTCCAAGAGCGCGACCTGTAACGCCGCCCCATTCCATGTAGCGAGAAGTTACGGGCTTTAGCTACGGTAGCTAAAATCCGCATATTTTTGTGTCGAAGGTACAAGTGTGCAGATTCTACGCGTATTCTACGTAAAAACGAAGGCTAAATTTGATACATTGATCTCGCTGTCACTAAACCCGTATATTCTCTCCCTAATTTTGTAGCGAGAATCTACGAAATTATCGGCAGTCTGTGTTGAACTACAATCTCAACCCCCGTTGGCTACGCGGAGCGAAGGGATGCCGTTCGAACAGTGTTGGTGCAGTCAACTCACTTAATAATTACTTGGCTCTTAGTGGTAGGCCGTGGATGGTGACCCCATGTCGCTCTCTGGAAGGCGTTGACAAGAATATTTTTGACCGCGGGGATGCTGCAGACCGTGGGGAAGATAGGGCGATGTGGTCGATGGCAGCTAAAATCGTCTTTCTAGTGCGGATCAGGACTGGGTGGGTCGTTCGACTGACTGCTGTAACGAGAAATTACGTAGAATATGCGTTCGCTATACCGAGAACTCACGTAGAATATGCGGACGCTGTAGCTAAAACTTTACCAAATGATGCTGAACTTTCCGTAATTTACGCGATTCCGGGGCCCGGAGCAATCCCTCCGGAAGGTGAGAGCTCATAGCTGCCTTTCCGGCGCGAGGTGGTGGCCGTCCTATCCTGTTGCACGAATGCGTGCTGAGGTGGGGTCTTTGCTCGCACCCGAATGTCACCCACATCGGCGAGCAGCCAGGTACCTGAGGTCTGAAAAAGAGCCACGAGCTGCGAGTTGAAAACGGAAATAGTTGGTATATTGTAGAGGCAAGTAGGGGAGGGGGAGCCAAGTCATGTGTCGTGCATGACTGAGGTGGCTTCGGCGCGGGGAGAACACGATCCTTCGATCTTTCTGACGACGTTTGACAATCTTCGTTGAGGTACAAGTGAAATTCTGCGTTTTGGGCCGATCATGCGAAAATTCCCCGCAGTGGCTGTGAATTGGTCATTGAAATGATAGCCTCCCCTAACCTGTGATAAATCCCGAAAGAAAAGTCATTATGAAGCCTACAACAATGGGAAACGCTTCAATGAGATTACGGGGCACTTACCACCCGACCGAGCGGCGGCTGCTGCGAAACGGTTTCGAGCGCGGCTGGCGCCCTCGTCGTCTAGTGTCTCTGCATGGACAGAAAAGGCAGGCTGCCAGCTGCGGGCGGCGGCGGCTCTATTTCGTCATACCGTTCGGGGGAAGCTCTGGGGCGGCATGCATGAACGCAGCGAACGGTGCCAGGGAGCCGCTCCGCGTGCCATGCGCGCAGCGTCGAGCTCCGGGGCGGCCCCGAAAATCAGGCACACCAAGCACGCCACGAAATTCGGGGCCGCCCCGTTGCTCGACGCTGCGCGCATGGCACGCGGAGCGGCTCCCTGACACCGTTCGCAGCGTTCATGCATGCCGCCCCTGGAAATGTGAGGAAGGTGTCAAATGACACTTCTTGAGCTAAGGAGTGATTGACAAGGGGAATACAGTAAAGAGAAAGTGGATAAAGCAGTAAGTATAAAAACAACTCCGAATTATTCACTTTCTTGATGGTGTTCTTCTTTTCTGTTCTTCTTCTCCCTCATGATTTTTTTCTTTCACTTGTCACAGTGAGGTAAAACAAAAAAGAGAACATTGGAGAACAGGTGAAGAGAGAAGGAAGCAGAAGTAGAGTAGATATGGGAGCACATGAATTGTAATTGTTTATTACAGGGTAACCCTGCGTATTGACATCGGAAAAAGATAAACGAACGCGTAGTAATAAAACGTAACAACGATATACGAGACCGGGAACACGTAGTATGTAGAGTATCTGTCGGAAAAAGTTCCATGACTAACACAAGATCACTATGGAGTATCTATCGAAGAAAATAATATTATGACTAACACAAGATCACAAGCTCAATCATCCTCCGTCCTCAAGTACTGCTCCACTATACGCTTGAAGGAGCCCAGGTCTGTTGGCAGATTGCCCTTTTTGAGCAGTTTTTCCAATTCACTGCCAGCTCTGTTAGTAAAGAAATGGTGCCTGACACTCTTCCTAGCCGGATTTCGGACTAGTTTGAAACTGCTACCTCTAGTGGTGGATGCCCTCATTTTGAGAAAAGCGTTTGGCCGAAGGCCGGTATGCCCATATAATATTTTATACATCATCAAAAGATCAAACCTTCTCCTTCTGCACGCCAGCGTTTCCAATTTGAATTTTGCGTTCCTAGCATTACTACTGGGTATGTTTTCATAATTAAATCCCAAAAATCTTATCATTAACTTACGTGTGAAACTATTTTGTACCTTCTCCAACGCTTTAATAGTAGAGACCTTATGAGGGTTTGATATCACAGTTCCATACTCAAGAAGGGGCCTAATATAGATTTTGTAGGCGTTCAAGAGCACCTTTTCGTTCCTAGTAGAGAGTGCCCTAAACAGGCAATACATAACCTTATTTGCCTTAGACACTGCCTTCGTACAATGAGCGTCAAAAGTGAGATCTTTTTGAACCAGGAAGCCGAGATCTATTATTCCGTCAACAATCTGAAGCTGCTGATCTTCAGCAGTATATATGGCTTCTGAACTACTGTTGCCAATATGCAAAACCTTCGTTTTTTTCTTTAGACAGTATCATCTTCCAATTTTTGGACCACTTTATAACCTCATCCAAAGCCTTTTGCAAGCAATCCTAGTCAGCTATTGATTGAATTGGGGAAAATATTTTGGAATCATCAGCAAAGGCGGAGCATTTCACCTTACCAAAGGATACGATTCGTGGAAGTTCATAAGTGAAGATATTGAACAAAGTTGGGGATAGAACTCCTCCCTGTGGTACACCACTGCAAACAGGCCTTGAATCAGAAAAAGTGGAGTTAACGCGGACAACAAAAGATCTATAGCTCAAGAACGCTCTGATCCATGCTACTATCCTCGGGTGAACACCAACGCGTGGGAGTTTAGACACGAGTTTTGCATGCGAAACCCTATCAAAAGCCCTCGAAAAATCTATATAGATAACGTCAACCTCTTTACCTTCATCCACGTAATTGGTCCATTCATTCAGCGACTGCAACATAGCTGTCACAGTAGACTTTTGCCTCTGGAAACCATGCTGAACATCCGAAATGATTGAATGGTCCTCCAAATACTTGCACACTCTTACCTTGAGGATTTTCTCGAACAACCTACCAAAAATTGAAGTTATGCTAACTGGTCTGAAGTTCTCGGGATTAGTGTAGGGTGGTTTCTTAGGTATAGGGGTCACAAAAGCAACCCGCCACCTATCCAGGACCTCTGCACGCATGAAAGACAGGTTGAAAATATGTGTTAATGGGCCTACAATAATGGGTGCTACCTGTTTGATGAATTTTAGAGGAACATGATCAAGGGTGTCAGAGAACGAGTTGGGCCATTTCATGAGAAGATCATGAACTTCTTCTGGATGGAACCAGACGGAGTCCGTCATGACCGCAAAATCTGGAGTGTCTTCCATAGTATCATCAAAATCATCATCCTTGCAAAATGCTTTTTCAAAAACAGTTGCCAAAATCTCAGACCTCTCTTTGTCGTTAGTGATCATAGACCCTTCACTTTCAATTGGTCCTATTCGTGGTCTATCTTTCAACCTTGAGTTCAAAAGCCTATAAAAAGCATTTTTATTTTCAGATTCAATTACCCTCTTTTCAACATTTTTGTTGTATTTTTCAATTGTTTCTCAAATTTTAAGCAAACTTCTTTATACAGAACCCAATCACTAACCGCTTCGGTGGTTTTCGCCTTATCCCAGGTCTGCGATTTTGTCAAAGCAAGACGCTTCAGATGTTCCGGGAGATGACCTTCATCTTTAGAAACTTCTATGAGGGGCACAAAAAGATAAATACAGTGCTGCAAAATATTGATGAATGGCTCATATTTAGCATTAACCGAGTCGGTGGCATTCAAAATACCATACCAATCCATGTTGTTTAAATAGTCAACGATGCTGGCAAAGTTAGCGTTCTTAAAATCTCTTCTTAGCTTCTTATTATCGACTTTGGGAGGAGTAAGGTTAAGCTCAAAACGAATTGTCGCGTGATCGCTGGTCCCTACTGGCTCACACACGACTGTACTACTAACCAGATCAACGTCATTAGTCAGCAATAAGTCCAGAATATTGTTCCCATGAGTTTCAGTTGTAACGAGTTGAGAGAAATTATAGTCATGACACAAACCTAGGAGACCCAAAAGTGTCACTCCAAGAGAGTTAACGTTGTGTGGTTGTGCCCAGCACTCGTTTGGAAGATTGAAATCCCCTGTAATAATACAAGGGGGGTCGCAAACAACAAGATCACTTAGCGATGAAGAAGTTGAAAGCAAAAAAATGTAGACAAGGAGTTGAGTGGGAAAAGGAGAAAAGCGAAAAATTGAAATGAAATGATGAAAAAAGGAAGAAAGCGGAAAATATGAAGAGAAAAAGCGGAGACGAAGAAAAGAAGATGTCGAGGAAGAGGAAGAACATGGAGAAAAGAGATGGTGACGGAGGGGAGCAGGAAAAGGAAGTAGCGAGATGAAAGTGAAGTAAAGCACCTTAAAGGCAGTGGTCGCGATCAAATATACTTGTCGTCTTTTTCTCTCCAAATCCTTTCCTGGGTCTCGAGTAGTAGGACCTATACGAAAAAATCGCGAAAAAACCACTGTTTTGGGCCGAATTTAAAACCTGAACTTTCTTGTCTTTTGATGGTGGACGAGCCCTCTCCACATCATCGGCATCGATGACCTCTTATATCAAGAACATCAGCTAGCTTGAAATTGAATGTCAATCAATGAACCTTCGAATTTATGTACACATCTAGTCAAAAACATTGACTGAAGTGATGCTTTCATTATGCAACTGTTTTTATTCGTTAAATTTGCATTTATTTCGTCCTCTGAATGTCGATGATTTTTGACTGCTCGGCATGAGACTGCGATCTGTTTCGTCATCGCTGTGCACGTGTGCACGAACTAGCTTCTTTGGGCCCTAGAAACTCTATTTGTGGACCGTTTTTCACCGCGCTACCTTCATAGTTTTTCAGCTGTTTTTGATCTAAGCTGATTTCTGTAGTTTTTTTCGATAACGTTTTTCATCGTGATCACTGCCTTTAAGTGAAGGAAGGAAGGAAGAAAGGAAAAAAGGAAGGAAGGAAGGAAGGAAGAAAGAACAAAAAGAAAATTATGACAGGAGGAATGAAGAAGAAGGAAATAAGAAGACAGGAAGTTGTCATGAAATTTCGCTGAAGTCGAATGTTTATCGTGTTCTAATCTTGCCTCAGCCCATTGAAGTCAAATGCGATCTCCATTTACTGTGTATACTTGTTTGGATTTGAACTGAAGAATGGAGATGAAATTATAAAAGAAAGAATAAATAAGCTGAAAAGTGGTTATTGAGCGATACTTTTAAACTCTTAAAACCCTAACTAGGTATCTTTTCAGCTAAGAGCCTTCTAGTTGCAAGTGATATGAGAACAGACGCCAAAAGAATTCGTATCAAATATTATTTTGTTTTTTCTATAAATCTGAAACTTTCAATTAGTTACTATTTTACGTACAAATACATTGCTTATTTTTCTAGTGAGGAAGTCTCGCTTCACGCTGATGATATGAGCTTTAGGATCATGAGGTGAATATACGTTTTAAGAATGTTGCCACTTTAATCAAAGCGACCGTATCACTGAACTTCGAGATCACTTCTCTTCAGATCGCCACTGAAGCGCAGAATAACAAAGCTACGTTTTCAAAAAGCGACAGCCCTTCAGAGAACATTTTGGAAAACTTTGTTTATGAGCATTCAGAATTTTCTTTGAGAAATGATGTGAAGTACCGGCCGGTGTAGTCACCTACCCAGGAGAACACTATGAGTTCAATCGGTCACGTGATATTCAAAATAATTACGAAATTCTCCACCAAAGTCGCTGTCTCATCCTGGTATTGCACCCATTGAGCCGACCAGCTGCTGGCGGCGGGCTCGTTCGGCAGCCGGGCTGCTGACCACTCGCTGTCTCTGCGCGCTGACTCTCTTTCTCTGCCGCTGCACTCGTCGCGCGAGAGAGAGGCCGTCGCGCCGCCGTGGGGTGGTAAGTGACCGAGGGCGCTTCAATGAGTCTCAGACAAAGAGAAAACCTGACCGCGGGCAACTATTTAAAATAAAGCTGACCGCGAAAATGCGGCGTTTGAAGCGCGTTCCGACCGCGCTCATGTTCTACCGGCGGTCGAACCGCGCTTGGACGCGGTCAAACCGCGATAAGAAACGACGGTCGGACCGCGTGCATCGCAAAATCAGCGGCCGCGACAGGCAGGGCGGCGCGGCTTTTAGGCCGTTGTCTGTAACTTAAGAAGATTCAGAACACGTCCACATATGATGTGAACGTCTGAGCACAGTCTCCTTCTTTTCCATGAGGGCAGACTATGTAGTTCTCCATCGCGCAGGTGCGATCGCATACCCTATTGCGCACCAGTTGACTTTTGATGTTATGCCTCGGAATGTCAACTAATAAGACTTCATCAACTAAACCTGCGCGAGCAATGCTCTGACGTACAGCATAGCTGACTGCATCTGATATGAACGGAAGCTGAAGGGGTATTTTGTTTTCGAAAGACATTGTTCGACGTCTACCCGGGCCCGCTCCGCTTTCGAACATTTTCGAACATTCGAACAATGTCTTTCGAAGACAAATACCCCTTCAGCTTCCGTTCATTTCAGATGCAGTCAGCTATGCTGTACGTCAGAGCTTTGCTCGCGCTGGTTTAGTTGATGAAGTCGTATTAGTTAACATTCCAAGGCATAACATCAAGAGTCAACTGGTGCGCAATAGGTTGTACGATCGCACCTGCGCTATGGAGAACTGCATAGTCTGCCCTCATGGAAAAGAAGGAGACTGTGCTCAGAGTGGAGTCGTCTATCAGATGCAGTGCTCAAGTTGTGGAGAAACCTATATTGGCGAAACGGGAAGAGCTCTATGCGTTAGGATCAAAGAACATCTGGCAAGCAAAAGAAAGAAAGCTCTCTTGAATCCACTCGGTAAACACCGAGTCGAAGCACACCAGGGCACAGACTTCAACATCACCTGCAAAGTTCTGGCTTACGAGAACGAAATCGGTCCCAGAAAGGCTTTGGAGGCTTTCTTTATACGCGCCCGCGACCCAAAGCTTAATAACAGAAATGAATGTATTGCCATAGCTAACGAATGGCTACCCCTTATACCACTTTGCGGTTTGTGGGAACCCAATGGATTCACTCCGTCGGGGTTTCTCACTTTCTAATGGTCTCTCTTGCTTGGCGTCGACTGGAGCTAAGTCTTGGTGGAACTGTTTCGGGTTCGTTCTGTTGTTGAAGTTATCTCATTCTTTCATCATTCGTGAGGAAAGTCGCAACTCGCGGAGTGAGGAGTGAGAAGGCGCTTGGTCGAGGAGGTCGTAGATTAGTGTTTTGAATTATTTCAGGCCTTGATAACGGCGATTTGACCGAAACGTCGGCCGAATAAACGGTTTCACCAATAAAAACCTGGTGTGGCATAGAACATTATAAGCAACATACTGATGCCCAGGTTTGAAGAAGAGCGAACATGGACATTATTATTATTTATTAATTTTATCTTTCATTCGTTTTCAATTCGATCCGTGAAAATATTCCGGTTGCTCTTTGAAAGTTATTATTGAAAGTTTTCGAGTATACTCAAGAGAAATTAGGCATTATTTGCGGGAGGAATCGAGTATCCTCATCTGAAACTAGCTAATTGCTCGGGAAGTTTTTTCCAACTTTGGAATAGTACAAATGATTTTAATTCCCGAATGAATGGGATGAATTCCCGAAAAAGCCAATAATTTGCGTTTCCGAATGCTTCTTATGTGTGAAAAAAGTGAATGGTTCCTCCACATTAGGGAAAGGATCATAAGAACCAGGTAGAAAAATCAGATTCAGGTCAAGGCACGTAACAAACCGCCTGACACCGAGATGTCGCGCCCCATTGCTAATTAGCGCCCTGCGTACTGACCGCGGGAGCTCGCGGACTGACGGCGCGAGCTCGCGGACTGACCGCGGGAGCTCGCGGACTGACCGCGGGAGCTCGCGGACTGACCGCGGGAGCTCGCGGACTGACCGCGGGAGCTCGCGGACTGACCGCGGGAGCTCGCGGACTGACCGCGGGAGCTCGCGGACTGACCGCGGAAGCTCGCGGACTGACCGCGGGAGCTCGCGTACTGACCACGGGAGCTCGCGGACTGACCGCGGGAGCTCGCGAACTGACCGCGGGAGCTTGCGGACTGACCGCGTGAGTTTGCGGACTGACCGCGTGAGTTTGCGGACTGACCGCGAGCGGAAACCGGTTCGACCAACGCCCATCCCGGTGGCGGTCCGCTGTTTGCGCGCGGTCAGGTTTTCACTTTGTCCGAGGTGCCGATTATTGCTGCAATGACGTTGGCCGTCTTCCATAATCAATCGCTCCTCACCAGCTGTTGATTTCTCGCGGGCGCTGTTTGCTTCCCATTATTATTTCTGTTTCTGACCACGACGGTGGCTCTTTTTTATAAGGCCTAGTGCATACTTGCGTCGCGGCGACGGGGTCGCGGTGTAAGAACTGGTACAACCCGCCGCGCCCAGCGCAGTGATCGATCGCGCCTAGCACTGGCAGTCGTCGCGCGCGCCCAATCTAGTGGGAGCTGCTATACGCGACGGTGTCGTGCCTGCGTCGCGGCCAATCTACACTTTTCCACAATGTGCGCGCTGTTTAGCGCCATCTGGATGGTGTGTCGTGTCGTCGTGCACTGCACTACGACACCGCGACGTAAACGCCAGGCATACGTCCTGGAAAGAGATAATGCGTTCGTTTCAACTATTTTTGGTTGGTAAATGGCCTCGAACTCGTTTGTTATGTGTTCTAATCGACAGTTCGCGTAGATTATATAACGGCAATCCATGAAATCATGAAAAGATCATGAAAACGATCATGAAGTGAATTTCTCCATTATTTCTATCATTTCACATCTTCTTTTTTCATGATTTTTTATTGCAATGCACTCACTATTCCTTGTCCGAATTATGATCACATTGATAATCATAGAGAGAGAGACACTATTTTGAGAACAAATATCACGAAAATGGAAAAATAACATCGAAATTCACAGAGACTGGCGCCATTCCACTTTTTGAAATTTGTTTGAAATTTTTTCGCTCGGGACTCCGCCTAGAATGGGTCTTTATGGGTGCTGATCACTATGCGATTCATCGTCGGCTTATGATTTTTATGAATCGCGATCTGTACGGTGTATAAAACGTCACTCAGCCACCTTAAATGATTTTGGAATTTCGAAAGAAGTATCTTATGAATGATCACTGCCTTAAAAGTCTCCAAAGGTGGAGTTTTAGTCAAATCTGAAATTGAACAAAATTACCTCACACATAGAGTAATCAGTTCAAAAGGAAGAGGACGAAAATGAATTACAGCTCCGTGTCAAGCACCTACAAATGAGCCTGTATTGGATCATAAAAGATTAAACCCTATTATTGAAAGGAGATGAAAAAATACTCTGTCATGAAAATAGTGTGCATTTGGTCGTGGACGCAATATTGCGTCATCTCCATTTGTAGGCGACCGGCCGATCACCAATCACGTCGTTGAGCACTCTCCGTCGCGGCGACGCCGTCGCACCCGCGACGAAGTATGCACTAGGCCTAAAAGGCTGTACTTGAAGTGTCTATACTGTATGTTGCATTCCGTTAGTTTCTTTCGCGAATTCCAGAAAATAATGTGAAGTTAGATTCGACAAACTTCTATCTTCAGAGTGCTTAGCAATTTTTTCGGATGGTTTCATGGTTCTTTAATTTTGCGCCACCGCTAAGAGATATTTTTACAAGTTTTTCGCTGTCGGAATTGCACACCCGATAAACTCCCCCTCCCAATAAAAACCTCACACAAATACTGACATATCGTAAGACACAGTGCGCGCAGTGCTCTTGAAAAAGGCGGCGAAAAAATTTTGAACAGCAAGGAAAGGATGAAACGGCAGCAGCAGTCAAGCATAGCGGCAGATTTAAATGTGATGATCAATTTTTTAAGGGAAAAAAAGCGCAGGGGAGTAATGAAGTTGAGCTCTTCTCAGATAAAAATCGGTATAATCGTACTCGAAAAAAAAGAAACTCCAGAAGTCGGAGAAATTCCGATAAACATCGAAGATTTGTTTTCGTTCAATCGCCCTAGAAACAATCAATTACAGGCCTGCACCACAGGTTTTCAACAGCTGAATTATTATCAAAATTGTTGGATGCAGGCTAAAATCTCGTGATAACTTGTGAACGGTTTCTCTGCCTCTAAAAAAGGCATTGCACCCGAAAGCATGAAATATTCAAAAACATCAAGGTATGCTTCTATTCTTAACTCCAGTTTAGTTCGATGTTTGTTAAAGGCAGTGTTCACGATGATTTTCGTCCCCAAGTTTTTCACATAAAGCAATGCGTTGGCCTCCAAATGTTACCAAATTTACGAAGAAACGACGCGAAACGCATTAAGACGTCGTATTTTAGTGACATTGTTCTATAGCATGGACTAGTCGTTCGGTTGGATGAACATGTTCATGGTGGTCCTCACCGGTGGGGATTTGGGTTAATCGAAAATAGAAGAATATTTTATGCAACACAGGATTAGTTAGGGACCTAAGGGAAAAGTGGAGCAATACAGTGCGTTCGGGAATGATAGGGACACCTCTAAAAAATGAGATTTTCGAAAAATTTCTGGGAATGGTGATGAATACTGTTCATCAATGAATTCAGCGTGATAAAAAACCTCTGTTCGCAACTTCCTTGAACCGTGCCTAATTTCATAAGATTTTTCCTTTACATTTAGAAAATTTCACCGTTCGGAAATGATAGGGACACCTTGCAAAAAATGGAATTTTTCACTTCGAACAAAATTTCCCGTTACAAGTTCACTATATGAACGCAACACGAGGACACCCAACATCTTTATTCCAATCATGGGCCGTAGTACATCGCTTACTGTTTCCGAACAAGCCCAAATACGTGCCCTCAACGCTGCCGGGCTGAGCCAACGTCTAATTGCCTCCCAGCTCGGACGTTCCCCCAACTGCATCAGCCAGTTCCTACGAGATCCAGACTCCTACGGCTTGGCGAAGAGTCCTGGACGCCCAAGAAAGGTCAGCGGCAGGGATGCACGGAGGATTAGCCGACTCTGCTCAAACAGCAGTCTGTCTCTCAACCAAGTGAGGGCTCAGTTGCCGCTCGATGTGTCGAAGGCTACTGTTTTAGAGCGTCGTAAACGCAGACGAAAACATCGTCCGCCAAGTGATGAAGAAGGCTCCATCACTCGCAGAAGCCCACAAAGTAGCTCGACTCTGGTTTGCAAGGAACAACATGGCAACAGACTGGTCAGAGGTATGGGATTCTCTAGAAACCCGATAAAATTTTAAAGGATAAAGGCGACACGTTCCAGGTAATTTTCTCCGACGAAAAGAAGTTTAACCTTGATGGACCTGACGGTGCTCGATGCTACTGGAGAGATCTTCGCAAGGATCCGATGGTATTCAGTCGAAGAAATTTCGGAGGCGGTTCGCTGATGTGTTGGAGAGCATTCTGCAGCGAAGGTGTTTTGGAAATCGCCTTCACTTCGTGTCGGATGGATTCGGAGGAGTATCAAGAAACATTGCGTGCGCATCTTCTGCCGTTCTTCACTGGAAACAGGCGTCAACGCTACATTTTCCAGCAAGATAACGCTGCGGTCCATGTCTCCAGATCCACAAAGGCGTGGTGGCTTCAACAAAACCGAGTTCGCGTGATGGAATGGCCCTGACTGCAACCCGATAGAGAATATCTGGGGCATAATTGTGCGCCAGATTTACGCGAATAACAAGCAGTATGGGACCGTATACGAGCTAAAGGCCGCTGTACTCGAGGCCTGGAGAAATTTGGATGAAAATGTGATATCCAAATTGATCACTTCTATGCCGAATAGAATTTTTTAATTGATTTCCAACTCTGGAGGTGCGATATCATATTAGATTTCATGTATGTGTTGATCCTTGTTTGATAATTTTTGTTTTTCAATAGTGTCCCTATCATTTCCGAACGACGAATAATGTGATAATTCAAAATAAAATATTACATTATTATGCTATTGTTATAGAAACAAGTGAACATGAGTTATTTACCTTGCTGAATTCATTTATTAGCATTACCGAACGCCGCACGCAATTTAAACATAAAGACTGTGGTTTTCAGGGGTGTCCCTATCATTTCCGAACGCACTGTAGAGTGTGGAGAATTGCCACGGACGGGTACACAAAAGATTTTGTTGTCACAACGAACACTTCCTCTGATACCTAAGGGGCGGGGTGATACTTATGGATTTCTTGTACTTCTGGTGCGTTTTTCTCAATTTCTACGTCATTTTAGTTCTACCCGGGGTCACTTAATCAATACAGCGAATAATCTCAAAGTTGAAGATTATGGTGAACACTGCCTTTAAGAAAATAGCAGCGTGATGATGTACAAACGGTTTTCAAAAGAAAAAAAGCATAAGCCCTGTAAGAATAGGTATAATTCTGAAACTGGAACATCACCTGCGTAGTTTCAAAGAAGGTGAGTATAGCACGGGAGGAAGTTGATCATTTCCAACGTCAAGTATCACTCTGATCAAGTTTCGAATAATCTGCGGACTTTTCCCAAAAAAAAGAAACCATGAACTTCTTTGCGAATTCGAAAATTTGTTCTTGTGAAACTACTGAAAACGTGTAAGCAGAAGTAGCCATGCATAGATTGTAATACACTTAGCAGAATAAGATGGACTGCAGACCTAAAGAAAACGATTTCGATGGAATAAATTCCTGTTCACTGCTTTGTTCATCTCACACCCTTGTTAATACCGAGAATGCCGCATTCAATACGATCGCACGGTTCAGTTGCTGTGCGCGCTGTCGATGAGACCAGCATGCTTGGTTCGACTCCATCATATGACTGATTTTCGCAAATAAAATTATCTTATGGAACGTTCGATTGCCAACTACTAGTGTTCAACCAGAAGGGGAGCGAATGAGGATGGGAGAAGGGGTATCACCGGCGGTGGTTCTGCGGGCACTGCACCAGACGCGGTTTGGCATTTGGGCACGAAATTTTTCGACGGCTCGCCGCAGTGGTAAGAAAAAACCCTTCGCTCAGGAATGCTCTAAATTGAGCAGTTTTCGAGCGAAGTCGTGGAAGTGAGTAGAAGGTCGGCCAAAGATGGAAATTTCACCTTTGGGATCTTACAATTGCTTTTTAAAAAAAAATTACCGTTGTCCAATTTCGGCCGAAGGCGCGGTTTTGGACAACGGTTTCGGACAACGGCAAAACGGGTTTCAGGCAGTTTTCTTCGTAATTTTAAGGTCGTGGGAGGGGTGTTAGGTATCAGTTTGTGGGGAATTCCATGGAGAATCTTAATCTTTCTTCGGAATTTTGGAAATCTGAAATCTTATGGGGGGACGTACGTTGTCCGAATTTCGAAGTGAAGAATTCAAGCGGTAATGGACCCGATTAATGAATGTAACTCGTCTAGAAACTTATTTCATGTGCTGAAAATTTGAATACTGTCTGAAATATGTCCATTTCATAGTTATGTAAAGACACTCTCCTCACATGTACTGTTGTGGTGGTGTACTATAGTTCTCTTAGACCTTTTGTTGTTCTTACAATATGTGAGACAACCGCGTCCGAACCAGGGGTGTGCGGCTATTGCCGTTTGCCGATTACCGTTTGCCGGCCATTTTTGAGGTTCGCCGTTGCCGTTTGCCGAAATTTTCGCTTAAAACGGCAAATTTCCGGCAAAAATGCGATAAAGGAACAGGGACTGGTGTGCGCCCTCACCTCAGTTTCTGTATTGGTCAGCGATTCGAAGCTGCAACACATAATTGTTTGGCTAAATCCAGCTACTAGTTCCAGCTCATGTATTGGGTAATTTTACCCAATGATTCTGTATCTAATGAAGATATTCTGATTAGGTTATCAGAGGAGTTCGTTTAGGTTCTAAGTTGGGAGCCTCCAAATGTCTCTTTTTAATCATGAAATTTTTAACCCTCAGGAATGCCGAAATCGCAAAAAAAGGCTTATCCAGAAGCATACCGACTCCTGCAAGTTTCAAAATTGCGAAAGCACATGGTACAGAAGTTTTGGCGTGAAAGAATCTTTTTTTAGACATATGAACCACTTGCGAACTCGTGTAAATAGGCCCGCTTATCGTCGGTTGGTTGGTTGATGGTAATAAATGGGACAGGAAAATGATCAATTCCGCAAATGCTTCGCCCGGCTTCTTAAAAATTGAACAATGTTCACAGTGGTCATTAAAGGCAGTGTCTAATAACATTTTCGATGTAGAGATCATTAGCTGAAACGAAGGGTTGACGGTGCTATCGCAGCGAGGGGGGCTCTTGGCCACGCCCATTTTCCGGCTCCGCTTCTACTCTACTAATTTTGAAATGGGAGGAAAAACCTGGATTTATTCTCAAATTGCGCGACGGCGCCGAAAAATGGGCATGGTAAAGTGGGATCGCTAAGTGGCCCCCTCCTCGCTGCGATAGCACCGGTAAACTCCTTGACAGAGCTGAGTTTATTATGAAATGGTGTAGAGCTGAAAAACGAAAAATCTTCGAAGGCAACGATCGAAACCGCCTTCAAATTTTTCACCTGAAATTAAAATGTCCGAGACTCATAGCAACAACATGTCGAAAACCGGCTTGAAACGAGCAATTAATAGCAATATACGGCCAAGAGAGTTGAATGTGGTTCGCTCGCCCCACCCACTTCCTCGGTAGCCACAGGGTAAGTGGGTAGGGCGAGCACACCGCATTCATGTTTTGGGGCCGTATAAAGTGATTTATTGTTTTTTTTTAGCCGACATTGTTGTTGTGTTGGGCCTCGTGCCGGCTTGTTGGCTGAATACATAGAATGGGAAACGCCCAAGAGCAGTCGTCTGGCTAAACGCACCGTGCGCGGCGCTCCAGCGACGATTTTCCGTCGCGAGCGTCGCATGTACCAGTCGAATTGTCACTAGGTGCCTCTCATTCTGTGTATTCGATCAAAATGCCGCTCAGAGATCTTGATTTGCGGAAAAATTCTGAAGGCTGCTTTTAGCGTGCGCACTGCATTCATTTAGACTAGTCTCACTCCACTCCTGTAGCTTCGAAAGGGAAACGATTTGGGCGTAATTTTAGATGAGCGAAATAAGCAACCCTGAGCCTACTACTTGTTACTAACAGTAAAAATTGTTAGTAACTCCGGTCATAACCTAAACCGCGCGCTTCTGATCGCGGCATGAACTGTCTTCCTCCGAAAATGTCGACCAATCAACGCGTATTCATCCATCTATTCCCACCTGATTAAGGTATTGGTATCGGCCACAGTCTTTGGGTCGGAACACACTCTCACCGCGCCAAGCTTGCTTACGCTTTGCTGCATGTGCCCGGATCTACTAGGCTGAGTTGCGGAATCAAGCGGTCTCGTTGAACTTGTTAGAGGCTCCTATACTATCACACACAAAACAGCGCTACTGTAATTCTCTGATCACCTGAGGTTCTCAAGTAGCTTTTGATATATAGGGGTTTGCCTTCCTGTAAAGGCTAGTTAAACGCCAGATACATAACGTCGGCATGGATCGTGAAGAGACTTCGCATTCACTGTTGAAAGTTGGCGCAAGCCCGGTGCCATTTGCTATAACACAGGTGCACCGGGTTTGCGCCAACCTTCAACAGTGAAAGCAAATTCTCTTTACGATCCAAGCCGATGTTCGTAACTGGCAGATATTGCATGGTTCACCACACGACTAATCAAATGTGGGTGCATTTTAGCACAGAACAGCTTCTGCCGTTTGCCGGCCATTTTTGGGGTTTGCCATTGCCGTTCCCGAAATTTCAAATTCCTTCGCCGCACACCCCTGGTCCGAACCCCTCGTTCTAAGACCTGCTTCTCTCACAGAAAGAGAAACGCGACTGAAAACACCCCCGACTTTTTAAAGTTTCGGCCCCAAGTTTTTACGCCCCCCCAAAATCTCTAGATTTCGAAAAATTTCACGTCCCCCCAGTTGTCCAGCTGGTTAACGCCCGCCTGACCCTAGGTAGACAGGAAGGCTCCCGGCTACCTGGCGTATAGACGGGAAGGTTCCTAGCCACCTGGCGGGTAGACGGAGAGAATTGCGGCTACCTACTACGTCGATCTTGCGTTTCAGAACGTGATCAATGTGTTACTGGTAGGCAGCGCACGCTCTGCCCGTCCACCCGCACAATTTTGTTCGGGTATGTAACGCCCGCCGGACTGCATTGATAACGGAGGTGAGACACAGCAGCCTCCAACCCGGCGATCTCCTCTCCATCTCAGCTGGTGGCTGCTCTTGCCTGGCTCTGCTCTGACAGGTGGCGAAGAGTTGGCCGCCACTATTGGAATTTCCACAGGAGAGGCACTAAACTGGTGGCCATACGCCGGGTACGGGAAGGTTACGCCTTCCTCCTGCACCTCGGGTTTCATGTTATGTCCACTGGACAACTGTCTGTTTAACCCTGTTGGCGTTTGTTGTTAGCAATGTACGGAGCCTAGTGGGCAAATTATTCTGTCTTCTCCAAAGGGAACAAGCAAGAAGACTGGTTTCCGTATCGTCATGAAGTAGTGCATTAAAAACGCCGGAAAGATTATAAACTCAGAGAGTATCGCCGGATGAGGTGGCCAGCAATACCGGCTGACTCAACGTTGTGCCAGGGCGAGCTCTGGTATTCACTGCCCCCTGAGCCGGTAAACGGGGTACCGCTCACCCGGCTAATGGCGGTCCATTCACGCCGTATTTACTGCCCCCTCAGACGGCGAATAGGGGACCGCTCACCCCATGCTCACTGCCCTCTCGCCCCGCAAATGATGGTCTGCGCACCCAGTTTTCGTCGCCCATTGTGCGTGGGAGTGATATCGATCTACATTTTTCGTCCGCTTGGCCTATTAATCCCTAAGCGGCCCTGCCTTTCAGCCAACAAGTTCGAAGCCCTCCGCTCCCTCTCTGTAACCGCAAGCCCACTTTTGCTCTAAAAATCATGATCCGACCCGTTGTCACACCCCCCACGGCCATAAGAAATCGTGGGGGCAGAGGGGTCAATGATTCTAGTCGGGTGGATGAGCACGCATTCGAATGTTAACAACAGAATCAGCTCGAAGCACATGTTTACCCGCTCCGTATTTGGCGCTTGTTTGCTTCATCTGTTCAGCATTGGGTCAATGATATGTTTATGCGTGGCCGCTCTGCCCCTCACCCGTAGATACCATGTCTGCCCGCTCACCCGGTAATACGGTTCGCCCTAAAAATGCCCGCCCACTCATCCAGTAAACCCTCACCGGGTAAAATGCATGCCCGCCCGCTCACCAGGTAAGAAGCTCCGCCCCCAAAAGAAGCCCGCCTGCTCAGCCGGGAGCCCAATTCTCCGCCCCCTCACCCGGTGTTATTGTCTGAGAACATATTGTAGTTGTACAACTTCAAAAAAATTTCGAAAGAAGAAAATTCGAAAATTTTCCGTTCGAAAACAATTTCGAACAAACGATAAATGAAAGATTATTGGCTCAAAAAGAAATCCGAGCGACCGAATCTCGATAAATTTCGAAGGTCGAACGAACGAAATTCGGAACTTATTGAAATTTAGATTTTTTTTTGAAACTCGTTCGGAATTTCGGTTTTTTGCTCATTTAGTTCGAAGTTGAGGATTCCTTTTTCGAAACTTCAGATCTTTTTTTTTAAGCGGACTCAATGCTTTATTCGCAACGCTCAGTCAGAGAATGAATTCTCCACACGTGCTCGATTTCTACTCAACTCGTGAGCATGAGCATTTAAAATAAAGATAAGTAGACTAAAAACTAACACTATCGCACACTTTTTTTTCATCAGGGTCGCGCCAGCGTACAATGCGCTTATGAGTTCGATTTCCGAGACAATGGAGTTTCCGAGGTTCAAGTGCTTTACTAAATCCAAGCTTCTTAAAGGCAGCAGACACGCTCGAAAAAGTTGCTGAGATAACTACGGTTCTGAAGTCGCTTGGCTCCTAGTAGACTGCCCACGCCGTTGGAAGCGTCAAAAACGAGTCAAAACTACTAAATTTCAGCAATGCAAATCGAAAAATTTCTGCAACCCCGCCCCTGAGCTTCTGCTACCCCGCCCCAAAACACAAACTCGTTCAGAATGGTAGTACTAATACGGTCACTTTGGCTGGTATCTTTATGCTTCCAACGAGGTAAACCTTCCACTACACACTGCAAGAGTATATCGGCTTCTCTATCTCAACCGTTTTGTTGCTATTATTCTATGTTTCAACAGCGCGCAGTAAAACTCGTCCACTTTCACCTGATAACAAAATAACCACAATTCCTCTATTTGCACACAGTCTTCGTTCGCTTTTTCGTCAGTTCCCAATACAACCAGCTCCAAACCTTTGATTTATGTCATAAAATCGATACCATTTTGAGTGTGTCTGCTGCCTTTAACGGTGCAGTTTCCTGAGTTGTCTGGACTACCTTTCCCAGAAAGCTTGTTCTTACTCATTGAAATTTGTATGTTTTGTAATGTATCTCATTATTGTTTTTCTTGCTCCCATACGATAGTCTTAAGCATCGTAATAAATCGAATCAAATCAAATCTATGCATTTCCCTTCTCCCCTATTTCAACCTGTTCGAAGTTATGCTTATCGGACCTATGATGTCGAAGTCTCCTAATCAGTGTAACATCTTGGCATGACCGAATACTCCGCTACTTGCTTCGCCTGAACTCATGTTAGCGAGAAAGGCTTTATATTCCCCGGTCCCAAGCAGGGGTGTGGTGTAAAAAGTTTTCGGGTAAAACTTTACCGATCATTTTTTCGGTAAATACGGTTAGAACGGTATATTCGGTAAAAATTTTCGGAACTTGACTCGGCTACATGTTCTTTGAATCGGAAATTCCCGCCCGTGTTTGCAGACAGCCCATGTTGCGAGACGCATTGCAAACAAAGTCGTGCTGGGACCATGGGGTCTTAAAGGCAGCGTTCACGATAAAAGTCGTTTCTGTGTTTTTTCGCCTATCTTGAAAACGATCCCATGCTGATTTCAATGATGTCCTTGGAATCGTGCAAGACCCCCTGGAAACGGAGTTATGGCCCCTCAAATATCAGCTAGGGACGCATTGTGGATGAGTTGTCCAAGGCTTGTAAGTCCCGTTTTTTGCAGCCGATGTATGTGAGCTAACCTGAATAAAGAGAGAAGTTGGGAATAAAGAGAAGAACCGGGCTTTTGATCGGAAACCATCGCTCATCTAACCACGAATTCAGGGAAATTGTTATAGGACGTGGGCGGAGTGGCCCAATGGGTTGGCTGGCCCACGAGATTTTCACCCACTTACCGGCCGTTTTTCGTCGCACTTCCGTTCTTAATCTTCTTAGAGGGACCCAAAGCTTACGTTTTAGCCAAGAAAACCTGCAACTTTCTCTTCGTGAACACTGCCTTTAAAACGAATAAAATCAATTGATTTTTAGACTTCTACTCCAGACGCAGTGTGAAATACAGTCGGCACGTATCTTCCCGATACCTAGCGTTCCAAATTGAAGGTTGGCGCAAACTGGGCGCCATGTGTTATGCCATACATGCACCGAGTTTGAAACAACCTTCTATTGGGAACGCAAAGTATCAGTGCGCTCCGTGTTGGTTGTACCTACTTCGCATGTTGAAACACTCGATAACAAACGCCGAACCACGGGCTATCAATTTTTTTTTGGAAAAGGATAGCCTCAAAATGCTTTGTTGCGAGAGCCTTTCCATGTCTCTTCATATCGAAGAACAAGAAGCGAAGCGATGTCGTTTACACTAGGGTGGATGGCTCTGGCAGAGAGGCCAAAGTATAAAATGACTGAACCTGAATGGAAGATAGAAATGCTCAAGGAGGTTTCTCATTCCGCACCTTCAAAGGCAGTGGTCGCGATGAAAGACGTTATCTAAAAAACTATAAAAATCAGGAAACAGCTGAAAAACTATGGAGGTAGCGCGGCGAAAAACGGGCTAGATTTAGAGTTTCTAGGGCCCAAAGGTGCTACAATACCGTCCGCGACATTGGGAAAAGCGGCGTTTTCGGCGCTTTTTTCCGCGTGTAAGAAAACTGAAGCTAGATGTCTAGTTAGTGTAAATATTTAACTTCATATCAACCGTACAGATCACGAGTTATACAAAAGTATGTGAGACCAATTTATTGACGTGGCGAAAGTAAAAGTTAAAAGTTCGCGCGCACTGCAATTATAAGGGTTGATGTGAAAAGATCTAATCCATATCGCGCTTGATTTTGCTTTCTTAAGTTTAACGGAGAAGCTTGTAAAATCCGATCCCTCTGTCTTTACTTATCGCTGGTTAGTTTATTATTGACCGCTAAATAGTATTTTTAGTTATTTTATTTCATTTCCTAGCTTTTTATTAGTTCAGGCTATTTTACGCAAAATCATTTTTAAGATATTTTTGAAACTTTTTTTGTCATTACCAAATCGCTAAATTTGCCAGGAAGCTAAATTTTCAAAATTTTTGCCTTTGCATCTGATTCGACTTCTTGTTTCTACTTCACTCCAGTTTGTCTGCTTCTTTCCATGCCCTTAAAATCCCGCTTTACCTCTAAGCTTTTGGTGATAAACTTTACTACGTGAAGAAAAATGTCAAATGCCAATTTCTTGGTTTCCAACCTATCTTCCGAGGCGATTTGTTGGTTCACTTCTTCGGAGTTTGAAATATATTCTCTCAGATTCATTCCAATACGTGAAAATAACTCTTTGGATTCTTTATACTTTTCCACGGCTTCTAGGATAGTTTCAGCCTGTAGAAGTATATTATCCACATATAGGTTATTCGCGATTTCGTTGGCTAAATCTGTATTGCTGCGATTTAGGAATGCCGATATTGCCATATTCAGAATACTCGGTGAGGCTGTTATTCCAAACGGGAGCCTTTTGAATCTGTACTGAATCAGATTGTCCTTTGTAGATGGAAGTTTGATATTTTTCAGCCAAATAAATCCGCATAAATCTTTGTGTGAATTTAGCAAGCGGATCTGTGTGAAAGCCGCTTCGATGTCGCACATGAGAATAATTTTGTTCTTTCGCGATACAAGCAAAATGTCATGAATTTTTTTGACGAACGCTTCTCCTTTGTGAATTACATCATTCAGAGATAGTTTACCCTTTCTTTTGGAAGAGGCGTCGAAAACTATTCGTAGTGGAACCTTTTTCGCTGGCTTCCATACACCTGAGTGAGGCATATAGTAAGTTCCTACTGAATCTTTTTCATTATCGGAGAAGGTTTCTATCAATCCTTCTTTATGATACTTTTCAAGCACTTTGCAGTACCACAGACGTTGCTGAGGGTTAGTTTAGAGTGATTTTTGGAGAGATTCTAGTCTTCGTATCGCTATCGAATAGTTGTCTTCCAGCTCAACAATATTATCCCTCAGTGGGAATGGGGCTGTTATAAGGCCTCCTTCGTACGAAATGTTCTTCGAATATTGTTCCAGGTATCTGCTGACCTTTTCATCAGATTGATATCCTTCATTCGAGAATCCAAGACCTTCAAGTTCGAACATTTTCTGCAGAAGTTCTTTTTCACTTCCTTGAATAACAGCTGTTAAGCCATAACAAATACTATTGTCTGTGATTTCTGATGGTAGTGCTCCTTTTCCGTAAACAGTGGGTCCGAAAACGGTTTTGCATATGTGTAAACCCGTAGGAGTTTTCATTTCACCCATTGAACTGGTTATTAGGTCATGGAAACAGTCCAGTCCAACGAGAATTTGAGGAATTTGGTGTTCTCCTCGCAGTTTGGTGTTTGCAAGACATATATTGTTCGTTTTTAAAAACGTAATGTCGGATGGCGTTAGATTTACGCTCGGGAAACCGTTTGTAATGACAGGCTTAGTCTGTAATTTCAGCTCGAATTGTTCTCCGAACGCTGTTCCTATTTTGACATTTACGGAATGGCTCTCAAATTTCTCGATGTGGCCTCCAATGCCTGACATTGTGCAAATTTCCGTTGTCTGGCGTGGTAAACCTAGTCTCACTGCAAGAGACTCCTGAATTATCGTTTTCTGTGCACCACAGTCCAAGAAAAAGAGCACTTTTCGGTATATCTCTTCCCTGTGGTTTCATACATTTCCCTCGGCTGTCATCAAGACCAACGGGGACACGATATTTTCACCTTGAACTGCATCGACTTGCTTAGTTTCTGCACACATTTGAGTGTTATTCGCAGTTAACCGCCTATTTTCGATGCGATTTTCTTGGTTTTGCTGGTTAGTTTGCCGTATTGATTGGCTATTCGAGTTGTTTCTTTGAGGTAGATTCCCTGTCCTGTTTTGACTACTGTGTGGATTCGAGTCCATTTTGAAGCAAATTGAAGCGTGGTGTTTCTGTCCACATTTTGTGCAATCAGGCTTCAAGCAGTCAAAGCTAGTGTGATTTGTCAAACAACATTTTCAGCACCTATTTTGGTCTTTGAGAATTTTTCTGCGGGCCCCTTTATCTGTTGATGACCTGCAAGCCATGGATGAGTGGTTATCCTTCTGGCAGAACAGACACCCTTCACTATTATATGGTCGTGAAGTGGTATTTTTTCCCTTTGGATGTTGACCTTGTGGCTGTTTTTATGGTCATATTTGTTTGTGACGCTGCCAAGTCTGCTCTCAATGTAGCTTTTAGCGGTAATCTCTTTCTTCAAGTGACCTAACAGATCCTCGATAGTTTAATTGCGTTCTGTTTGACTTAGTATCAATACCGGCTTAACAAAAAAAACTATACCTAAACTTCACAAATATCCAACGAAATTCAGATTTATAACAGGTGCTAGTAATAGTAGTATAAAACCCTTAGCGGAGGAGCTACATATCATTTTCACTTTTTTGAAAAAACATTTCATAAATTATTTAGAGGTCATACATCAAAGAAATGGCAATTTGAAACTCTATTGGTCGATAAATAATATTAATATAGCTTCGGAACTCAATGCTATCAAAAATGAAAATTTAAAAGTCTTTTCGGCAGATTTCACAGACATGTTCACGAATCTTAGACATGATCTAATTATTTCATGTATTAAAGAATTTCTTAACGTCTGTTTCCGTAATGCAAATAAAAACCTCATAGCCAGCAATGGTTACAAAACCTTTTATGTAGACAGAGAGCTTGAAAAAGGTGTTTATAGATACTATAAGCTCCCAGACTTGTTATATTTTACGGAATATCTGTTGAGAAACAGCTACTGTAGATTTGGTGACATGGTATTTAAACAAAATAAAGGAGTGCCACAAGGTGGTAATTTCAGTCCTTTATTAGCAGATCTCACAATCTCTGTTTTAGAATACCGTTTTACCATTAATCATCGCCTAGACAAAAATGTATTATTCCTCCCTTACAGATATATGGATGATTTGTTGATTATTTATAATCAAGAAGATAACTTTATAAATAATAAAATCGAATTAATATATAAAAATGAATTAGAATTGAAACAGACCAATAGTTCAAGTTCTAAATGTAATTATTTAGACATGACTATAAAAATAATTGACAATGTTATACATACCAGTCTTTATTATAAAACGGACGACTTTAATTTCGAAGTAATAAAATTCCCACATTTTAATACGGTTCTTTCACGCAAAATTAAACTATCTACTATTTATACCGAAACGTTGAGGATAGCTAATATTAGCAGTAGCCTCATTAATTTCATTGATAAGATTAGGGAAATGAAAAGGTATCTAGAGGCCCGAGAATACACATCTGAATTCATAGAAACAGGTATTATTAATTGCTTAAATAAAAATAAAAAATAGCTTACAAATTTGAATTGAACGATAATATAGATAATATTTTATTAATCATTAAAGGCTTTGTAAACATAGATATACCATTATAATAACTATTTTAATTGTAATATTTGAACACACTCTAATTAACCTATCATGACAATAATATTCACTCTTTGTAGCATTGTTAATTAACTTCTCAATTAGTCCTATATCTGTCTCCAGATCCACCTTAGCATAACATGCCCTAATCATCAGTAATGACACTTCACTGAGTATCCTATTCTTGACTTGGACGACATGTAGTGTTTTTTGTCAAAAATTCGCTTTTTTAGTTATTATAGGATTCTTCTTCCTTTTCTTTCCAATTTATTTCTGTAAAACAATATAGTTATTCGTTTATTCCTGAACTAATCTGTAAGTTAGTTTGAGCTATTATTTCATAACTTAATTTGCATTCAAGAAATATAACTCTTTAATAGCAATTTTAAATTTGTTTTAATAGCAATTTTATGTTTACCTTAAATACAGTCTTCTTCTTTACTGAAGAGACTCGAGAAGACTGTTCAATAAAGTTCGTCTAAAGCAAGGGTCGAAACGAACTTTATTGATTTGTTAATAATGTATATTTATTCATTCACTTCATACCTTCACAACATTTGATTAGCTTTTTGTTTTTATTAACGATGTCCTGAGGAAATTTGGACAGAATTGTTTCGGACCACATAGGATCGCAAGTAAGTATTTCGAACGTCGTATCCAGCTGATACCATTTGGTTTACCAAAACCTGGATTTGTTCGAAAACCAGTAAGCAGCTGTCAGAAAGATCACTGGCAGCCCTCATTTTTGCAAGTTTTTGTACAATCTGGGATCTATTCGCAGAGTGATCGCTATATGTCTGCTTCAAAGAATGCTTGTGGAGCTTTTATTGAACGGCGCAATCTTTGGCTCGCTTGATTTTCCTCCACTCTCATTTGTCGCATCCCACAATTTACACTGTTTTGCTTACATATGTCCTGAAGTTCATTTCTAATTTCAGAATCTTCTGAGGTTACTGTGGCACTTGTGCTGGGCTTGTGTGAAATATACCCTAGTTTGATGCACATTCTGTCTTTGGCACATTTTGACTTACCGATTCGTGCTGTTAACATAAATATGAGGTCTGCTGCTTCAGCAATATTCTTTTGTAGCTGAGACTCTTCCTCCATTTGTTCAATTTCTTCCGCTAAATCCTTTTTCTCTGTTTTGGACCTGCAGTTTTGTACTCATCTCGTATCCCGTTATACAGCAACTGCAGGTTGTCTCCGCCCTGTCTTAATTGCCCTCTCCCACTTTTGAGAAGAGCAATTGCTGAGGTGCAATTCTCATAACTTTCCTCGTCTATGGTTTGATAATCGACGCTACCTGTGTATTCTTTGTAGCGAATGATTAGGGTTTCTAGCGTTTTTGAGCTAGAAACAATTGGCACTTTGTGGAATCTGAGCGCCATAATTCTCTTTTTTTGAGAAGGTTTGTTTTTATTTCAAAACTATTGCTGTAGCCTCAAGCAACTTGTGCCTGAGCTTTCTCGCAGTTTCGTCGAGAAATTGAATCGAATCTATGTTCGATCAAGCTTTTTCGCTTGTGTTGCTACAGGTACAATGACCTGGGCTTTCTCGCAGTTTTTAGCGAGAACGATTCAATCGAATCGAGGTTCGATTGTGCTCTGTTTCGAGCGTGTTGTGCCCTGGTCTCACCGAAGTTAATCGAAGAGACGGGATGAGATAGCTTTTTGTATCTCTCTTTCGCACTGGGAAAAAGTTGAATCAAATTGAAATCCGATTTTTGCTCTTTTTTTCGAGCTTATCTCGTTTTCCGGTCTCGACGATTTCAATCAATGAGACGGGATGAGACTTTTCTGAATTTTCCGCACTTGAGGTGGAGGGTGAATCGAATCAAAGTCCGATTTTTGCTCTTATTTTCGAGCTTGTCTTGTTTCCTGGCCTCAGCGAAGTCAATCGGTGAGACGGGAATAGACTGAGCTTGTTTAGGACGCTCTTATTTCTGGTCTCAGCGATTTCAATCGAAGAGGCGGAAATATATCGGCAATATTTTAGCCGATGCACCAAAATGTGTAGTGCGGTGTGTCTATTAAGACCGGTTCAGTGGTAGTTTTTTTATGATAGAGTAGACAGAATAGTCTAGTACACGCCCACGAACTCCCTATTTATATGGTCTTATCGACCTGCAGAGATAATTGAGGAGATACCACGGCGCGGCATCTTCTTTGATGCGCGTTACAAGTGGCATAATTGAGTGTGAATAGATAATACATGAGCCGATAAGCGGCTTGGATAGAGAGAATCACATATCGTGCTGTGTGAACAGCACAATCCCACTGTTCAACAAAATCAGTTCTTATAACCATAATCTCATTGATTGCAATCGTTGGATACCTCCGTTATGTCAGTTCGGGGGCTGCATCCCCATCTAGCAGTGTGCCTCGTTTCTCTGCGCTCTAGCGCGCTGGCTGGGCGCTGGGCGAGAGGCATGCGGAGAGGAGAGCGCGCGACAACGGTGAGGAAATGCCGAGCGACGCATGTTCACTTGTGTTTTATCCTGAGACCGGGAACGGGCATCTCACCCCGGTGACTCATTCCCGCAGATTTCGCAACGTGTATAGCGTCTCTCGCCTGGCAGCCGGCCAACCAGCCATCCACATCGGAGCACGTTTGACAAGCGCGCCTATTAGAACACAGAAGAGTTGATTTCGAGCGTGGTACTGCATTTTCACTCGAGGACACTTGAATTCAATGTATAACAAAGATGCATGTGCTAGCATAGTGCATACCAATTGAAATTACGAGTTTTTCCATACAGTCCAAGAGTTTTTAGTGATCCTAAACCGTTTTCACATGAAGTTTACGTATGTTGGACATTTCCCCGAATGGTTTCGAAATTCTGAATGTGTTCAATCCAAGCTCCTCGGAGATCGGCGACCGAGCCGCCGGTAGGTAAAATCCTTGTGAATCCAAAATTCAATGCCAAAGTGGGCCACACGATTCAACTTACGCCGCTCACTCTCCCCATGCCTCGCTATGACGAATCGATAAATGAGGCGACATGCTGGCTTGCTCTCGGTGTGCTCCTCTTCTTCTCTGCGCCCTGCATCTCTATCCTGTCTCTACCGCGAGACGAGAAGGGCCGCCAGGCCGTACTGAGGATGACAATTAAAACTCCACGAGTGAGGGGCGTTGATAAGAGTCCGTACAGTGCCCTTTGGGAGCGAGAGCGCTCGTTCTCTCGACGTTGCACTGTCTCAGTGCCTTGGCCGGCCATAGCAGATCTCGGAAAATTGAAGCTTGCAATGGGGTTGATAATTATCCAGAAACGAATACGGCAGCGTCTTGCAATAGAACTTTGACTCTTGATTTGCGTGGAACGCTAAGTCCGAGCAGGTTTCCAAAAATGTATTTTAAAGAGCATTTTTTGCAAAAGAAAAAGTTTCCTGCAGGTCATGCCGAAATACTATGGCTAAAAAAAGGCCTTAGCCACGAAAAAAGCCGTCGAGTTTGGATAGTCAGAACAATTTTAGATTGGCATCACGCTCAAGATTGACCTAAACGTGTGCTCAGAAACAAAAGATCAGCTGAGAACAGTGGCCAGAGGAACTTGAAATTTTGATCTCGATACCACCTGTTGGACCGCACCGCTCAGCAGTGCCGGGTTCCAAAGCCGAAAAAATCAAGTTTTGAATGAGGCCCGTTTCTGTCGAGAAATGGATAAGGCATTGCCACTAGCCCGTACGAGTTGAAACGATTCGGGGTCGTTTTCAGCCGAAATCACCGGGGTGCAGCTAGGCGAGAATAGCCTCCAGACGTGTTATTTTTGTTTTAAAAAAGTCTAGACTCAGCGCAAGTGTGATTGCAGGCATTTTGAGCCCGAGGGAAGGACGATGACTGTGTCTGCCGAGGCGTCGAACCGGCGAGAAAACGATGTTTTACCCCATCCCAAAGAGATAAAAAATCAAGTTTTCCGGATTGGGCTGTCGCAGCGCCTATTTGAAAAAAGATTAGAAAGTAAAGTTGTAAGCCGAGTCTCAGGTCGATTAGTCCCGTTTAAGCTGAGAATGGGACGTCGGTGATCTGGGGTTGTTTTTCCAAAACAAAATCATCGGGGTGGCGCTCGGCGGGAAATGCCTTCAGACATGTTGTTTCTGCTCTAAAAGAGTCTGCACTGACTGCAGTTGCAACCACGGGCATTTTGAGCCCGAGCGAAGAACGATGACTGTCTGCAGGGGTGAGGAAACGGATGTTAAACATTAAGTTTTACTTTCGCCATGTCAATAAATAGGTCTCACATACTTTCATATAACTCGTCCTTGATCTGTACAGTTGATATGAAGTCAGATATTTACACTAATTAGACATCTAGCTTCATTTTTCGTACACTCGATTCTGTTAACCCTATATGCCTTCCGTGCAGGGTAAGACATGGGTGAGCTTAGAATGAAGAGCTCTCGATGCTGATCCTAAATATGCCCCTAGCAACCCAAACGGACCACTCTGAACAAAGTTATGACAAAGCGGCGCTTTTCGGCGGAAAAAAAGTGCCGGAAACGCCGTTTTTCCCAAAGTCGCGGGCGGTATTGTAGTTCGTGCACACGTGCACAGCGCCGCAAAAAAAAAGATCGCAGCATCATGCCGAGCAGTCAAAAATCATCGACATTCAGAGGAAGAAATAAATTCAAATTTACGTATTGAAAAGAATTGACCAATGAAAGCGAGCACTTCAGTTAATGTTTTTGACTAGATGAGTCCGAAGGATAATGTTCATTGATTGAAATTCAATGTCAAGCCAGCTGATGTTCTTGATATTAGAGATCATCGCTGCCGATGATGTGGAGTATGCTCGCCCACCATCAGAAGACAAGAAATTTGAGGCTTCAATTTTGCCCCGAAACAGCGGTTTTTTTCTCATTAGTCCTATTACTCTAAACCCAGAAAAGCTTAAAGAGGAAAAGAAGACAAGCATATCTTATCGCGACCACTGCCTTTAATGAAGTTTGCGTCGTGATTGGGCGAGAGTACGGTGCACGCTCAAATGTCAAAGAAGAAAAATGCCACAGAGGAAAGAGTCAGACAGAGGAAACGTAAGGAAATCAATATCAATTAGATTTCATTGAAAATTTTGCTCACAATCAGGCGTGCAAGAAAAGCGCAAGGCAACACAAAATAGCAGTAGTACTGTGCCATAGTACATGTAATACAGGCAAGAATGGACCGAATGGGCAGAAAATCCGATATTAATTCCTTTGGTAAAAAGTTCTGTAAATTCCATTGAGTCGGTAAATCGGTAAATAAAAGTTCACCGAAAAACATCGGTCAATCAAATCGGTAAACGGAAAATGTAGAGTTCACGCAATAATTGTAGCCTGATGAATGGACGGGGCTGCGACGGTAGATCACCGGGCGCGAATCGAAACCGCATTCTCCAGTGAGGCCGCCGACCCCGCACGGCCACCCGCCTGGTCCATACGTCAGACTGAATTAAAAACGGAAAAAATACATCCCTGGGGTGGTAGTGAACCTGCCAAACTACGATGTTACCCAAGACTTTTAACATCAATGTTAACTGAGAGGTTATTAGTATTGACTAAAATCGGTGTACTAAAATCAAGGGCCGAAATAAAGCTACTAATAAAATCTTGGAGTTAAACTTCGAAGTTACTACGCTTTAACCACCTTCTTACCTCCCTCGAAACTCTCAACCGCAAACATTGAAGTTCGCTAAATAATCGGCGCTCTCCACAGGCCAACGGTGAGGCACTGCGCCTATAAAGGAGTGCGCTAGACGGCGATGGCGGGTTAGGGTGAAAAGTCGGCATGTGGATCGAATCCACACCGCGGGTGTGGCTAAGGAGCAGTTCGGCTGGTACACACGACACGCGCGACCTTTAAAACGCTCTGCGCGCTCATCGTCCTTGGGGCGCGTTAACCGAGGACACTCAAAAGAAAGGGTTGTTGTTCCTTTTTAGCCGTTCGCCTTTATCGTTTTTTTTTTGCATTTTTTCATGTAGGTTGATGTGTCAGACGTAGGGTCGGCGTCGGAATCAATATCATCATCTCCCATTCCACTCCAAGAAACAAACGAGAAGAACTCTAAAAAAAACTTGTATAAAATGTGCGAATCCCATTGAAACGATGGTGTGAGAAGCACTGCGTCTAAAAAAGCACATTATAAACAAAAAAACATGAATAAAATGCAAAAAATGATAAAGGGGGACGGCTACAATGGGACAACGACTACTTTTTTTTCGAAGATCCTCGGTTACCGCGCCCCAAGGACGATGAGCGCGCACACCGTTTTTCCGTCGCGTGTGCTAGCCAAACTGCTCCTTAGCCACACCCGCGGTGTGGATTCGATCCACATGCCGGCGGGTTAGGGTGAAAAGTCCTCGAGAGGACTTTTTACCCTAACCCGCCAACTCCGAGTTCATCATTCATCATCAGTGAAGCCGTGATTGGGTCAAGAACTGTCCGAATACACGTCAACTTCCCAACGGCTAGCGCAAAATTCGTCAAGCCTAGTGATGACGCGATCAATAGTCTAGTATTGCCATTCGCTGATTGATCAACGAAGACGAATCCAGGGGCCGGATTCATCAACGCGGCAGTGTTGGTAGCCCTATCCAGTGGTAGCTCTACCCACTGTAGATTGCTACCCTAACCATCACATTGTGATTCACGAGCGCAATGCTACCGCGGGTAGCTCTACCAATCAGTTACGCCTAAAAGCGTTATGTGTGTGGCGACGCCGCCGTGTTTTACAAACGACGACTACTGCATATCGCTCGTAATCGCTTTCCAAAAGCTCAAACTTTTGGGAATTCACAAAACCTAGAGCATAAAAAGCAAAAAACCATGAATAAAGTAAATATATGTTCGAATCACATGACAATTCTCGCACAAAAGGGAAATCATAGATACATACAATACCGCCGCTATCCAAGGGAAAAAATGGGCAAAAAGGGCAACTAAAGCGTCTTTCGGCCAAAACTCGCCTCAAAGTGCTCCATTTTCAATTTCGAAAACGAGTATGTCGTGATCTAATAGAACGTGTGAAAATATTTTGCGAAATTCGAGAGCAACATCGTTATTCAAGGCGGAATACATTTGCATTTTGACAATGCTAGATATCGCGTACGGTTGTTTTTGACCGATTCGGCTCGTTAGTTCAGCTTCAGTCCAAATAGTTCAAAAATAATCATGCCTTGACGATAAATAACATGTATTGAGAAGAGGGTGGCAGAAATTGATGATGAAAACACAACATCTTGACCAAATAAATATAAAAATTGCCGGAAATCCGTTATACAAGTGGCTTGAAAACAGCTGTTCAAAGGACGAGCGCGCAAATTCAGCAACAGAGCGCGAAATCTCGCTGGGTAGGACGCCGCTGGTAGGACCCTACCCGAGATTCGCGCAGGGTAGGCTTGTTAGGCTGCTACCGTGGGTAGCAAGTTTCGTGAATCGCGTCATTCGCGCGAATTTCGGTAGGAAGCTACCCTTACCCAGCCTACCAGCGCTAAATTTCGTTGATGAATCCGGCCCCAGCTGACTGTTTCGCCCAAGATTGTTCTTTCTTTGCCTAGCTGTCGTGTTTTGCGTGCACGTTTCTCTTTTTACATGTTTATTTTTGGTCTGAAAGAACATTGCAAAGTTAATTAAAACTGTCCTCTCAAGCCTACAGCTGTTCCAGAATGCGCTGGAAGGCGGATTTTAAAGTGTTTTTTTTTTGATTCTGGGTTGTGTCTTTTTGTTTCATTTTTGTTTTATCAACAGTTTGCTAGTGTCTTTTGTCGTGACCCTGTACCTTCTGTTTTCTTAGGTAGGCTTGAGAAAAAACACATTTCTCCCTCTCGCTGATACATTTAATTCAACTGTAGAGCCGTGATATTCGATTTTTGAACATTCGGCCAACTCAAGTGTATGGAATTCGAATATTCCGCAGTCGAAAGTTTGTCGAGCACTAATACTGAACTATTCGAATTTGTTTTTCTGATTTTCGTGAGAGTTTCCCTGATATTAATCTGAAACCAATGCAGGACAATTTTCCGCGTTCATTCATCTATCAGAAAGATTTTTACATAGAATATTATTCGTTCAATTACTCGTCTCGGTCCCATGTCTAGTATTTACTCTCATTGTGTCTGCATGGTTGATGCTAGCAACCACAAAGAGCTACAAGGCATAGACAAAAGTTAATAGTAAAGCTGTAGTGAACGCGGACAAAAAAAAACAAATCCGAACTTCCACAATAGAAACTTCAAAATTCTGCTTTTCATAAATTCTGGAAAATCTATTCTTTCGGAGAATTAATCGGCCACTTCTACCTCATATCGTAGCTCTCCTTAGATCTGAAGACATCACCAAGCAAGGCGGAGAACACCGAACATGAAAGCTAGACAAAGGAAGAACAACAGTTGAACGGATCGGTCAATGAAAGCGTGAATGTAATATCTGACAAGAAAGTGTGATTTTCATTAAATGTGTGCTAAAAACATATTGTGAACTATACTTAGTATCCGAATCACTCTTTTTCGGATATCCCACCGGATATCCGAGATTCGGATGATCCGATACCCGAAAATTCGAAAAAAAACGCATTATCTGAGTCGGACCAATATACGGGAAATTTGAAATCGGCATTATCTGAATCGAACCATTATCCGAAGGGTCGAAAATTCGGATAAATAACGGATAAAATCGGATAAAATTCGGGTAAAATTTCGGATAAAATCGGATAATTTTTGGATAAAACCAGATAAAGTTGCACTAGGCCACGCCCAATTTTCTGTACCGCCTTCTATTCAGTACATCAACCCAGGATTTTCCTCCTCCTGAAATAGGAAGAGTCGTTGCGGCGCCGAAGAGTGGGCGTGGTCAAGTGAGATGACCAAGTGGCTAGTTATTCTGCGTAGAAGTTTTTTTTGTATAGTTGCTTTGCAAACTTTTTACTTGCTAGTTTTCCTGAAAAACCTGCGTATGGATATTAATGTGCCTTTTCTTAATATGCATATATAAAGATTGAAGTTTGTATGTGAACATGCTACAAGTGCAATGAAGTACTACTCCTTGCTCAATTACGGATGTTTTCATAGGCTTGCCTTGAGTCGATCTCTGAATCGATCCATTATCCGAAAAATTGAAAAAGCGCATTATCTGAATCGAATTAATATCCGAAAAATTGTCTTCGGATAACAAGTATATCGTGAACACGAGAAGAGAGAGTGTGCGCTAAGCAAAAACTAATTTCCACTCTCGTCACTGTTAAAGCTACTGCTTCTCTCACAGGTGTTAATGTGAATTAATCACGGTTAAAGAAGGTAGGAGAGCATATCAGCAGCCGCTCTGTAAGTGGCTCGGTGGTGCAGCCCAATGTCGCGCTGATGCCATCAGCGAGGTCAGTGGTTCGAATCCGCAAACATACACTTTTTCACATGCATGTGGAAAAGTTCAAGGCGTCAATCTTCTCTGAAACGCAATGATGAGCACGGTTTGGTGCAAAGCGATGTATCGCTGTTGAAGAACCAGATCTCGCGGGTTCGCATTCGAGAGAACTCTAGTTTTGCGAACAAACATGTACCTATGTGGCGGTTCCCAGTCCGACTTAGAGTTACACTGATGTTCCAGTCTCCATTATCTCATCATTATCGTGAGATTGTCAAAGTTCTTAACTATCAGTTCTGGTTAGTTTACTACCACCCCTGGTCCCAAGCACAACTTACTGGAGCAGGCCAGTTGTTCGCTCTGAGGAATAACGAAACTCGTCCTGAGAAGTAACGAAACAATGCAACCTGGGGTTCAAGAACGTTTTGAAAATCGAACGGATTCTCGTAGAAAATTTGAAAAATTAGATCTCGAACGAAGGAAAATTCAAAAAAAATCGAAGAAATGAGATTTGAAAAAAATTATTTGACGAAACTTCGAACGAACAAAAATTTCGAAAAAAATCTTTCGAGAAGTTCGTTCGTGTTACTATTTTTCTGCAAATCTGCGCAGCAACAACTTGTACTTCTAGCGAAATCTCCAGAAGTTCCATACCGTACAAAATAAAAACCGTAATACATATGACCCGCATTTTAGTGTCTATGTCGATCTGCTGAGCACGATGTTTCAGGTCAACTTGCAAGGAGTCGACATCTAGAAAAAGTGATGTCGAAGCAAGTTCGAATCTTGAAGAACGATCTACTCAAGTCGGGGCAGAAGCGATTAGTAGTGACAGCGTCAAAGGTGAGTTCCGATCAGAAAGCGCGTGAAGACGCGTTTTCGTCGTTTTCGTCCTTTCTAAATAACTCGCTTCAAACTCAACTTTGCGCGAAACAGGGACGATATTTCGTTCAGAGCTACATATCCAGTAATAGAGCCACTGATGAAGTTTTGTTGGGAGCTATAGAAGTTTCGCAATCAGCCATCCCGTAATTGCTATACTTCGGACCGAATTGTATTATTCAAAAACCCGGCCAAAGCGCCGCTTCGCGGCGCTTTGTCCGGGAACCATAAGCCGGGGGGTTCGCGCCGCTTCGCGGCGCTCTGTCCGGAAACTGTGTGGCTTTTTGAACGAATTAAATTCCTCACGGTCAGGAAAACCCGGGCCAAACCGCCGCTTCGCGGCCCTTTGTCCGGGAACCTTAAGCCGGGGGGTTCGCGCCGCTTCGCGGCGCTCTGTCCGGAAACTGTGTGGCTTTTGAACGAATTAAATCCCTCACGGTCAGGAAAACCCGGTCAAAGCGCCGCTTCGCGGCGCTCTGTCCGGAAACCATAAGCGGGGGGGCTCGCGCCGCTTCGCGGCGCTCTGTCCTCAAATTGTGTGGTTTTTTAAAATAAATTTAATCCCTCACGGTCAGGAAAACCCCGGCCAAAGCGCCGCTTCGTGACGCTTTGTCCGGGAACCATAAGTTGGTTCGCGCCGCTTCGCGGCGCTCTGTCCGGAAACTGTGTGGCTTTTGAACGAATTAAATTCCTCACGGTCAGGAAAACCCCTTGGCAAAAAGCGCTTCGCGGCGCTTTGTCCGGGAACCATAGTTGGTCTGTAGCGCTTCGCGGCGCTCTGTCCGAAACCTGTGTGGCTTTTTGAACGAATTAAATCCTCACGGTCAGGAAAACCCTCGGCTGCGCAGCGCTTCGCGGCGCCTTGTCCGGGAACCATAAGTTGGCTCGTAGCTTCGCGGCGCTCTGTCCGGAAACCGTGTGGCTTTTTGAACGAATTAAATCCCTCACGGTCAGGAAAACCCGGCTAGCGCACGCTTCGCGGCGCTTTGTCCGGGAAGCATAAGGGGTTCGCGCCGCTTCGCGGCGCTCTGTCCGGAAACTGTGTGGCTTTTTGAACGAATTAAATCCCTCACGGTCAGAAAACCCTGGCCGAGTGCCGCTTCGCGGCGCTTTTTCCGGGAACCATAAGCCGGGGGGTTCGCGCCGCTTCGCGGCGCTCTGTCCGGAAACTGCGTGGCTTTTTGAACGAATTAAATCCCTCACGGTCCGGGAAACCCCGGCCAACGCCCGAACTTTCTGTTTCAAAGTAACTATAAAACACCTGAAACGGGGGATGGCGGTGGGTATTAAAGTCCCGGGAGCCCTATAATCACGATGTCCTGCTCCTAACGATTTGTAGAATTGCAGTTACCGTTTCTTTTCGAGAAAATCCCTATTGACTGAAGCGTGCACTATCTCTACACGAATGATGTCAATGGTCCGCCACAACTCTGCCACTTACAAAGAGGTCCAGTAGTGTGTGAAAACACTACACTTTCCTATCCTCAGATTTCCATTAATGATTTATATTTCACTTAATGACTTTTTGAAACTGCATTTCTCTCAGGAGTGCTTTCACAGAAGAATTAAAAATTTGGCCGTGATCCTTGCACGATTTTGTGTGGCGGGCCTGTCTCAAACGCGGCAGTGCGCAGCTCCAGACCGTAATTTCACTCCGATAACGACACTACTTACAGACTGATACGATTTTTCGGAACTCTCCACAGTTTCCCTTCATCCTTGTGTTTGTTTTACGAACGATTCGTTCAAACTTCTTCATAACCAAAATTTAAGATCCACTTTGAGTGTGGATTCCCGTTCAAGTCCGAAAAGGCCGTTGTAGGTGAAGCTGAAAATGTGACACCATAGCTAGGGTTCCTAGCTCAATAGAGACCTCTAGTCGGTTAGTAAGATTTTCAAATTTCAGAGTAACAAAACTGTATTCTCCTAATTACAAAAATCTCTAAAAACAACTGAGAAAAAAAGGAAGACACCGCAGGAGAACTTGCATCTGAATTTTCCTGTGTAGGGATTAGTGAAGCAGTTTGGTCCTGAATAAACTTCCAGTACCGCATCACACTTCCCTTACTGAACGCTAAGTTTTGCTGCTTCTGCACCCTATAATCCGTCCCGGTGGAGAGTCCCAAGAAGCATTGTTATCTCCCCACCTGCGGTTACCCAGTCACGCCTCTTACACAGTTTCTGCCACACCGTAATTCAGAACACCAAATTTATAGTTGTTTCCGCTAACCCTTAATTTTTTTGTATATTGCTCCAGTTTTCATGATTACCGTAGAATGAATACCGCGTAAGTAACGTGATTGCGTACCTGCAGAGTGCTGTAGTAGCGCGCTGGTATGTATGGCAGGGTTCAGAGCAGCTAAGAGCGGTGACTCGCCATATTTCTTGTTTTCGGAACTGCGATTCGGAAAACAGTGAGGAGGGACTGGCCAACGAAAGAACGACGATGATCAAAATCCAGCCTTAAAGCCACAGTCCAAGCTCAGAATTGATTTTTCGTATCCTAGCCTATCTTGTAGAAAATTTCACGCTGATCACAATGGTGTTTTCAGAATCGCTTAGAACTCACTACAAACTGAGTTACGGGTCCTCAAAAATTTTGAATTTGAACTATTAGAAGTTCGCGGACGAGTTGTCTCGAGCCTGTATTTTCTCGTTATTTGCAGCCATCATTCTGAGTAAGGTCACAATATAAAGCCAGACCGAAAACAAAACGAAGAACATAGATTTTGAACAAAATCATTCGCGCGTCTCTTCCCAATTGAGATCGGAAACCTGCCAGTGGGCGTTGCCCATTTTTTCTTTCAAGGTGGCGTGGCCGACTTTTTCCTAGCTTTTTCTCGCTTATTTGAGCGAACTAAGATTTCGCGCTTGGCAGGGTTGCTAAAGACGGCGACCGGACCAAAATATCAAAAATTACCTCTGAGGTTGGACTGTGCCTTTAAGCGACTGCCTTAAACATAGTGTGAGCTCACTACACACTTATGTTTAAGGCAGTCGCAGGCAGAGTTTGAGGCAATAGGGCGTTGTGCCTTGTCGCGATAGATCCAGTGGCAAGAATGAGCGGATTTCCGATTTCCGATGGTTTTGGCCTTCAGATTTCTGATTTCCGAAAAAATGCCCCAAAACGCGGAAAGAATCGGAAATGAGTAGAAGATTACAATTTCAGGAGGTTACGCATTGTTTTCTGCAAGGCATTTAGGTGTTCTTTAAGGGCTTAACCTGAACCGGAGGTTTGTTTTGATGTTAAAAAGAGCAAGGAATAAGGTTCCATATGTCAATAGGAACTATATTTTCTTGAAATGAACCAAAAACTCACTGTGATTGGGCTCTTTTTCCTCAAATTCATGTTAAACCATTCTCAAACTGGGCTCTTTTTCAGAGATATTCGGATTTGTCCATGCTTTTATTGAATCTAATACGGTCCTGCGGTGTTTATGTTTATGTGGAGACAGTAGGAACAGAGTGAACGGATGATATCTTCTCAGAATGTGTGGTGTAAAAAAGGACGGGGCTGCGAAGGGCAGACGCGCGATCGAACCTCTGTTTGCCGGGGTGTTGCAAACTCCGCACTGCTCTCCGCAATGAGCGCGCCTCGCCCATCCGCTAGACAATGTTTAGAAAGTGGCCATTATCTACTATAGTATTTTTGTTCAAATGTACTTGTTGTGATTCTAATGGTATACATAGCTATATACATAGCTCTTGTTATAGAATGGTTACACTCACTATTTAAGTTACATTACACAAAACTGATAACTTATTGGGCTACAGTGAATTAGTGAGTGTTGTCTCGAAGTATCTAAAGTGTGCTACCTGAAAAGAATTAATTGAAGCGAAATTTGAGCAGATTTGTCTGGATTCTCGGTTTTGGTCGTGTAAGCGAATTTCGTGAAAAATGAGAAAAAATATTAAGCATCATTAAGTGTTTTTATTGGGAGGAGATCTCCTCCCAGCTAGAAATTAAGAACAGTTTTGAAAGCTCATTATATTAGAAGTACGGTAGGTACACACAGCCACCATGGGTGGTTGGAATCCATCCAGGTGAACTTATTTCCGATTACCCGATTTTAAGATTTCCGATGGTTTTTTGCCTTCCGATTTCCGAATTACGATTCCCGAAATTCAAATGGTCGTTCCGATTTCCGAATTCCAAAGTTTCAAAAAAGATTTTCGCTCATCCCTGATCAGTAGCCTCTCTAGGCTTTTATGAATTACCGCGCATTTGGAGTGGAACAGTAACTGAACAAAGACTATTGTTCAATGTCGTTTTGTCGTCCGTCCGCACCCTCCCCATAACTTCCAGAGCCCCATATAAAAAAACAAAAGCCGTCTTTGCAGGGACTTAGCCTGACTGCCACTCCTTTCACCTTTCAACTTATCAAAATCGCCCATGAAAACCACTTTGTTTTCGACAGTGGTAAAGCCCATACACATGAATTGAATTCTCTTAAAATTTTGTGTTTCAGCCTTCAATGATAATTGAATTCCTTCCATACCGGGTTTGGGGCGGGGTATAAGTCCGGGAGGTGGTTTTAAGTCACGTCAATGATCCTGTCGTGTCACCAACGCACGAAGGTCGTGACCCCAGGTGATGCCGAGAATTGAATCTCCCCCACGCAATGACGGTGAAGGCGGTTGGCTGAAGAAAGGAAAAGAACTCAAGTTCTCGCTGATTTTTGGCTATTTCGATGACAGAATGTTGAGAACAGAAAAACGTAATCCCCCAACCTACCCCTAAATGAGTGCACAATCGTATGAGCCTAACTATACTTTGAAGGTTTTGGTGGACTGAAATGCACCTACAGCTCAATACTGTTTTGGAGTGGTTAGAGATGTGACGAAATAGTGCTATAGTGATGGAGGCCCAGGTGGTCGTACTTTGTGCTCCGATTCTTTTATTATATGGAAGGATTATAGGAACGATTTTTCGAATTTCGAATCATTCCGAATTCGAAGATTTAAGTTTTGGAATAGTATTGGAAATTCGAATAATCTATAAAAACGGTTTTGAATAATATTCAAAATTCGAATATTTCAAAAACCGACTTTCGGACATTCCAAAAACAGTCTATCGAATAATATGCGAAATTCGAATACTTTAGTATGAGCAAATTTGAATTTTTTGAAATTTAGTATTATCAAAATGCTCAGCCATGATTTCATGAGGACTCCTCCCCGAGAGCGGCCAAAAATGGTTCACCAGAGAGTGGCTCGGAGTCTTCTCTCGGAAGTAGCCTCGAAAGGCCAACTGACCGTCTGTATGAAATGAGGCTCCTTTTGAACCCGCAGATCACGTGACTACCACGTTGTCACACAAAGAACAAATGATTCCTCGTCTCTCAATCTCTCGTGATGGCATAACAGTCACCCCGAGAGGAGCAAAACGGGCACCGTGGCTGCAGTAGCAACCGGACGGTAGCAGTGGCCGCACAAAAACGATACTTGAGAAAACTTGAATAATTTAGATGTTAGTATTGTCGAATGGGAGTCTACGAGAGAAACATTTTGTTTGACTGGATTCGCGGCTACATCGCATACGTTATAGGATCATTCAGTTTTCGAATGTGTTCATAAAAACCGTGGTTAAAGACTACAAATGGCTGGAGTACTAAGAGGACCGGAGCCGCCCCAAGGCTGGCTTATTTCGCTGCAAGCTTCGCGAGAATCGTTACAGTGTGCTAAAAACCTTATGGATTTACCAGACGAGAGTGATGCTGAGGTTGTAATGGATTCAAACGGAGAAGAGGTTTACGACCCTACTCGAAATTTCGATTTGTGTGCACAATACGGAAGTGCAAACTGAGGCTCCACATGTTTCAACTACAACTTAATCAGAAAGATCACTGAGAGGTAGCAAAAGGACTCACACCGGTCGCATCATCGCAGAGCAACCAACCAAGGACGTCGATAAAAACTATCTGGGATATAACGTCGTGTATTGTCACAAAAGACCAATTCATGACTACGTCGACCCGAAAGCAGGCATGAAGTTGTGGTGACAAACTCTCAGGCGGCATAACTCGCGTGGCCAGCACAAAGTAATCCACGATAGATCCTTGGACCACCAGAACAACGAAATGAAGAAAGCAACAGGAGCTACAATTACATCAGCTGCTACAGCATACACAATAGCAAAGAAGGGATTTTCTTTTGCCAAACAATTTCCACTCCTTATAACGACAATGAAGACGGGAGCGATTTCTTCGGAAGCTCATTACGACGCAAGAAGTGCTACACGTGTGATCAAGCAGTTCGCCATTAATATGAAATACGATATCCTCAAATATGTGATCGATAACGACTTGCCCGTCTCACCTCTAACGGATGGTACCCCAGCTAATGGAGTGAAATGGATTGTTTCTGCTGAGAACTGCATCTCCCTTCAATCGTCCCATGACCTTTCATCTCGCCCTCGTAGAAGTCTAAAATGAATCTGGAGAAGAAATCTTATATGTCTTACGAGAACATTTGATTGGGTTGACCCTTGGGCACAGCGGCCCGATCTCTCTACAGTGCGTTGCAAAATTATACGGCATACCCCAATTTTCGCGATTCCAAACTTCGCGTGATTTAAGGAGACAAACGGTAAACGCCAATGGATGCAGCACCCTCGAAAACCCCTGCGTACGAATCTTCATGAAATTAGAGCAACTGGCAGGAATCTGGCAACGGAAATTGTCAAAAACGACCGTTGCAAAATTATACGACATAGCTGACGTTCTCGCAGAAATTTCGATTCTAGACCCTCTGTATCAGTTCGTTCATGGTAAAAACCATTATAAGCATCAAGTTAATAGTCTTCAGAATTGCCTTGATGCCCAAACACTTCGAAAACTCATTTTGGCATGTTTAAACCCAGCTTTTTGTAAAGCCCCTTCCAATCCAACGCCCCCATTCGCTTATAACGGCTAGTTTTAGCGAAATCATACACTCGTATTGTCTTCTCTGGTTGTATATTTAAAGCTCAGGAGTATATCTAACGTTTTCCTCTGTGTTGAGGTCCTGCGAACCGCCCGGCCATTCTAGCAAATTGGCAGGATCGGCCTGAAACCAAGCCTGCGTCGTCCTACTGACAAGAAGTGAAGGCGGATACGGATTAGAAAGAACTGGAAATCATTTTCTGACACAGTCTGATAATCTTTGAGGTTCATAGATCATGTCCCAAAACCTGGTCGACAACCCAAATCCGGGTCAACACATTTTTCCATTCCTACTCAATGATAGTTCTGATCCATAGGTGGATACTTCGAAACCCTTTCTTATCGGTCGAAAGCAAGCTCAGTCCGAACGAGCCTGAAATATTCTAATCTATTTAATTATTTTAACTGGGTATTCTAAGCACTGGAGAGATATACAAAAGGACCCACACTAATCCTCGTGTAGGAACTCTGGAGGAGAATGTGTGTGGAAAAAATAATGTATAGACCCAGATTCAGGTGATGTGGCAAGCTGGACCAGGTTTTCGCTACATGACCTATGAACCTCACTGATTATCAGAATGTGTCGGAATTTCATTTCCAGTTCTTTCTGGTCCGTATCCGCCTTCATTCCTTGGCAGTAGGACGACGCAGGCTTGGTTTCAAGCCAATCATGCCAAGTTGCTAGAATGGCCGGTCGGTTTGCAGGACCTCAACCCAGAGTAAAACGTTTGATATCTTTCTCAGGTTCTAGTTCACAACCAGAGGAGACAATACGAGTGTGTGGTTTCGCTCAAACTAGCCGTTATAAGCGAATGGGCGCAGATTGAAAGGGGCGTTCGCTGAAAGCTGGGTTAAAACATACCAAAAAGAGTTTTCGAAGTGCTTGGGCATCAAGGAAATTCTGAAGACTATTAACTTGATGTTCATAATGGTTTTCACCATGAACCAACTTATACAGAGGGTCTAGAATCGCGATTTCTGCGAGAACGTCAAATATGTCGTATACTTTGCAACGGTCGTTTTTGACGATTTCCGTTGATAGATTCCTGCCAGTTGCTCTACTCTGCCAACGCGTAGCTAGATGCCTCGGAGGGCGCGGCCTGAAACGCCGCCCCATTCCATGTAGCGAGAATTCAAGGGTTTTAGCTACGATAGCTAAAACCCGCATATTCTTGTGTCGTTCGAACCACTGTTCTCTCTGACACTAAACCCGTATATTCTCGCTATAATTTTGTAGCGAGATTTACTGCTGGAATCAGGAACTCGAATTTTTTTCAAACTTAAAAAACTTCCAGTTTATTCCGCTTTTTCGAAACTTTCCATTTATTTTATTTCTTGAAAGAACTCTGATATCAATTCGTTTTTATTTTTGAAACTTAGAACACAAAAAAACTCAATTTTTTTCAGATTTCAAAATTCCCAATTTTATTCAAATCTCAAAAATTTTCAGTTCAATTCGATTTTTGGAAATACAAATGATTTAAAATCGTATTTACTTCTGCAATTGGAAATTCCGACTTTGACCAAATTTCAAAAATTTCCAGTTCCTTTCTATTTTTAACTATTTTCAATTCATTTGAATTTTCGAAAAATTCTAATTCAATTCAAATTTAAGAAAAAAAGAGTCTAAAGGGAAATTCTTGCTTAAATTCGAATTTTTGAACATTTGAACTCAAATTTTGAACACAAAACAAAACTCAAAAAAAAGAAAAAGAGAAAAATAGAAATTTTTCAAGATTCGAGGCTTTGTCAAGAAACTCCGTATTTATTTTTCCCTTGAAAATCAGACGTTTCTAATGCAATATCGAGACTTGGCCGCTAGCGTCTCGCGTCAGATCACGGGCCCCTCACATGAGGTGCAATTGCTGGCCGCGCAACTCCTCAACTGGGCCATATCGCCACACACATACACAGCACCGATTAATCGAGATAGAGTGCCAACTTTCAATTATTTTATTAAACTCTTTTATCGATTCCAAATGCATCTAGAATAGAAGAAATTCCAAAATTTCAGAAGTTGAGGTGTTTGTATCAGAGTTTGTCTGCAGAGTTGGAACCTTGCCAACGCTGGCCCTGTGCGTGACCCTGCACCCCTCATATGCCGGCCGATTTACCAACACAGGGTGGCCTTCTCCGCTGCCACTGACCATCTCAATATCGACTGGAGGGCGCACATGAGACTGAAGTATGGAAGAATCTTCATTGAGTATATGTTCCCACCCATTCAGCGGTCAAAATATAAACGAATGGAGAAATATGTAAACCTCATTGGATTAAAAAAAATTAATTTCACAGGAGTTTTTGTTTTTTTATCAGAAATTTATTCCTTATTTAATGTTTCCAGTATTTTTTCTCTGAATTTCCCATAATTTTGACTTTTAAAATGTCTTATGTAGTATATTGATTTTTTTATTCTTTTCAATTATTAATTGCTATTTTCTTGTATACTTATTTATTATTTCATTAGAGTCTCTTATGGATCCGAAATGCATTCAGAATTGCACAAATTCCAATGCTTCTGAAGTTCTAGAGTTTTTACGAGTGGTGGTATATAGAGTTGGAACCTTGCCAACGCTGGCCCTGTGCGTGACCCTGCACCCCTCATATGCCGGCCGATTTACCAACACAGGGTGGCCTTCTCCGCTGCCACTGACCATCTCAATATCGACTGGAGGGCGCACATGAGACTGAAGTATGGAAGAATCTTCATTGAGTATACGTTCCCACCCATTCAGCGGTCAAAATATAAACGAATGGAGAAATATGTAAACCTCATTGGATTAAAAAATTCATTTCACAGAACTTTGTTTTTTTATCAAAATCTTATTCCTTATTTAATTTTTCCGGTATTTCTTCTCTGAATTTCGCATAATTTTGACTTTTTTAAATTTATTATATTGTATATTAATTTTTATTCTATTCTTCTCAATTATTAAAGGCTATTTTCTTGTGTACTTATTAATTATTTCATTAAAGTCCCTTATGGATCCAAAATATGGTCGAATGCGGAAAAATATAAACCTTTTTGAAATAGAAAAGTTAATTTTACAGAGCTTTTCGTTTTTTTATCAACGAATGCAGAAAATCGTCTGCCCATCATGTTAACACGGTTTTTCATTTTATTGTCGATCACGCGCCGCGTGAACCCAGAGAGTACATCGTGCATACGCCAGTGACCCCTAAAAATTTCAAATTTATTCAATTTTCGGAAAACTCCGATTTGAAATCCGAATTGTCTCTTAAAATGAAAAATCTAATTTTTTTTTCAAATTTCGAAAATTTCTTATTCATTTCAAAATTCAAAATTTTTCAGATTATGATTTTTCAAAATTTCGAATTTAACTCAATTTTCAAAAAAAAATCGAATTCCACTCGTATCCAATTTGGAAATTGAGAATTACGATTTTTTTGAATATCAAACATTTTAAACTTATTTCGAAATTCAAACATTTCCAGGATAATTAAATTTTTCAAAATTTCGAATTCTATTCACTTTTAAAAAATTCTGATTTCCACTCGTATCTATTTTTCAAACTGAGAATTATGATTTTTTTAAATATCAAACATGTCCAATTCATTTCAAATTTCAAAAATGTGCAGTTTATTATTATTTTATTATTATATATTTGCAGTTTTATTATTATATTTGCAGTTATATTTTTAGTTTTAGAAATGAATTTTTTTAATCCAATTAGGTTTACATATTTCTCCATTCGTTTATATTTTGACCGCTGAATGGGTGGGAACGTATACTCAATGAAGATTCTTCCATACTTCAGTCTCATGTGCGCCCTCCAGTCGATATTGAGATGGTCAGTGGCAGCGGAGAAGGCCACCCTGCGTTGGTAAATCGGCCGGCATATGAGGGGTGCAGTGTCACGCACAGGGCCAGCGTTGGCAAGGTTCCAACTCTGTATACCACCACTCGTAAAAACCCTAGAACTTTAGAAGTCTTTTAACTGCTGCAATTCTGAATGCATTTTGGATCCATAAGAGACTTTAATGAAATAATAAATAAGTATACAAGAAAATAGCAACTAAGAAACATATTTCAGTTTTGTGCGGGCAATCCCATCGACGTTTTGCTGGTCAGCGGCGGCAGGGAAGGCCAGCCCGCGTTGGCGAATCGGCCGGCATGTGAGGGGTGCCGGTTCAAACAGGGCGAGCTCTGGCAAGGTTCCAAACCTGTAGACAACCCTCGTAGAAACACCTGAATCCCTGAAACTTTGAAACTTTCTCAATTCTATATGCATTTAAAATCGATAAGAAAGTTTAATAAAATAATGAAAAGTCGGCACTCTATCTCGATTGATTGATGCTTTGTGTGGCGAGATGGTCCAATTAGCTGAGGGGTCCATCGATGCTGTTTGTGTGTGTGGCGAGATGGCCCAGCTGAGGAGTTGTGCGGCCAGCAATTGCACCGCATAAGAGGGACCCGTGATCTGACGCGAGACGCTAGCGTCCAAATTTTGAATTAAAGCGAGAATTCCCGGAATTTCTATGAACTCTTATTTTTGTGAAATAGTGAATTGATTTAGGATTTTTCAAAAATTCAAATAAATTGGAAATGGTTAAAAATTGAAGGTAGCTGGAAATTTTGGAAATTTGCTAAAGGTTGAAATGCCTAATTTCAGAAGTAATTGCAATTTTAAATACTTCTTTTCAGAAATTGAAATGAACTGGAAACTCTTGAAATTTGAAATGAAGCGGGAATTTTTGAAATTCGAAAAAAAAAATTGGAATTCTCAATCTCAGAAGCAATTGCAATTTAAGATCATCTTTTTTTTTGATTGAACTAAAGTGGAAATTTTTGAAGATCGAAAAAAATTGGAATTCTCAATTTCAGGAGCAAATGCAGTTTTAAATCATTTTTTTCAATTGAGATAAACTGTATTTTTTTTGAAATCGATTGGAACTTTTTGATGTTTGAGAAAATCGGAATTCTTTTTTTTTCAGATTAAACATGATTAAAAATCGGATTTTTTTCCAAAATTGAAATAAACTGGAAATTTACAAAAGTTTACAGTTTCCTGAATTCGTTTACATTCTGACCGCTGAAAGAGTGGGAACGCATATTTAATGAAGATTTTCAAATATTTCAGTCTTGTGTGGGCAATCCCATCGACATTTGCTGGTCAGCGGCGGCAGGGAAGGCCAGCCCGCGTTGGCGAATCGGCCGGCATGTGAGGGGTGCCGGGTCAAACAGGGCGAGCTCTGGCAAGGTTACAAACCTGTAGACAAACCCTCGTAAAAACACCTGAATCCCTGAAACTTTGAAACTTTCTCAATTCTATATGCATTTAAAATCGATAAGAAAGTTTAATAAAATAATGAAAAGTCGGCACTCTATCTCGATTGATTAATGCTGTGTGTGGCGAGATGGTCCAATTAGCTGAGGGGTCCATCGATGCTGTGTGTGTGGCGATACGGCCCAGTTGAGGAGTTGCGCGGCCAGCAATTGCACCTCATGTGAGGGGCCCGTGATCTGACGCGAGACGCTAGCGTCCAAATCTCAATATTGCATTACAAGCGTCTGATTTTCAAGGGAAGTGTAAATACGGAGTTTCTTGACGAAGCCTCGAATCTTGACAAATTTCTATTTTTCTCTTTTTCTTTTTTTGAGTTTTGTTTTGTGTTCAAAATTTGAGTTCAAATGTTGAAAAAATTCGAATTAAAGCAAGAATTTCCGGAGTTCCTGTAAACTCTTTTTTTTCTTAAATTTGAATTGAATTAGAATTTTTCAAAAATTCAAATGAATTGAGAATAGTTAAAAATAGAAAGGAACTGGAAATTTTTGAAATTTGGGCAAAATCGGAATTTCCAATTGCAGAAGTAAATATGATTTTAAATCAGTTTTATTCCCAAAAATCGAATTGAACTGAACATTTTTGAGATTTGAATTAAATTGGGAATTTTGAAATCTGAAAAAATTTAGTTTTTTTTTGTGTTCTTAGTTTCAAAAATAAAAACAAATTGATATCAGAGTTTTTTCAAGAAATAAAATAAATGGAAAGTTTCGAAAAAGCGGAATAAACTGGAAATTTCTAAAGTTTGAAAAAAATTCGAGTTCCTGATTCCAGCAGTAAATACGATTTCAAATCAAAACTTTTTCAAAAATAGAATAGAACTAAAAATTTTTGAAATTTGAAATAAATTAGAGTTTTTGAAATCTGAAGAAAGTCAGAGTTCTTAATGCCAAGAATGAATTCGATTTGATATCAGAGATTTTTCTTACAAAAATTTAAATAACTGGTAAGTTTTGAGAAATAGAAATAAAACGGAAATTTTCTAAATTTGAAAAAAAAGCGGAAATCTTAATTTCAGATGTAAATACGATTTCAAATCAGATTTTTGAGATGCTCGGGTCAAATTGTTTCAATTTCGCGTGCGTGAGCAGCGCCTTACCGTACACCGCTAGACGATGACTGCACAACTAGCAGAGACTGGCCTTAGGTACTTCGGCAAATGAAAAATGACGAAACATTCCCTAAAAACATTGAAAATGGATCATTGAGCTAATATCAATGTCTTTGGTCGATTGATGCAACTTTTCAAACACTTAAGTCCTCTGCCAACGGAGTCATCATAAGAAACAGAAGAGAAAAAGAACCTTGCAGTAGTTTTGAAATGCATTCGAAAATGTGCGAAATGCATGTGTTAATAAAGACCAAAGGTAAAGGTGCGAAATGTCACAGTTGTCTCAAGCAAAGTTGCCCAATAGTGCACTTTCTGTAGGCAGCGCCGGTTTAGAAGGTAATTAGCGAGGTCATCAGAAAGTTCAGTCGTAAATAGACGATAATAAGGCTTGATATTAAGTTTATTCCATGTTTTAACACATTTTTTGAATCAAAATGACGCTACGAATCGAATGGTGCTATTATATTTTCAAAATAGCCGCTTTGAAAAGATGTTTACACAAGGTGCTGAGTTGATCGCAAAACGCTTGGCTCCGGGCGAGATTGAACCAGCATCATATTCCCTTTCCGGGGGAGCGCCTTATCGCACTGCACCACCGGAGCCCCAGCGCCGCTCTCACTCAACTGCTCGGTAAATCTTCACCGAAGCAATCATCCTTTCACCCGCATAACGGGATGAAACAGGTATACCGTCAGAGACTATCTAACAGTCGTAGACCTGTCAAGATGATGCTCTAGTTAAGTCTTACACGATTTTTGGTTTTTTTTTGCCGTAACTGCAGTTCAACGTCGCAGTGCACGTTATGGTATGTTTACACAAGGTGCTGAGTTGATCGCAAAACGCTTGGCTCCGGGCGAGGTTGAACCAGCAGCATATTCCCTTTCCGGGGGAGCGCCTTATCGCACTGCACCACCGGAGCCCCAGCGCCGCTCTCACTCAACTGCTCGGTAAATCTTCACCGAAGCAATCATCCTTTCACCCGCATAACGGGATGAAACAGGTATACCGTCAGAGACTATCTAACAGTGGTGCAGTGCGATAAGGCGCTCCCCCGGAAAGGGAATATGATGCTGGTTCAATCTCGCCCGGAGCCAAGCGTTTTGCGATCAACTCAGCACCTTGTGTAAACATACCATAACGTGCACTGCGACGTTGAACTGCAGTTACGGCAAAAAACAACCAAAAATCGTGTAAGACTTAACTAGAGCATCATCTTGACAGGTCTACGACTGTTAGATAGTCTCTGACGTTTCATCCCGTTATGCGGGTGAATCGATGATTGCTTCGGTGATGATTTACCGAGCAGTTGAGTGAGATCGGAGCTGGGGCTTCGGTGGTGCAGTGCGATAAGGCGCTCCCCGGAAGGGAATATGATGCTGGTTCCAATCTCGCCCGAGCCAAGCGTTTTGCGATCAACTCAGCACCTTGTGTAAACATACCATAACGTGCACTGCGACGTTGAACTGCAGTTACGGCAAAAAACAACCAAAAATCGTGTAAGACTTAACTAGAGCATCATCTTGACAGGTCTACGACTGTTAGATAGTCTCTGACGGTATACCTGTTTCATCCCGTTATGCGGGTGAAAGGATGATTGCTTCGGTGAAGATTTACCGAGCAGTTGAGTGAGAGCGGCGCTGGGGCTCCGGTGGTGCAGTGCGATAAGGCGCTCCCCCGGAAAGGGAATATGATGCTGGTTCAATCTCGCCCGGAGCCAAGCGTTTTGCGATCAACTCAGCACCTTGTGTAAACATACCATAACGTGCACTGCGACGTTGAACTGCAGTTACGGCAAAAAACAACCAAAAATCGTGTAAGGCTTTGAAAAGAGTTTGAATGCATTGAAATTGAAAAAGTGGAAAGTAGGTCAAGAATTGGACTGATCTTGACTACGCATACATTTTTGAAATCAGCATGACAATACGAATCCACTGACGTTTTGAAATTTCGAAAATATCTACTTTGAAAGTTTTTGGCTCCTTTTTCGTAAAGTAGGTCATAACTAGGTCGAGACTCTGTTTTTCTCAAACCTGAATACATTTTTGAAATCAGCGCGACGAGACGAACCGAACGGTGTTTTCAGATTCCAAAATCATCTACTCTGAACCAAAACGACGTTTCCGACGCGCTTTCGCGTCGTCGACGCGTTTTAGGACACATGTTATGAGCGGTATTGTACAAAGGAATGATCTCGTCTCTCAGTCTGCGGAGCTCACAAGTTGAACCTGGGGTGATAGTAATCTGCATGTTTGCCGCGAGTTGACCGCCGCTAAGCGGGTGGCGATCACGCGGTCATTGGGTAGCAGATCGCCAGCTCCTTTGGGAGCAAATATGGTATGAAAGAGGTTTATTCTTATGCCATACGAACAATAAGGGCTTACTCTTAAGACTGGAAGTGGGGGAAGGCGAAAACCTCAGCTTAAAAACTGCTGCTCCTGTTTTGAAATGAAAAATTGCGTAGTCATTGAGTGGTTTTCAAATGCAATTTCACTCTGCGGCGAACACAGCGAACCACGGGCTGAAGATTCTTTGGCAGACGGTGAGAAATATACCTGCAACGGAGATACGAAGAACGGTCGCGCAAAAAGTCCTATGGTGGACTTTTTGTGAGCGGTTAACACAACTCTTTTTCTAGCTTCGATTTCTGGAAAACGCACACTTTTATAATTTCTTTTTCTCGTTCAATGTAGAAACAGGGGCTACCAAAGTAAGCATGATCAATCCATTACCAATTTGTTGTTTATAATATAAGACTGAAGGAGAAAATGCAGTTTAGCCCTATTTGGTGTTTTTTAATCATGTCCTATACAGATAGTATAGTACAATTTAGCAGCTGCAAGAAAATGTACAAATTGTCAATCTTTTTTCAATTTACTGCCTGGAAATTGAGAAAATTCCACTGTTTCCTCCAACTCCCAACTCTCCATATGATGTCCTGCGATTATAATGATCGATGAGATCGAAGAGTTTCCAGTGGTCTACAAAAACCTCAGCGAACTGTTATTAGTTAAAGGTTTAAAAGAGAATGCGGATGCGTTGATCGCTTTTTACATGACTTACTGTGTAGTGGTGGCGTTTCTTTAAGTAGCGCATACTTTACATTTGGAAAACGAGGTGATCCTTGTTACTGAGGTGGTTAGTTACCTACTAAGCTGTGGCTGATTTATGGTCAACCAACGGTCAAGAGCGCGTGGTTGACTCGTATTAAAAGACAAGATTACTACCACCCCTGGTGATTACAGCGCAAAATGGGTATGCCAGGAACCTCACTTAAGCTTTGGTGATGGAGATGCACCACTTATTCGGTTCTCTAGTGAGAAGTCGTGGAAGATTCACCTACCGATCTGTTGAGAAGGAAATGAGTTTTTGATTCCTCCAAATGACGATGCTGCACCGTGTACGCTGGGCTGCCGATTTGCAGTCATCTGTCCAGACTGAGGAGACTTCATTAGCATTTTGATGCCACTACGAAAATGCAAAAAGCACTTTGGGTGATGACAGATGCTCTAACATTCATCATACTGCAACATGTGAACGCTACACTCCATCATTTGGCCTCTGTTTCTGATGCTGTCCCAAATGAAGAGAGCCTGTTTGTGGACTTCATTTCTCGCTGGCGACGTCTCAATGCTAAATTCGAAGGCAGCGGAATTGGGACAAAAGTAAATTCCTATTTGATAGAGAGTGGCATTCTAAAGTCACTAGGAGGAAGCAAAAGAGCATAAAAACTCATTCCTGACTTTTCTGAACCATCATCCTCGCTTGGACGCACCTGATTCATTGCAGCGCACCCAGCAGTACAAGATGGCCTGTTACGATAATTTACTCTGTTTCCTCGCGCGCTTGTGCGGAGCGAGGGCAGAGAGAGCGAGAAAGTGTGGTGAGAAGGAGACCCAGAGTACGCGAGCAGACGCACGCGATAAACGGAAATAAATTTCACTCGGAAACAGAGGATAACTGAAGTTATTATCAATTGTTCATTATCTTCATTAAAACCTACCCAACTTTCTGTGAGTTGTTTTGGGAATAAATTTAAAGCTTTGCTATTTTTCTGTTCTACCACGTCCCAAAAGCTTTCGCATGGCGACCGGCCGGGGCCTGCGCCCCCCTCCTGGAGCCCAGAGTTGCACCCCCCCCTGGTTACGGTAACTGAGGATGCTTTGCCCCGGACTGAAATGTAACTGTTTACATACCTATTAAATACCATCAAATTCCAAAAATGCCGCTCTACTCCAGCTGGCTTTTGAAATAAAGGACTTATGTAATTGGTGAGCAGCCATGTTATATTTCAGTCAGTCGAGCTGTTTCACTCGTAGTCTCCCACTTGACAGTGCTGTTAGTCAAAATAACCTCATTTTTTTCTCGAGTTTCTTTCTCATCCCGTAACCCGTAGGGGTGAGAAAATACAGGCTCGGGAGGGAAGAGTGGCACATGGTTTGTGCTTGGAAAATTTTGACATTGTGTTATGTCAATTACACATATTAGTTATCACGATTCTGTTATATTCATTATGTTACAATGGTGTGAAATATGGGTTTTCATTTTAGAATGAATTAATAAAATGAAAGATAGTGTCTCAAATTTTTTTAGAAGAATGAACAAAATCATCCTAAAGCTTTAAACAAAATGGCAGAAATCAATAGCACAATCCACTATGTAGATCGTTTGTGTTGACGTGCTGAAATCCAGGTAAGTTGCAAAAGGGCACTGCTAAAACTGCGAAATCAATGGACACGTTCAAAAATGATTTGGATTTTATTATATAAATGAAATGTTTAAAACTGGTAGTATGCGGAACTAACCAAAAAAAAAACAGCGAAAACTGTGAATGGAGGAAATGTTTTTGTTATCGAGCGAAATTGGACGAGTTTCACCGTGCGTGGCTTAAACAGCGAATACTAGCCACAAAACGGATGAGGTAGCTAAGCCAATAGACTCTTACAGCTTGTACTAGAACGCTCACATCATTGAAAGCATAAAAAACCAGCCAGAGTGACCATTTTCGAAGAATCAATCTGGACGAGTTTCTCTCCGGGGGCGAAGTTATCGAAGCTCATGGGCGGGGTTGACGATTTTCCACGGCTTGCATTGCTCAAATTCAGTGGGTTTAACTCGTTTTTGACCCTTCCAATGGAGCGAGATTTCTACTAGGGGCCATACGTCCCCAGCAACTTAGTTATCTCGACAACTTTTTCGAGCGTGTCTGCTGCCTTTTAAGACACAGCTCGCGATAAACTCCGTCTTTTGAGTTTTCTTTGAAAAACGATATTGGTAGCCGTCAAAAGCAGGAGTGTCGAAAAAACGGATCTGAAAACCTTCCTAGAGGCCAAAAGCGGTTTTGAAGATTACCCCAGTGGGCAAGTCCGACCTCCTCGAGTCTAGTTGTTGTTACCAACACCGACACGTCTCTATCGCTGCCAAGCTTTGACCTGTGATGATCGGCAGGGGTTTTCTATTAAACGAGAGAATAGAATTGAGAATTAACTGGCGGAAACTCCCGGGGATCTTCTTCAGGTTAAAGTCTTTCCAATCCATAGCCTAATTAGATAAAAACCACTGCTGATAATCGCAGGTCAAAGCGTGGCAGTGATGGAGCCGTGTCGGCGTCGATGCCAACAACTAGACCCAAGGAGGTAGGCCTGGCCCACTGGGATGATCTTCAGAACGTTTTCTAACCTTTGGGAATGCATTTCGATCCATTTTCAACACGGTTCTCCTTCCGAGGGCTACCACACATGTTTTTCATTGAAGGCTCAAGGACGAAGTCTATCGTGAACAGTGCCTTAAAAGGCAGTGGTCGCGATCAAATATGCTTGTCGTCTTTTTTTCTCTGAACCCTTTTCTGGGTCTCGAGTAATAGGAACCATAAGAAAAATCACGAAAAACCACTGTTTGGGCCAAATTCAAAGCCTGAGCTTTCTTGTCTTTTGATGGTGGACGAGCCCATTCCACATCATCGGCATCGATGACCTCTTATATCAAGAACATCAGCTGGCTTGAAATTGAGTCTCAATTAATGAACCTTCGGATTTATGTACACATCTAGTCAAAAACATTGACTGGAGTGCTTAATTTCATTGCTCAAGTGTTTTTATCAGGTAAATTTGCATTTATTTCCTCCTCTGAATGCCGATGGTTTATGACTGCTCGGCATGAGACTGCGATCTTTTTTGGCGACGCTGTGCACGTTTGCACAAACTGGCATTTTTGGGTCTTAGAAATTCTGTCCCGTTTTTTACCGCGCTACCTTCATAGTTTTTCAGCTGTTTTGATCTAAGCCGATTTTCGTAGTTTCTTCGATAACGTTTTTCATCGTGACCACTGCCTTTAAGGAAAGGAGGAGGAGTGTAAGCATGTGTTTGGGTGTAATAAGTGTGGTTAGGATTTGAGACCGAATCGAATAATCATGTAAATAAATTGAATACTGAAGTTCTCTTTTCGATTCGGATAAATATTCGGAAATGTTCATTCATGGAATTTTTGAACCCATGGAAAATCCTTCATTACGAATATTGGATCCGTTCGTGAGTTACTCAGTTTTTGATGGTTTTTGAATATTTGATCACTCCAATATTCAAAAGATGTGAGTAAACATTCGATTCAGTTCCAAGTCCTCATCACATTTATTACATACAGACACATGCTTACACTTCTTCTTTTCTTAAGGGCACAGTCCAACCTCAGAATCGTTTTTCTGTTTTACCACCTATCTTGAGAACGGTTAAACGCTGATTCCAGTGATGTCTCTGGAATCGTACAAGACCCTCTAGGAACGGGGTTATGGCCCTTCAAAAATTGAGCTACGGAAGCATGGTGGACGAGTTGCCCGAGGCTTGCAGCTTCCTTCATTTGCAACCGATGTATTAAAGGCACAGTCCAACCTCAGATTCGTTTTTTTGCCTATCATAAAACGGTCCGACGCTGATTCCAACGACGTCTGCGCTATTGTACAAGACCCCCTGGAAACGGAGATATGACCTCTCAAAATTTGAGCTGCGGAAGCATGGTGGACGAGTTGTCCGAGGCTTGTAACTTCCATCATTTGCAACCGATGTATTCGAGCGGACGTGAATGGATAGAGAAGCTAAAATGAAGGGAAGAACGGAGATATTAATCAAAAACCATCGCTCATATCGCCACTGTTGAGCTCGAAACATTGTAAATGGGCGTGCCAAAGTGGCTTCCGGATGTGGGCGCCCCAGGGTGGCTTCCCCCTATATCTCGCTTATTCTGAGGAATCGGCAGCTCACACTTGGCAGGTGCCATATAGGGTGGGTCTACTTCACAATTATGTGGAAATCTCAGATTTCGCACCTAAGCTTGGACTGTGCCTTTAAAGGCACAGTCCAAGCTCAGGGACGAAATCGGGGATCTCCACAAAATTGTGAAATAAAACAAAACCCAATATAACACCGGCCAAGTGCGAGCACTCAACTCCTCCGTATAAGAGAGACATGGGAGGAAGCCAGCCTGGTGCACCCACCTAAGGAAGCCACTTTGGAACGCCCCTTTTTCGATCTTTCGAACTTAACGCCATTTTCATTCCCTCATTCTCAACTTCTTTTTTTTGCTCACGTCGGTTCGCATATATCGGGCGCAAATAATGGAAGTTACTAGTGTAAATGACGCTGGCCAACGCCGTTCATGTACGGATGCGGAACTAAGAAAGAGTGGCCAACCCGCTATCCAAGGGGACAAACCTTTTTTATAATGATGATTTGATTTTCAAGAGAGTGTTTGTGCACGTTGACGTCTGACTTTTAATTAGCAAAGACGAATGTCAGAGGAACTTTATTGTTAACAGCAAATGGTACTGAGGAATAAAATCATGACCCAAGTTTTCATGTGAGCAAGTCAAAAGGGAGAGAGAGATGATGAGGTTCATCCCGAAGAATGGAGAAACAAATATAAGAATTGAATTTGGGTCAGATAGACAACAGAGGTCTGGGGAATTACCGAAGTAATTCCCCAGAGGGGGCTGTGAAGAAGAAGAAGAAGAAGAAGAAGAAGTGATGTGAAGAAGTGTGAACCGTGAACTGCGTCTGAACGGTGAACTGAAGTGTAGATGTGTAGACGAAGGGTGAAGATTTGAAGATCTGAAGATATGAAGATGTCTCTGCTGGATCCATCGTTGCTCTTATGTGGTGGTGCTTTGCCAGATCTGCCCAATGGTCGTACTTGAACAAGGGAGGATGCCGTACTGATTGTGATTGAGCAATGCACGTCGTCGGATCGTGGATGTTAATTAATTCGTCGTTCGGCTGTACCTCAATGGGTCGGTTGTCCTATAAGAGATTTCCAATTAAGTTGCGTTGGGCTTGTACTTGAACAATATGAACGCGGCGCCCACGCGTTTAATTAATTCGGCGCTCATGTCTCTTGTGTATTTTACGGCTTTGTATGATATTCACATTTACCGTACACGCCGGACGATGGAAGAATCCGCTTCCATATGCATTCTCGTACGTCGTACAGACTGGCTTTCCTGTAATCTCTTTTCCATCTTCCTTACACAAGCCTCGGACAACTCGTCCACCATGCTTCCGCAGCTGAATTTTTGAGGGGCCATAACTCCGTTCCCAGTGGGTCTTGTATGATTTCAAGGGCATCATTGGAATCACCATGGAACCGTTATCAAGTTAGGCAGAAAAACAGAAGAGCGATTCTGAAGTGGGACTGTGCCTTTAAAGGCAGTGTTCAAGATGAACTCCGATTTCGAGATTAATAGCTAAATCTATTGTTTGGCCCCCGGGTAGAAGTGATATGACGAAGAAATCGAGAAAAACGCACCAGAAGGGCACGAAATCCTCAAATCTCACCTCGCCTTTTCGTGAATTCAGGAGCTGTTCGTTGTGACAAGGGAATCTTTAGTGGAACCGTCTTTTGCAATTCTCTACTCTCCGTTGCTTCGTACTTCCTTTCGGAACCAAACGAATACCGTTTCGCCTGCAATATTCTTCCATTTTCGATTAGCCCCATTTTTTTACCGGTAACAACCACCGTGAATATGTTCATCCAATTGGACAACTAGTCAAGGCCAGAGAATATTATCACTAAAACAGGACGTTTTAGTGCATTTCTCGCCGTTGCTTACTCAGATATTCGCCGTTCTGTAAAGGGCACGAATGCGATGTGACCTCACGCAATGCTCTCTGTAGACACCCGAAATGGCGGACATCGCCCCTCGACGACTGGCTGTCGCCCCTCTGCATAGTGCCGTAGACATTCTACCCGCGCAAGCGCATTTCCCGTAGACATTCCATCGGAGGAAGGTCTCCATTCCCGATTCCGCGATCACATTCTACCAACATTCCACAAACCTGACTTTGCCGTCCCAGTTTAGCATCAGTCCGCCCTATGACGTCATCACTCACACGGTGGAATTCTCCTTCAGATTCTTCAACACGAGACTCGATTTTTCAGACTTTGGCCCTTATTTAACAGCAATGGAGAAAATGAAGTCTCCTGACCATAAAGAGTCGGATAAAATCCCACCAATCGGTGCAGGACGTCATTGATTGTGTGCAGGACCCAAATAGTGGGGTGCAGGGCGTCATAGAAAGTGTGCAGGATCCCAGTGGGAGTGTGCAGGGCGTCATAAAAGGTGTACAGGACCCCAGTGAGGGTGTGCAAGACGTCATAGAAAGTGTGCAGGACCCTAACGGGAGTGTGCAGGACGTCATAGAGAGTGCGCAGGTCCCCAGTTGGAGTGTGCAGGGGATCATAGAAAATGCACAGGTTTCGAGTGGGAGTGTGCAGGTCATCAAAAGTTATCAGGACCGCAGTGGGAGTGTGCAGGACGTCACCAAGAGTGTAGAATTTGAAAAAAGGCTTTTTAGTTTTTTGATTCTAAATCTTAACCTTTTGTGGAGAAGAAAACAGATAGGAAAACATAAATCTTGAGAAGCGTGCAACGCGTTTTGAGATTGACGCAGAACTCCTTAGACATTTTCTTGCCAGTTTTAGGAAACGAGCAGCAGCTCCACTTCCGCACCTCCTCTGTTCGCCACTCATTGCAACCGCTTGGTCATTTCGAATCCCTAACTTACAAAAACCAGTTTTATATATGTTGCAAGTCTGAGCTTATCAAAACCTGCTTCACAAAAACATAAACAACCACCTACTAATTTCATTCATTGAGAACAAGGGCATGATGTTGGTCAACCAGGGGAACATCATATAATATGAGAATGCGTTTTTCCTTATCATAATAGAGACGGTAAAGCGAGAATAATCGCTTGTGAACTTTGCAAATTGGAAGAAAGGGCAGTGGGTAGCGACGTAAGGGAAGGAAGTACAGAAGGGGTTGTGAATTTTGTGCCGGTAGCAACCGACGATTTACCGCTGGCTTCTTATGTTTTGCTTTATGATCCCACATTTTGATACCCCCCCGGCCTGCTGTAAATGTACGGCACCCTGCTCTGCTCAGGAGAGTCCTTACGTACAGCAACTTTCGGGTAGACGGAAGTCAGTCACCACCGTTCTAACAAACTAATCCGCCTCAGGTAGTTGGCTCACGCAAAAGTTTCTGTGAGCGAAAACTTCGCTAGGTCTCGCTAGGTCTATATATATATATATATATATATATATATATATATATATATATATATATATATATATATATATATATATATATATATATATATATATATATATATATATATATATATATATATATATATATATATATATATATATATATATATATATATATATATATATATATATATATATATATATATATATATATATATATATATATATATATATATATATATATATATATATATATATATATAGTGACCCTTCGGGTCCCTAGCCCGTGGCAGCCACTTAACCTTAAGGCGGCGTACCCTGTTTTGGAGCCTATTTCACTCGTATCTATAGCGTTAGCTTTTTGTTTCTTGACCAACCATAGTTTGCAAACACATGAATTTTGACGGCTGATGAAAAAAGTACATAAAAAAAGAGAAGCAGTTGTTCCCTCGCTGGCCCTTTCTCAAATTGGTGAGCCAGCTCCTTTCTCTGTTCAGAGGAACGGAGGCCCTCGCCCTATTTCAAAAACAGGGGGGCTTGTAGAGAAGAAAGCCAGCTTCCTCCTCTGCTGAGAGAAAGAGGCGCCTTCGGCCTGTTTTAGAAACGCTGGGTGGGCCTTAGGCCTCCTTGTAGAGAAGAAAACCAGCTTCCTTTTCTGCTAAGAAAAAGAGGAGCCTTCGGCAACTTTAGAAACGCAGGGGTGGGCTTCGGCCCCTTTGTAGAGAAGAAAGCCAGCTTCCTCCTCTGCTAAGAGAAAGAGGCGCCTCCGACCTGTTTTGGAAACGCAGGGTGGGCCTTAAGCCCCCTTGTAGAGAGGAAAGCCAGCTTTTCTCCTGCTAGGAAAGAGAGGGGCCTTCGGCATCTTTAGAAACGCAGGGGTGGGCCTTCGGCCCCTTTGTAGAGAAGAAAGCCAGCTTCCTCCTTTGCTAAGAGAAAGAGGGGCCTTCGGTCTGTTTTAGAAACGCAGGGGTAAGCTTTAGGCTCCCTTGTAGAGAAGAAGGCTACCTTCCTTCTCTGCTAAGAGTAAGAGGGGTTTTCGGCATTTTTAGAAACGCAGGGGTGGGTCTCCGCCCCCCTTGTGAAGAAAAAAACCAGCTTCCTTCTCTGCTAAGAGGAAGATGGGCCTTCGGCCTGTTTTTAAAACGTAGGGATGGGCTTTAGGCCCCCTTGTAAGTAACAAACCCAGCTCCCTCTCCTGCTAATAGAAAAAGGGACCTTCGGCCTGTTTTAAAACGCAGGGGTCCTTGTAGAGAAAAAAGTCAGCTCCCTTTTCTGCCAAAAAAGAAGGGGCCTCCTTTCTGTTCAAAAACGCAGGGGTGGGCCTTCGGCCCCCTCGTAGAAAAGGAGGCCAGCTCCCTTTTCTGCTAAGAGAAATAAGGACCGAGCCCCCCCCCCCCCATCTACGCAAAATTCGTTCGGCTTCGCCGAACGATGGGCCGGCTTGGCGGGTCACCCTCCGTGTAGTATTGATTAGGCTTCGCCGAACGATGGGCCGGCTTGGCGGGCCACCCTCCGTGTAGTATTCATTTGGCTTCCCCGAACGATGGGCCGGCTTGGCGGGCCACCCTCCGTGTAAAATTCATTCGAAAGCGCCGAGCGTTGGGCTGACTTGGCGGGCCACCCTCCTTGCAGTATTCGTTTGGCTTCGCCAAAAGATTGGTCGGCTTGGCGGGCCACCCTCCGTGTAGCATTCGTTCGGCTCCGCCGAACGATGGGCCGACATGGCGGGCCACCCTCCGTGTAGTATTCGTTCGGCGCCGCCGAACGATGGGTCGGCTTGGCGGGCCACCCTCCGTGTAGCATTCGTTTGGCTTTGCCGAACGATGGGCCGGCTTGGCGGGCCACACTCCGTGTAGTATTCGTTCGAAAGCGCCGAACGTTGGGCCGGCTTGGCGGGCCATCCTCCGTGTAGTATTCGTTCGGCTCCGCCGAACGATGGGCCGGCTTGGCGGGCCACCCTCCGTGTAGTATTAGTTTGGCTTCGCCAAAAGATTGGTCGGCTTGGCGGGCCACCCTCCGCGTAGCATTCGTTCGGCTGCGCCGAACGATGGGCCGGCTTAGCGGGCCACCCTCCGTATAGTATTCGTTCGGCTTCGCCGAACGATGGGTCGGCTTGGCGGGCCACCCTCCGTGTAGAATTCGTTTGGCTTCGCCGAAAGATGGGCCGGCTAGGCGGGCCACCCTCCGTGTAGTATTTATTCGAAAGCGCCGAACGTTGAGCCGGCTAGGCGGGCCACCCTCCGTGTAGCATTCGTTTGGCTTCGCCGAACGATGGGCCGGCTTGGCGGGCCACCCTCCGTGTAGTATTCATTCGAAAGCGCTGAACGTTGGGCCGGCTTAGCGGTCCACCTTCCGTGTAGTATTAGTTTGGCTTCGCCAAAAAATTGGTCGGCTTGGCGGGCCACCCTCCGTGTAGCATTCGTTCGGCTCCGCCGAACGATGGGTCGGCTTGGCGGGCCACCCTCCGTGTAGCATTCGTTTGGCTTCGCCGAACGATGGGCCGGCTTGGCGGCCCACCCTCCGTGTAGTATTCGTTGCGCCGAACGATGGGCCGGCTTGGCGGGCCACCCTCTGCGTAGCATTCGTTCGGCTCCGCCGAACGATGGGCCGGCTTGGCGGGCCACCCTCCGTGTAGTATTCGTTTGGCTTCGCCTAAAGATTGGTCAGCTTGGCGGGCCACCCTACGTGTAGCATTCGTTCGGCTGCGCCGAACGATGGGCCGGCTTGGCGGGCCACCCTCCGTGTAGCATTCGTTCGGCTGCGCCGAACGATGGGCCGGCTTGGCGGGCCACCCTCCGTGTAGCATTCGTTCGGCTGCGCCGAACGATGGGCCGGCTTGGCGGGCCACCCTCCGTGTAGCATTCGTTCGGCTGCGCCGAACGATGGGCCGGCTTGGCGGGCCACCCTCCGTGTAGTATTCGTTTGGCTTCGCCAAAAGATTGGTCAGCTTGGCGGGCCACCCTCCGTGTAGCATTCGTTGCGCCGAACGATGGACCGGCTTGGCGGGCCACCCTCTGAGTAGCATTCGTTCGGCTCCGCCGAACGATGGGCCGGCTTGGCGGGCCACCCTCCGTGTAGTATTAGTTTGGCTTCGCCAAAAGATTGGTCGGCTTGGCGGGCCACCCTCCGCGTAGCATTCGTTCGGCTGCGCCGAACGATGGGCCGGCTTAGCGGGCCACCCTCCGTATAGTATTCGTTCGGCTTCGCCGAACGATGGGTCGGCTTGGCGGGCCACCCTCCGTGTAGAATTCGTTTGGCTTCGCCGAAAGATGGGCCGGCTAGGCTGGCCACCCTCCGTGTAGTATTTATTCGAAAGCGCCGAACGTTGAGCCGGCTAGGCGGGCCACCCTCCGTGTAGCATTCGTTTGGCTTCGCCGAACGATGGGCCGGCTTGGCGGGCCACCCTCCGTGTAGTATTCATTCGAAAGCGCTGAACGTTGGGCCGGCTTAGCGGGCCACCTTCCGTGTAGTATTAGTTTGGCTTCGCCAAAAAATTGGTCGGCTTGGCGGGCCACCCTCCGTGTAGCTTTCGTTTGGCTTCGCCTAAAGATTGGTCAGCTTGGCGGGCCACCCTACGTGTAGCATTCGTTCGGCTGCGCCGAACGATGGGCCGGCTTGGCGGGCCACCCTCCGTGTAGCATTCGTTCGGCTGCGCCGAACGATGGGCCGGCTTGGCGGGCCACCCTCCGTGTAGCATTCGTTCGGCTGCGCCGAACGATGGGCCGGCTTGGCGGGCCACCCTCCGTGTAGCATTCGTTTGGCTGCGCCGAACGATGGGCCGGCTTGGCGGGCCACCCTCCGTGTAGTATTCGTTTGGCTTCGCCAAAAGATTGGTCAGCTTGGCGGGCCACCCTCCGTGTAGCATTCGTTCGGCTGCGCCGAACGATGGGCCGGCTTGGCGGGCCACCCTCCGTGTAGCATTCGTTCGGCTCCGCCGAACGATGGGCCGGCTTGGCGGGCCACCCTCCGTGTAGTATTCGTTTGGCTTCGCCAAAAGATTGGTCAGCTTGGCGGGCCACCCTCCGTGTAGCATTCGTTCGGCTGCGCCGAACGATGGGCCGGCTTGGCGGGCCACCCTCCGTGTAGCATTCGTTCGGTTGCGCCGAACGATGGGCCGGCTTGGCGGGCCACCCTCCGTGTAGCATTCGTTCGGCTGCGCCGAACGATGGGCCGGCTTGGCGGGCCACCCTCCGTGTAGCATTCGTTCGGCTGCGCCGAACGATGGGCCGGCTTGGCGGGCCGCCCTCCGTGTAGCATTGGTTTGGATTCGCCGAACGATGGGCCGGCTTGGCGGGCCACCCTCCGTGTAGTATTCATTCGAAAGCGCCGAACGTTGGGCCGGCTTGGCGGGCCACCCTCCGTGTAGTATTCATTCGAAAGCGCTGAACGTTGGGCCGGCTTAGCGGGCTACCCTCCGTGTAGTATTAGTTTGGCTTCGCCAAAAAATTGGTCGGCTTGGCGGGCCACCCTCCATGTAGCATTCGTTCGGCTCCGCCGAACGATGGGCCGGCTTGGCGGGCCACCCTCTGTGTAGTATTCGTTTGGCTTCGCCGAACGATAGGTCGGCTTGGCGGGCCACCCTCCGTGTAGCATTGGTTTGGCTTCGCCGAACGATGGGCCGGCTTGGCGGGCCACCCTCCGTGTAGTATTCATTCGAAAGCGCCGAACGTTGGGCCGGCTTGGCACGCCACCCTCCGTGTAGCATTCGTTTGGCTTCGCCGAACGATGGGCCGGCTTGGCGGGCCGCCCTCCGTGTACCATTCGTTTGGCTTCGCCAAAAAATTGGTCGGCTTGGCGGGCCACCCTCCGTGTAGCATTCGTTCGGCTCCGCCGAACGATGGGCCGGCTTGGCGGGCCACCCTCTGTGTAGTATTCGTTTGGCTTCGCCGAACGATGGGTCGGCTTGGCGGGCCACCCTCCGTGTAGCATTGGTTTGGCTTCGCCGAACGATGGGCCGGCTTGGCGGGCCACCCTCCGTGTAGTATTCATTCGAAAGCGCCGAACGTTGGGCCGGCTTGGCGGGCCACCCTCCGTGTAGCATTCGTTTGGCTTCGCCGAACGATGGGCCGGCTTGGCGGGCCACCCTCCGTGTACCATTCGTTTGGCTTACCCGAACGATGGGCCGGCTTGGCGGGCCACCCTCCGTGTAGTATTCATTCGAAAGCGCCGAACGTTGGGCCGGCTTGGCGGCCCACCCTCCGTGTAGTATTCGGTTGGCTTCGCCAAAAAATTGGTCGGCTTGGCGATTCGCCCTCCGTGTAGCATTCGTTCGGGTCCGCCGAACGATGGAGCCAACTTGGCGGGCCACCCTCCGTGTAGTATTCGTTTGGCTTCGCCAAAAGATTGGTCAGCTTGGCGGGCCACCCTCCGTGTAGTATTCATTCGGAAGCGCCGAACGTTGGGCCGGCTTGGCGGGCCACCCTCCGTGTAGCATTGGTTTGGATTCGCCGAACGATGGGCCGGCTTGGCGGGCCACCCTCCGTGTGGTATTCATTCGAAAGCGCCGAACGTTGGGCCGGCTTGGCGGGCCACCCTCCGTGTAGTATTCGTTTGGCTTCGCCAAGAAATTGGTCGGCTTGGCGGGCCACCCTCCGTGTAGTATTTGTTCGGATTCGCAAAATGATGGATCGGCTTTGCGGGCCACCCTCCGTGTAGCATTGGTTTGGATTCGCCGAACGATGGGCCGGCTTGGCGGGCCACCCTCCGTGTAGCATTGGTTTGGATTCGCCGAACGATGGGCCGGCTTGGCGGGCCACCCTCCGTGTAGCATTGGTTTGGATTCGCCGAACGATGGGCCGGCTTGGCGGGCCACCCTCCGTGTGGTATTCATTCGAAAGCGCCGAACGTTGGGCCGGCTTGGCGGGCCACCCTCCGTGTGGTATTCATTCGAAAGCGCCGAACGTTGGGCCGGCTTGGCGGGCCACCCTCCGTGTAGCATTGGTTTGGATTCGCCGAACGATGGGCCGGCTTGGCGGGCCACCCTCCGTGTGGTATTCATTCGAAAGCGCCGAACGTTGGGCCGGCTTGGCGGGCCACCCTCCGTGTAGTATTCGTTTGGCTTCGCCAAGAAATTGGTCGGCTTGGCGGGCCACCCTCCGTGTAGTATTTGTTCGGATTCGCAAAATGATGGATCGGCTTTGCGGGCCACCCTCCGTGTAGCATTCGTTCGGCTTCGCCGAACGATGATGGGTCGGCTTGGCGGGCAACCCTCCGTGTAGTATTCAAACGATCGGCCGGCTTTACCGACCCCCTGCCCCCATCTACGCAGTATTCGAAAAAAAAACGAATAGAAGAACCTATTCTTACAGAAAAAAATTCTTCAAAAATGAATGCGTCACGAGAAAAAAGATTCTTTGCTGAACAACCTGCGATTTCTTTGCCGAAGAACCCAATGAAGAATTTTTGGGCAAAATGTTCTGCATAAACGTTTTTTCTTCCAATTATTCTTTCGAAATAAATTTTGTTTGTTCTCAAATTTTGCTTGTTCTTTCAGAGGAATTCTGAAAACTTTAATAACTCCGTAGTGAAAAATATTCCAGCCAGAGAAATTTGGCGAGAAAATGAGCTGTGAGAATTCTCTTCATTTTGGCACGAGAATCTATCAGAAAAAAAAGGTTAAAATGTCTGTCTTTCTACCTGAAAATCGTACAAAAATTCTTTGAAAAAAAAACCTGGCTGCAAAATTTTCCACGGTAGGGTTCTCCGGTTTTTTCAACCTCGCCAAAAAATTAGCAAACTACCAAACAACAAGTCAGAACAAAGAAAAAAATTAAACGGTAAATAAAGAGGCAAAATAAAAAAAATAATTGTAGAACCAGAAAAATCAAACGCACAATTGAAAAAAAAACAGCTCAGTGAGCGGTAACGCTACAAGACCGAAGTGCTGACATTAACCGCAAACAGAATGAAGAGCAAAGAGAGCGGCACAAACTTAAAAACGTGAGAAAAAGAGGAAAATCGGTAAACGGAAATAAAAATAATCAGCTGTGAGGCGCCGCGCGGCACGCCGCGCTGCTTATCGACAACGCTGAAGAGTTGAGGCGCAGCCAATTCCGCGGATTTCTGGTCGCGCCGTTTCCATTCTTTATATATAGGATATATATATATATATATAATGTGATTATATATATATACTATATATAGTGATTGTTCTCCTACAATTAGAACAGTAGAAAGATGGGTTGCTGAATTTAGACGTGGTCGTACAAGCCTCGAATACGATCCACGTGAAGGACGTCCAAAGAGCGCATCAACACCAGAAATCGTAGCCAAAATACAGGATATGGTTTTGGAAGATCGTCGATTGACTGAAAAAGATTTAGTAGAGGCTCTACACATCTCATTAGGCAGTGTGAGCCACATTTTAAGTGAAATTTTGGGTTTTAGAAAGCTGTGTGCACAATGGGTACCGCATTCGCTAACAATGGAACAACAACACAATCGAATGCGTTTTCCTAGCAACATTTCGAGCGTTTTAAAAAGGATAAAGTGGATTCTGTGCGTGGATTCATCACTCTGGATGGGACTTGGCTCTATCACCATGATCCAGAATCAAAACAAGAGGCTAAAGAGTGGTGTGAACCTGGCTGTTCGGCTTCGAAACGAGTTCGTGTCCGGAAATCGGCCAAGAAGGTTATGGCATCAGTTTTTTGGGATGCGAAAGGAATTTTGTTTGTGGATTACTTGCAAACCGGTTTAACAATTTATTCTGAATACTATTGCAACCTTTTGTACTAGTTGAAGGGAAAAAAATCGTGAAAGAAGACCTGGTTTGCAGAGGAAAAAATCCTATTTCAACAGAACAATGCACCGTGTTACTAGAGCATTTTGACAATGGCTAAAATCCATGAATTAAAGTTCGAATTGTTGGAGTTTCACCGTATTCACCAGATTTGACCCCCAGCGACTTCCATTTGTTTCCAAAACTCAAGAAATTTATGCGTGACATGCGTTTTTCATCGAATAAAGAGGTCATAACGGTTGTTGAAGCGTATTTTGCAGACCTCCCGGATTCTCACTTCAGGGATGGGATCCACAAAATGGAGGATTGTTGGAGCAAGTGTATTAATGTTCAGGGAGATTGTACTGAATAATCAAGTGTATTTTGAACCATAAAATTGTGTTTTTCTTATCGAACGACAAAACTTATTGAACAACCAGGTATGTAGTGGGTCTACTTCACAATTATATGGAAATTCCAGATTTTGTTCCAGAGCTAAGACTGTGCCATAGAAGGCACAGTCCAACCTCAAATCGTTTTTCAGTTTTTCCGCCTATCTTAAAAACAGTCCCATTCTGATTCCAATGATGTCTTTTGAATCGTACGAAAGCATCTGGGAACGGAGTTATGGTCCCTCAAAAATTGAGAATGGTGGACGAGTTGTGCGAGGTTTATTCCGTCTCTTGCAGCCGATGTATGCGAGCTGAGCTGAGCAAAGAGAAGATGAGAATGAAGAGGAGAACGGGAAACCATCACTCATCTCACGATCTCGAGTTTTCATTTGTTCACGTCGGCGGGCGGGGACTGCGCTTTTGGCGTTTGTCTTGTACCATGCCTAATAGAACTTGAAGCATATTTTTTCATCGTGAACACTGCAGGGTTAATAAGAACAATTTTCGAGCTCACTCCATGAGAAAATCATGTCTAGCTCGCTTAGATGAGTCCGGGCGGAGCAAGCAGCCGAGCGGTTGGTCATGGCAAAATACAACGATAAGGAGATTTCGACGAGATAAACCCGATGAGCTCTACTTCGACCGGCTCAGAATGAGGGAGATAGGTTATAGGTTTGGTTAGCATAAAAGTAAAAATAAGCGAAAAAAAGGAAACTTGCGGGAAAAAACGCTCAAGAACAAGGTCTAACGGCTAATTACAGGTGTCGACCGGCCCCCTAATTAATGAGATTTTCATTAAGGCTTGTTTATCCGCTTTTTATTCTGCTGTTAAAGTAGTCAGTAGTCTCCAAAAGTGCTCAGAAATTACTTTGGAACCAACATAAAAGTCGACAAAACAGGCAATTATAGAAATCTCAATAATTGGGGCGGGCGGACACCAAGCAATGACTTGTTCCTGAGCGTTTTCTCCACAACTTTTATTTGCTTTCACACTTGTGTTGTCCGGATCTACATTCTCATGAGGATAGCACTACAACCGTTTTATTGCAAACCCTGCCTTCAATTTCACAATTTTACAAACGCCTTTTTGCAACTTACTCGATTTCTTGCACTTCAACACGAACGATCTATTTGATTAAGCTATTGATTATGGCTATGATATTGAGCAGCTCAGAAACCGTTTCGTTCATTCTCTTAAAAAAATTTGAGAGACTATCTTCGAATTTAACAATTCATTCGAAAATAAAAACCTGTTTTTCACACCATTGTAACATAATGAATGTCACAGAATGGTGATAATCAATATTTGTAATTGACATAACACAATGTTACAATCTTTGAGCACAAACCATGTTTTCTATGATAGTATTCGGTGTCTCACTAGCAGATTATTGTGGTGAATAAAGTGCAGCAATTTGCGCCTCGACTCGCCGTCGTTAGACATATTTCGTAGTCCTCTCCGCAAGCGCGGCACGTGCGTGACGCTCGGGACGAGTGGTGGGCTATGAAACTTTCCACCGCGTGCCACTCGCAGGACGAGCAGGAAGCAACTATGAAATCTCCGGCGGCACTGCCATGGCGGTACTGTTAAAGTTGGGCCTCAACGGTGAAATGCACAGACATTATTGGCTTTCATTTGCCAACATAGCAGCGTAGGATAATCCTTGAATTGTTTAGTGGGAGAAGAATTAAAGTGAGAAGAGAGCAATGATCCAAATGGTGAAACCGCCATTGCGGTTAGCAACTCGTTAACGTCTCTCGCGCTCCGCCCCCCTGGGACTAGATGCCCGCCACGCCACTGTCTTATAGTTTTCATTGTTTCGAACTTGACTGAAAACATGGTAGGGGCCGTGCAGGCCTATTTTTTCGGTTATTTCGACCATGTTGGTGAGCGTGTGTTCTGCCTTCAAAGCTTTCGATAAGGAATCGGGTGCGAAAATCCAAGTCTGTGTGAAACCGTTGTTACAGTGGGAAGAGGTATGAGCACAGCACAACGATTTTTCTGAACTACGTTTGATTCCAAAATATGGGAGTGCATCTCGAACTTATAATTTAAATTGATGAAAAAGTTTCCGGAGTTTTTAGAACATTTCGAGAGTTTTTGAGCTGTCTCCATAACAACAAAAATTTCCGGTTTCAATCTTTCTGTATATGTAGAGCATATCAGTATTCAAAACCTACAAGCTTGTCCATTCCTTCGGTACAATCGTCGACATGTCCAATTTCCCAATGCTGTCACTCGACCAAATTCGCACCTGCTTTCTTTACGACTAGCGATCCGGGATGAAACATACGGATTCCTATCGTCGCATGGTGCAGTCGTTCGGAGAGGGGGTTGTTTGCAAAACTACAATCACGAATGGTTCAGCGAGTGCAGAGTTGGGCAGTACGAGGTCGAAGACTAGGATCGATCAGTGAGGCCATTGAAGCTCAACAACGACGAGCTGCGCAAGAAGGTGGAAGGCGAACCGAGACAAACCACATAGGAGATGAGCAGCAGACTTGGCTGCACTCAACCATACTGTCGTTCGTCACTTGGCTGAAGCTGAAACGGTTTCTAAGGTCAACGTTTGGGTCCCCCACTCTTTGACATTCAGTGACAAACTTCGCCGTGTGGAGACATGCACTGAACTGCTCTCTAGGAAGCGCACTTTTGCTTGGCTCGCCGACATTGTCACAGGAGACGGAAAGTGGTGCCTGTAGATCAACACATCGCGTTAAAGGATGTGGACAGACGTTGAGCAAGTAGCGCTGACCATGCCGAAGCCGGAAAAGCACCAGCGGGAGCTGATGCTCTGCTTTTGGTGGGACATTCGTGAACCAATTCACTGGGAGCTGCTTCCACAGACACAGAACACCACAGTGACCGCCGAGGTCTACTGCTAACAGCTGGTACGTTTGGCTGAGGCGATACGCATTAATCGCTCTGGGATGAACACTGTTCACCTTCTTCACGACGGTGCTCGGCTACACGTATCTCGTATAACCCGACAGAAGCTGGTGGACCTGGAATTCTTCCTCATCCTCCATATAGCACAGATCTTGCTCCTTCCGACTACCATCTGTTCCGCTCGATGCAGCACTTCCTGGATGGAATACAGTTCACCAATGATGACGAAGTCAAAATGGCCTAACAAGGGAAGTATACAAAGCGTAGGTCGGATCTGCCAAAACGACTAGTGTCTTTAGTATCTCTTGTGGCTCAATAGTAAAACTGCGCAGTATTCCGCCCCGAGCTGCAGATTACAAGAAGTTACAAGCTTAAAAAGCTCATTATTGTGCTTTTTGTACCTTCCAAAGAGCGCGTTAGTCTTCGGAAATCCTGGGAACGGACCTCATAAACGTGTTCAGCGCCCAAAACTACACCCCTGGGCAAAGTTTGGGTGAAGGCACATTTTCCATACTTTGTCCAGACTGACAGCGTTTTGGACTTGTACTGATTTTCGGTTGGGCGTTTATTTTTACCAATTGAGGGCTCTGGCAGCGCTATAGATAAATGTTCCAGATTTGACTTGAAATTCTCTCAGTGAGGTATTTTTGGGCGCTGATCACGAATCTGTGGTTAATTAGTCGATTTTCCAATCCCTTCGGCCAATTTCGTTTGAAGCTTCCCAACCGGTGAAAATTTTGATGGAAAAACACCACTTTCGAGATTTCCGGTTATCTACGATAGATATGTCTCAAAATTATTTGCTGAGTGTTATTTGGAAAGCTAAACACGAACCTGGAGTCCGTTTATCAATATTTTGCAGATTACGGTAGATTACGGTGGGTACACGGTAGTTTGGTCAAAATCTCAGGTTTTGCTCAAAATTTGTATACGAGAGTTATTCGAGGTGGAGAATACGAATTTAGCGTCTGTTTGTCGCTTTTCAGAATACTAAGGTGGGTCTTGACCCCTAAATGACATTTTACCTACCTTAACCTACAGTAAACCGCGAAATTTCGACAGTTGGACTCCAGATTCGTGTTCCCCACCCTAGATTACCCCAACATACAACTTTTGAGCTAAATCCGAGAAAGTTTTTTGGAACTTCCGAATAAATGCCTGATGGTTTTTTTTACCTTGCCCTTTCGCGAGGCTTAAAAAATGCTAATAACTTTTTTGAACCTGCTGCTCGGGGCGGGATACTGCGCATTTTTACTATTGTGCCAGAAGAGATACTAACCATACTAGTCGTTTTGGCAGATCCGACCTACGCTTTTTATACTTCCCTTGTAAGAAGAATACTTCAACTCGAAACCGCCAGAGTTCTACGCGTCGGGAATTCATGAACTGTCCAATCGGTGGCGAGGGATAATTGAATGTGATGGGAATCATTTTGTTAAGTAAGCTTTGCTTGTTTTTGAAATAAAAGTTCTTATTCAAAGCCGTTAAAAGTTCGGAAACTTTTGCACCAATTTAATATTTTCCAAGAGAACAGATATCTCCATTTCAGGGATGGTGTTGGTCACTAATGAAGATCCTCCAGCGGAAAAAATGTCGGTTGGGGAGAGGAACGGATTCATGAATCAACTTGAGAAGGCTAGTTTTTCCAGCTGGAGTCAATTCGTGAAGTCGTCAAAAATAGCTATGAATTTCAGATTCTTCAGCAGTCAAGCAGCAGCTCTCTGAACGATGTTTCCAAGAATTTTCTTCCGCGTAGATTTTCGGAAAGTCTTAGCATGAGGTGAGCTCTCTCAGGTTTTTTCGCTACACATATAATAAAACACAGAGAAATAAACTTACCAATCAATCCTGGTGTACATAGGTTCGAAACACATCCGACTTTCATTCAGAATTGACGTTTATAGACATTGTTCGCGAAATTCTCCTTATCTAATTACATTTTATACCTTTGACCTTCTCCCTAAAATCGGCATGGATCGTGAAGAGACTTCGCGTTCACTGTTGAAGGTTGGCGCGAACTCAGTGCGCCTATGATACGTATATAGCATATGGCACCGTGTTTGCTCCAACCTTCAACATGGAATGCGAAATCTCTTAACGATCCATGCCAACGTTGTGTTATGCATGCGCTAAATTTCGCATCTGCAAAAACGGCTAGTATTCTTAGTATGTCTTGTGGCTCAATAGTAAAACTGCGCAGTATCCTGCCCCGAGCTGCAGGTTTGAAGACGTTATAAGCGTTATTCAAGCTTCGCGAAAAGGCAAGGGTACTCATCAGAGATTTTTTTGAATTTTTCAAAAAATTTTCTCGGATTTTGCGCAAAACTTGTATGGTTAGTTCCGCGGCTTGTTTCTTCGAGAGAAAACATTTTATTTTAAACCGCGGCTAGCGCGGCGGTTCAAATCTCACCAGCGGCTGGCTAGTAATTACCAGCCAGCCGCGGTTTAAACTAAATTTTTTCTTGAGCAAACAAGCCACGGACCTAGCTTTAAATGTGGATAACCTAGGAGGGCGAACACGAATCTGGACTCCGTTTGTCGAAATTCTTAGTTTTGGAATAAGCTGCGGTAGGTACCAAGTCTTATTTGTATTCACTACCACAAATAACCCTCGTTTACAAGGGGGTGCAGGGCCTCAGGGGGAGTGTGCAGGACGTCATATAAAGTGTGCAGGACCACGGTGGGGGTGTGCAGGACATCATATAAAGTGTGCAGGACCCCAATGGGAGTGTGCAGGACGTTATATCAAGTGTGCAGGACCACAGTGGGAGTGCGCAGGACGTCATAGAAAGGGTGCAGGACCCCAGTGGGAGTGTGCAGGACGTCATATAAAGTGTGCAGTACCCCAATGGGAGTGTGCAGGACGTCACATAAAGTGCGCAGCACCCCAATGGGAGTGTGCAGGTCGTCATATAAAGTGTGCACGACCCCAGTGGGGGTGTGCAGGACGTCATAGAAAGGGTGCAGGACCCCAGTGGGAGTGTGCAGGACGTCATAGAAAGTGTGCAGGACCCCGGTGGGAGTGTGCAGGACGTCATATAAAGTGTGCAGGATCCCAATAAGAGTGTGCAGGACGTCATATAAAGTATGCAGGACCCCGGTGGGAGTGTGCAGGACGTCATATAAAGTGTGCAGGACCACAGTGGGAGTGTGCAGGACGTCATATAAAGTGTGCAGGACCACAGTGGGAGTGTGCAGGACGTCATAGAAAGGGTGCGGGAACCCAGTGGGAGTGTGCAGGACGTCATATAAAGTGTGCAGGACCACAGTGGGAGTGTGCAGGACGTCATATAAAGTATGCAGGACCCCGGTGGGAGTGTGCAGGACGTCATATAAAGTGTGCAGGGTCCCAATAAGAGTGTGCAGGACGTCATATAAAGTATGCAGGACCCCGGTGGGAGTGTGCAGGACGTAATATAAAGTGTGCAGGACCGCAGTGGGAGTGTGCAGGACGTCATATAAAGTGTGCAGGACCACAATGGGAGTGTGCAGGACGTCACAGAAAGTATGCAGGACCCCGGTGGGAGTGTGCAGGACGTCATATAAAGCGTGCAGGACCACAGTGGGAGTGTGCAGGACGTCATAGAAAGTGTGCAGAACCCCAATGGGAGTGTGCGGGACGTCATGTAGAGTGTGCAGGACCACAGTGGGAGTGCGCAGGACGTCATAGAAAGTGTGCAGGACCCAAATGGCAGTGTTCAGGACGTCGTAGAAAATGCGCAGGACCCAAATGGGAGTGTGTAGAACGTCATAAATAATGCGAAGGACCCCAATGGGAGTGTGCAAGTCGTCATATAAAGTGTGCACGACCCCAGTGGGGGTGTGCAGGACGTCATAGAAAGGGTGCAGGACCCCGGTGGGAGTGTGCAGGACGTCATATAAAGTGTGCAGGATCCCAATAAGAGTGTGCAGGACGTCATATAAAGTATGCAGGACCCCGGTGTGAGTGTGCAGGACGTCATATAAAGTGTGCAGGACCACAGTGGGAGTGTGCAGGACGTCATAGAAAGGGTGCAGGAACCCAGTGGGAGTGTGCAGGACGTCATAGAAAATGCGCAGGACCCTAATTGGAGTGGGCGGAACGTCATAGAAAATGCGCAGGACCCAATGGGAGTGTGCAGGACGTCATAGAAAGGGTGCAGGACCCCAGTGGGAGTGTGCAGGACGTCATAGAAAGTGTGCAGAACCCCAATGGGAGTGTGCGGGACGTCATGTTAAGTGTGCAGGACCACAGTGGGAGTGTGCAGGACGTCATAGAAAGTGTGCAGGACCCAAATGGCAGTGTGCAGGACGTCGTAGAAAATGCGCAGGACCCAAATGGGAGTGTGTAGAACGTCATAAATAATGCGCAGGACCCCAATGGGAGTGTGCAAGTCGTCATATAAAGTGTGCACGACCCCAGTGGGGGTGTACAGGACGTCATAGAAAGGGTGCAGGACCCTGGTGAGAGTGTGCAGGACGTCATATAAAGTGTGCAGGATCCCAATAAGAGTGTGCAGGACGTCATATAAAGTATGCAGGACCCCGGTGGGAGTGTGCAGGACGTCATATAAAGTGTGCAGGACCGCAGTGGGAGTGTGCAGGACGTCATAGAAAATGCGCAGGACCCTAATCGAAGTGGGCGTAACGTCATAGAAAATGCGCAGGACCCTATGGGAGTGTGCAGGACGTCATAGAAAGTGTGCAGGACCCCAGTGGGAGTGTGCAGGACGTCATATAAAGTGTGCAGGACCCCAATGGGAGTGTGCAGGACATCATATAAAGTGAGCAGGACCCCGGTGAGAGTGTGCAGGACGTCATATAAAGTGTGCAGGATCCCAATAAGAGTGTGCAGGACGTCATATAAAGTATGCAGGACCACAGTGGGAGTGTGCAGGACGTCATATAAAGTGTGCAGGACCACAGTGGGAGTGTGCAGGACGTAATATAAAGTGTGCAGGACCACAGTGGGAGTCTGCAGGACGTCATATAAAGTGTGCAGGACCACAGTGGGAGTGTGCAGGACGTCATATAAAGTGTGCAGGACCCCAATGGGAGTGTGCAGGACGTCATATAAAGTGTGCAGGACCACAGTGGGAGTGTGCAGGACGTCATAGAAAGTATGCAGGACCCCGGTGGGAGTGTGCAGGACGTCATATAAAGGGTGCAGGACCCCAGTGGGAGTGTGCAGGACGTCATATAAAGTGTGCAGGACCCCAATGGGAGTGTGCAGGACATCATATAAAGTATGCAGCACCCCGGTGGGAGTGTGCAGGACGTCATAGAAAGGGTGCAGGGTCCCAATAAGAGTGTGCAGGACGTCATATAAAGTATGCAGGACCCCGGTGGGAGTGTGCAGGACGTCATATAAAGTGTGCAGGACCACAGTGGGAGTGTGCAGGACGTAATATAAAGTGTGCAGGACCACAGTGGGAGTGTGCAGGACGTCATATAAAGTGTGCAGGACCACAGTGGGAGTGTGCAGGACGTCATATAAAGTGTGCAGGACCACAGTGGGAGTGTGCAGGACGTCATAGAAAGTATGCAGGACCCCGGTGGGAGTGTGCAGGACGTCATATAAAGTGTGCAGGACCACAGTGGGAGTGTGCAGGACGTGATATAAAGTGTGCAGGACCACAGTGGGAGTGTGCAGGACGTCATAGAAAGGGTGCAGGAACCCAGTGGGAGTGTGCAGGACGTCATATAAAGTGTGCAGTACCACAGTGGGAGTGTGCAGGACGTCATATAAAGTATGCAGGACCCCGGTGGGAGTGTGCAGGACGTCATATAAAGTGTGCAGGGTCCCAATAAGAGTGTGCAGGATGTCATATAAAGTATGCAGGACCCCGGAGGGAGTGTGCAGGACGTCATATAAAGTGTGCAGGACCACAGTGGGAGTGTGCAGGACGTAATATAAAGTGTGCAGGACCACAGTGGGAGTGTGCAGGACGTCATATAAAGTGTGCAGGACCACAGTGGGAGTGTGCAGGACGTCATAGAAAGTATGCAGGACCCCGGTGGGAGTGTGCAGGACGTCATATAAAGTGTGCAGGACCACAGTGGGAGTGTGCAGGACGTCATAGAAAGGATGCAGGACCCCGGTGGGAGGTGTGCAGGACGTCATATAAAGTGTGCAGGACCACAGTGGGAGTGTGCAGGACGTCATATAAAATGTGCAATACCACAGTGGGAGTGTGCAGGACGTCATAGAAAGGGTGAAGGAACCCAGTGGGAGTGTGCAGGACGTCATATAAAGTGTGCAGGACCACAGTGGGAGTGTGCAGGACGTCATAGAAAGGGTGCAGCACCCCAGTGGGAGTGTGCAGGACGTCATAGAAAGTGTGCAGAACCCCAATGGGAGTGTGCGGGACGTCATGTAAAGTGTGCAGGACCACAGTGGGAGTGCGCAGGACGTCATAGAAAGTGTGCAGGACCCAAATGGCAGTGTGCAGGACGTCGTAGAAAATGCGCAGGACCCAAATGGGAGTGTGTAGAACGTCATAAATAATGCGAAGGACCCCAATGGGAGTGTGAAAGTCGTCATATAAAGTGTGCACGACCCCAGTGGGGGTGTGCAGGACGTCATAGAAAGGGTGCAGGACCCCGGTGGGAGTGTGCAGGACGTCATATAAAGTGTGCAGGATCCCAATAAGAGTGTGCAGGACGTCATAGAAAGTATGCAGGACCCCGGTGTGAGTGTGCAGGACGTCATATAAAGTGTGCAGGACCACAGTGGGAGTGTGCAGGACGTCATAGAAAGGGTGCAGGAACCCAGTGGGAGTGTGCAGGACGTCATAGAAAGTGTGCAGAACCCCAATGGGAGTGTGCGGGACGTCATGTAAAGTGTGCAGGACCACAGTGGGAGTGTGCAGGACGTCATATAAAGTATGCAGGACCCCGGTGGGAGTGTGCAGGACGTCATATAAAGTGTGCAGGGTCCCAATAAGAGTGTGCAGGATGTCATATAAAGTATGCAGGACCCCGGAGGGAGTGTGCAGGACGTCATATAAAGTGTGCAGGACCACAGTGGGAGTGTGCAGGACGTAATATAAAGTGTGCAGGACCACAGTGGGAGTGTGCAGGACGTCATATAAAGTGTGCAGGACCACAGTGGGAGTGTGCAGGACGTCATAGAAAGTATGCAGGACCCCGGTGGGAGTGTGCAGGACGTCATATAAAGTGTGCAGGACCACAGTGGGAGTGTGCAGGACGTCATAGAAAGTATGCAGGACCCCGGTGGGAGTGTGCAGGACGTCATATAAAGTGTGCAGGACCACAGTGGGAGTGTGCAGGACGTCATATAAAATGTGCAATACCACAGTGGGAGTGTGCAGGACGTCATAGAAAGGGTGAAGGAACCCAGTGGGAGTGTGCAGGACGTCATATAAAGTGTGCAGGACCACAGTGGGAGTGTGCAGGACGTCATAGAAAGGGTGCAGGACCCCAGTGGGAGTGTGCAGGACGTCATAGAAAGTGTGCAGAACCCCAATGGGAGTGTGCGGGACGTCATGTAAAGTGTGCAGGACCACAGTGGGAGTGCGCAGGACGTCATAGAAAGTGTGCAGGACCCAAATGGCAGTGTGCAGGACGTCGTAGAAAATGCGCAGGACCCAAATGGGAGTGTGTAGAACGTCATAAATAATGCGAAGGACCCCAATGGGAGTGTGCAAGTCGTCATATAAAGTGTGCACGACCCCAGTGGGGTGTGCAGGACGTCATAGAAAGGGTGCAGGACCCCGGTGGGAGTGTGCAGGACGTCATATAAAGTGTGCAGGATCCCAATAAGAGTGTGCAGGACGTCATAGAAAGTATGCAGGACCCCGGTGTGAGTGTGCAGGACGTCATATAAAGTGTGCAGGACCACAGTGGGAGTGTGCAGGACGTCATAGAAAGGGTGCAGGAACCCAGTGGGAGTGTGCAGGACGTCATAGAAAGTGTGCAGAACCCCAATGGGAGTGTGCGGGACGTCATGTAAAGTGTGCAGGACCACAGTGGGAGTGTGCAGGACGTCATATAAAGTGTGCAGGACCACAGTGGGAGTGTGCAGGACGTCATATAAAGTGTGCAGGACCACAGTGGGAGTGTGCAGGACGTCATAGAAAGTATGCAGGACCCCGGTGGGAGTGTGCAGGACGTCATATAAAGTGTGCAGGACCACAGTGGGAGTGTGCAGGACGTCATATAAAGTGTGCAGGACCACAGTGGGAGTGTGCAGGACGTCATAGAAAGGGTGCAGGAACCCAGTGGGAGTGTGCAGGACGTCATATAAAGTGTGCAGGACCACAGTGGGAGTGTGCAGGACGTCATAGAAAGGGTGCAGGACCCCAGTGGGAGTGTGCAGGACGTCATAGAAAGTGTGCAGAACCCCAATGGGAGTGTGCGGGACGTCATGTAAAGTGTGCAGGACCACAGTGGGAGTGCGCAGGACGTCATAGAAAGTGTGCAGGACCCAAATGGCAGTGTGCAGGACGTCGTAGAAAATGCGCAGGACCCAAATGGGAGTGTGTAGAACGTCATAAATAATGCGAAGGACCCCAATGGGAGTGTGCAAGTCGTCATATAAAGTGTGCACGACCCCAGTGGGGGTGTGCAGGACGTCATAGAAAGGGTGCAGGACCTCGGTGGGAGTGTGCAGGACGTCATATAAAGTGTGCAGGATCCCAATAAGAGTGTGCAGGACGTCATAGAAAGTATGCAGGACCCCGGTGTGAGTGTGCAGGATGCCATATAAAGTGTGCAGGACCGCAGTGGGAGTGTGCAGGACGTCATAGAAAATCCGCAGGACCCTAATCGGAGTGGGCGTAACGTCATAGAAAATGCGCAGGACCCTATGGGAGTGTGCAGGACGTCATAGAAAGTGTGCAGGACCCCAGTGGGAGTGTGCAGGACGTCATATAAAGTGTGCAGGACCCCAATGGGAGTGTGCAGGACATCATATAAAGTGTGCAGGACCCCGGTGAGAGTGTGCAGGACCCCAATGGTAGTGTGCAGGACGTCATATGAAATGTGCAGGATCCCAATAAGAGTGTGCAGGACGTCATATAATGTATGCAGCACCCCGGTGGGAGTGTGCAGGACGTCATAGAAAGGGTGCAGGGTCCCAATAAGAGTGTGCAGGACGTCATATAAAGTATGCAGGACCCCGGTGGGAGTGTGCAGAACGTCATATAAAGTGTGCAGGACCACAGTGGGAGTGTGCAGGACGTCATAGAAAGGGTGCAGGAACCCAGTGGGAGTGTGCAGGACGTCATAGAAAATGCGCAGGACCCTAATTGGAGTGGGCGGAACGTCATAGAAAATGCGCAGGACCCAATGGGAGTGTGCAGGACGTCATAGAAAGGGTGCAGGACCCCGGTGGGAGTGTGCAGGACGTCATAGAAAGTGTGCAGAACCCCAATGGGAGTGTGCGGGACGTCATGTAAAGTGTGCAGGACCACAGTGGGAGTGTGCAGGACCACAGTGGGAGTGTGCAGGACGTCATATAAAGTGTGCAGGACCACAGTGGGAGTGTGCAGGACGTCATAGAAAGTATGCAGGACCCCGGTGGGAGTGTGCAGGACGTCATATAAAGTGTGCAGGACCACAGTGGGAGTGTGCAGGACGTCATATAAAATGTGCAATACCACAGTGGGAGTGTGCAGGACGTCATAGAAAGGGTGCAGGAACCCAGTGGGAGTGTGCAGGACGTCATATAAAGTGTGCAGGACCACAGTGGGAGTGTGCAGGACGTCATAGAAAGGGTGCAGGACCCCGGTGGGAGTGTGCAGGACGACATAGAAAGGGTGCAGGACCCCAGTGGGAGTGTGCAGGACGTCATAGAAAGGGTGCAGGACCACAGTGGGAGTGTGCAGGACGTCATAGAAAGGGTGCAGGACCCAAATGGCAGTGTGCAGGACGTCGTAGAAAATGCGCAGGACCCAAATGGGAGTGTGTAGAACGTCATAAATAATGCGAAGGACCCCAATGGGAGTGTGCAAGTCGTCATATAAAGTGTGCACGACCCCAGTGGGGGTGTGCAGGACGTCATAGAAAGGGTGCAGGACCCCGGTGGGAGTGTGCAGGACGTCATATAAAGTGTGCAGGATCCCAATAAGAGTGTGCAGGACGTCATATAAAGTATGCAGGACCCCGGTGTGAGTGTGCAGGACGTCATATAAAGTGTGCAGGACCGCAGTGGGAGTGTGCAGGACGTCATAGAAAATGCGCAGGACCCTAATCGGAGTGGGCGTAACGTCATAGAAAATGCGCAGGCCCCCAGTGGGAGTGTGCAGGACGTCATATAAAGTGTGCAGGACCACAGTGGGAGTGTGCAGGACGTCATAGAAAGTGTGCAGGACCCCAGTGGGAGTGTGCAGGACATCATATAAAGTGTGCAGGACCCCGGTGAGAGTGTGCAGGACCCCAATGGGAGTGTGCAGGACGTCATATAAAATGTGCAGGATCCCAATAAGAGTGTGCAGGACGTCATATAAAGTATGCAGCACCCCGGTGGGAGTGTGCAGGACGTCATAGAAAGGGTGCAGGGTCCCAATAAGAGTGTGCAGGACGTCATATAAAGTATGCAGGACCCCGGTGGAAGTGTGCAGGACGTCATATAAAGTGTGCAGGACCACAGTGGGAGTGTGCAGGACGTCATAGAAAGGGTGCAGGAACCCAGTGGGAGTGTGCAGGACGTCATAGAAAATGCGCAGGACCCTAATTGGAGTGGGCGGAACGTCATAGAAAATGCGCAGGACCCAATGGGAGTGTGCAGGACGTCATAGAAAGGGTGCAGGACCCCAGTGGGAGTGTGCAGGACGTCATAGAAAGTGTGCAGAACCCCAATGGGAGTGTGCGGGACGTCATGTAAAGTGTGCAGGACCACAGTGGGAGTGTGCAGGACGTCATAGAAAGTGTGCAGGACCCAAATGGCAGTGTGCAGGACGTCGTAGAAAATGCGCAGGACCCAAATGGGAGTGTGTAGAACGTCATAAATAATGCGCAGGACCCCAATGGGAGTGTGCAAGTCGTCATATAAAGTGTGCACGACCCCAGTGGGGGTGCACAGGACGTCATACAAAGGGTGCAGGACCCTGCTGAGAGTGTGCAGGACGTCATATAAAGTGTGCAGGATCCCAATAAGAGTGTGCAGGACGTCATATAAAGTATGCAGGACCCCGGTGGGAGTGTGCAGGACGTCATAGAAAGTGTGCAGGACCCCAGTGGGAGTGTGCAGGACGTCATATAAAGTGTGCAGGACCCCAATGGGAGTGTGCAGGACATCATATAAAGTGTGCAGGACCCCGGTGAGAGTGTGCAGGACCCCAATGGTAGTGTGCAGGACGTCATATGAAATGTGCAGGATCCCAATAAGAGTGTGCAGGACGTCATATAATGTATGCAGCACCCCGGTGGGAGTGTGCAGGACGTCATAGAAAGGGTGCAGGGTCCCAATAAGAGTGTGCAGGACGTCATATAAAGTATGCAGGACCCCGGTGGGAGTGTGCAGAACGTCATATAAAGTGTGCAGGACCACAGTGGGAGTGTGCAGTACGTAATATAAAGTGTGCAGGACCACAGTGGGAGTGTGCAGGACGTCATATAAAGTGTGCAGGACCACAGTGGGAGTGTGCAGGACGTCATATAAAGTGTGCAGGACCACAGTGGGAGTGTGCAGGACGTCATAGAAAGTATGCAGGACCCCGGTGGGAGTGTGCAGGACGTCATATAAAGTGTGCAGGACCACAGTGGGAGTGTGCAGGACGTCATAGAAAGGGTGCAGGACCCCGGTGGGAGTGTGCAGGACGTCATATAAAGTGTGCAGGACCACAGTGGGAGTGTGCAGGACGTAATATAAAGTGTGCAGGACCACAGTGGGAGTGTGCAGGACGTCATATAAAGTGTGCAGGACCACAGTGGGAGTGTGCAGGACGTCATATAAAGTGTGCAGGACCACAGTGGGAGTGTGCAGGACGTCATAGAAAGGGTGCAGGACCCCAGTGGGAGTGTGCAGGACGTCATAGAAAGTGTGCAGGACCCCAGTGGGAGTGTGCAGGACGTCATATAAAGTGTGCAGGACCCCAAACGGAGTGTGCAGGACATCATATAAAGTGTGCAGGACCCCGGTGAGAGTGTGCAGGACCCCAATGGGAGTGTGCAGGACGTCATATAAAGTGTGCAGGATCCCAATAAGAGTGTGCAGGACGTCATATAAAGTATGCAGCACCCCGGTGGGAGTGTGCAGGACGTCATAGAAAGGGTGCAGGGTCCCAATAAGAGTGTGCAGGACGTCATATAAAGTATGCAGGACCCCGGTGGGAGTGTGCAGAACGTCATATAAAGTGTGCAGGACCACAGTGGGAGTGTGCAGGACGTAATATAAAGTGTGCAGGACCACAGTGGGAGTGTGCAGGACGTCATATAAAGTGTGCAGGACCACAGTGGGAGTGTGCAGGACGTCATATAAAGTGTGCAGGACCACAGTGGGAGTGTGCAGGACGTCATAGAAAGTATGCAGGACCCCGGTGGGAGTGTGCAGGACGTCATATAAAGTGTGCAGGACCACAGTGGGAGTGTGCAGGACGTCATAGAAAGTATGCAGGACCCCGGTGGGAGTGTGCAGGACGTCATATAAAGTGTGCAGGACCACAGTGGGAGTGTGCAGGACGTCATATAAAATGTGCAGTACCACAGTGGGAGTGTGCAGGACGTCATAGAAAGGGTGCAGGAACCCAGTGGGAGTGTGCAGGACGTCATATAAAGTGTGCAGGACCCCGGTGGGAGTGTGCAGGACGTCATAGAAAGTAAGCAGGACCCCGGTGGGAGTGTGCAGGACGTCATATAAAGTGTGCAGGACCACAGTGGGAGTGTGCAGGACGTCATATAAAATGTGCAGTACCACAGTGGGAGTGTGCAGGACGTCATAGAAAGGGTGCAGGACCCCGGTGGGAGTGTGCAGGACGTCATATAAAGTGTGCAGGACCACAGTGGGAGTGTGCAGGACGTAATATAAAGTGTGCAGGACCACAGTGGGAGTGTGCAGGACGTCATATAAAGTGTGCAGGACCACAGTGGGAGTGTGCAGGACGTCATATAAAGTGTGCAGGACCACAGTGGGAGTGTGCAGGACGTCATATAAAGTGTGCAGGACCACAGTGGGAGTGTGCAGGACGTCGTAGAAAATGCGCGGGACCCAAATGGGAGTGTGTAGAACGTCATAAATAATGCGAAGGACCCCAATGGGAGTGTGCAAGTCGTCATATAAAGTGTGCACGACCCCAGTGGGGGTGTGCAGGACGTCATAGAAAGGGTGCAGGACCCCGGTGGGAGTGTGCAGGACGTCATATAAAGTGTGCAGGACCACAGTGGGAGTGTGCAGGACGTAATATAAAGGGTGCAGGACCCCAATGGGAGTGTGCAGGACGTCATATAAAATGCAGGACCCCAATGGGAGTGTGCAGGACGTCATATAAAGTGTGCAGGATCCCAATAAGAGTGTGCAGGACGTCATATAAAGTATGCAGCACCCCGGTGTGAGTGTGCAGGACCACAGTGGGAGTGTGCAGGACGTCATAGAAAGGGTGCAGGAACCCAGTGGGAGTGTGCAGGACGTCATAGAAAATGCGCAGGACCCTAATTGGAGTGGGCGGAACGTCATAGAAAATGCGCAGGACCCAATGGGAGTGTGCAGGACGTCATAGAAAGGGTGCAGGACCCCAGTGGGAGTGTGCAGGACGTCATAAATAATGCGCAGGACCCCAATGGGAGTGTGCAAGTCGTCATATAAAATGTGCACGGCCCCAGTGGGGGTGTGTAGGACGTCATAGAAAGGGTGCAGGACCCTGGTGGGAGTGTGCAGGACGTCATATAAAGTGTGCAGGATCCCAATAAGAGTGTGCAGGACGTCATATAAAGTATGCAGGACCCCGGTGGGAGTGTGCAGGAAGTCATATAAAGTGTGCAGGACCGCAGTGGGAGTGTGCAGGACGTCATAGAAAATGCGCAGGACCCTAATCGGAGTGGGCGTAACGTCATAGAAAATGCGCAGGACCCTATGGGAGTGTGCAGGACGTCATATAAAGTGTGCAGGACCCCAATGGGAGTGTGCAGGACATCATATAAAGTGTGCAGGACCCCGGTGAGAGTGTGCAGGACCCCAATGGGAGTGTGCAGGACGTCATATAAAGTGTGCAGGATCCCAATAAGAGTGTGCAGGACGTCATATAAAGTATGCAGCACCCCGGTGTGAGTGTGCAGGACGTCATAGAAAGGGTGCAGGACCCCGGTGGGAGTGTGCAGGACGTCATATAAAATGCAGGACCCCGGTGGGAGTGTGCAGGACGTCATATAAAGTGTGCAGGACCACAGTGGGAGTGTGCAGGACGTAATATAAAGTGTGCAGGACCACAGTGGGAGTGTGCAGGACGTCATATAAAGTGTGCAGGACCACAGTGGGAGTGTGCAGGACGTCATATAAAGTGTGCAGGACCACAGTGGGAGTGTGCAGGACGTCATAGAAAGTATGCAGGACCCCGGTGGGAGTGTGCAGGACGTCATATAAAGTGTGCAGGACCACAGTGGGAGTGTGCAGGACGTCATAGAAAGTATGCAGGACCCCGGTGGGAGTGTGCAGGACGTCATATAAAGTGTGCAGGACCACAGTGGGAGTGTGCAGGACGTCATATAAAATGTGCAGGATCCCAATAAGAGTGTGCAGGACGTCATAGAAAGGGTGCAGGACCCTGGTGGGAGTGTGCAGGACGTCATATAAAGTGTGCAGGATCCCAATAAGAGTGTGCAGGACGTCATATAAAGTATGCAGGACCCCGGTGGGAGTGTGCAGGACGTCATATAAAGTGTGCAGGACCGCAGTGGGAGTGTGCAGGACGTCATAGAAAATGCGCAGGACGCTAATCGGAGTGGGCGTAACGTCATAGAAAATGCGCAGGACCCTATGGGAGTGTGCAGGACGTCATAGAAAGTGTGCAGGACCCCAGTGGGAGTGTGCAGGACGTCATATAAAGTGTGCAGGACCCCAATGGGAGTGTGCAGGACATCATATAAAGTGTGCAGGACCCCGGTGAGAGTGTGCAGGACCCCAATGGGAGTGTGCAGGACGTCATATAAAGTGTGCAGGATCCCAATAAGAGTGTGCAGGACGTCATATAAAGTATGCAGCACCCCGGTGGGAGTGTGCAGGACGTCATAGAAAGGGTGCAGGGTCCCAATAAGAGTGTGCAGGACGTCATATAAAGTATGCAGGACCCCGGTGGGAGTGTGCAGGACGTCATATAAAGTGTGCAGGACCACAGTGGGAGTGTGCAGGACGTAATATAAAGTGTGCAGGACCACAGTGGGAGTGTGCAGGACGTCATATAAAGTGTGCAGGACCACAGTGGGAGTGTGCAGGACGTCATAGAAAGTATGCAGGACCCCGGTGGGAGTGTGCAGGACGTCATATAAAGTGTGCAGGACCACAGTGGGAGTGTGCAGGAGGTCATAGAAAGTATGCAGGACCCCGGTGGGAGTGTGCAGGACGTCATATAAAGTGTGCAGGACCACAGTGGGAGTGTGCAGGACGTCATATAAAAAGTGCAGGACCACAGTGGGAGTGTGCAGGACGTAATATAAAGTGTGCAGGACCACAGTGGGAGTGTGCAGGACGTAATATAAAGTGTGCAGGACCACAGTGGGAGTGTGCAGGACGTCATATAAAATGTGCAGTACCACAGTGGGAGTGTGCAGGACGTCATATAAAGTGTGCAGGACCACAGTGGGAGTGTGCAGGACGTCATAGAAAGGGTGCAGGACCCCGGTGGGAGTGTGCAGGACGTCATATAAAAAGTGCAGGACCACAGTGGGAGTGTGCAGGACGTCATATAAAGTGTGCATGACCACAGTGGGAGTGTGCAGGACGTCATATAAAATGTGCAGTACCACAGTGGGAGTGTGCAGGACGTCATAGAAAGGGTGCAAGAACCCAGTGGGAGTGTGCAGGACGTCATAGAAAGGGTGCAGGACCCCGGTGGGAGTGTGCAGGACGTCATATAAAAAGTGCAGGACCACAGTGGGAGTGTGCAGGACGTAATATAAAGTGTGCAGGACCACAGTGGGAGTGTGCAGGACGTCATATAAAGTGTGCAGGACCACAGCGGGAGTGTGCAGGACGTCATATAAAGTGTGCAGGACCACAGTTGGAGTGTGCAGGACGTCATAGAAAGTATGCACGACCCCAGTGGGGGTGTGCAGGACGTCATAGAAAGGGTGCAGGACCCTGGTGGGAGTGTGCAGGACGTCATATAAAGTGTGCAGGATCCCAATAAGAGTGTGCAGGACGTCATATAAAGTATGCAGGACCCCGGTGGGAGTGTGCAGGAAGTCATATAAAGTGTGCAGGACCGCAGTAGGAGTGTGCAGGACGTCATAGAAAATGCGCAGGACCCTAATCGGAGTGTGCAGGACGTCATAGAAAGGGTGCAGGACCCCAGTGGGAGTGTGCAGGACGTCATATAAAGTGTGCAGGACCCCAATGAGAGTGTGCAGGACGTCATATAAAGTGTGCAGAACCCCGATGGGAGTGTGCAGGACGTCATATAAAGTGCACAGAACCCCTATGGTAGTGAGCAGGACGTCATAGAAAATGTGCTGGACCCCCATGGGAGTGTGCAGGACGTCATAGAAAGTGTGCAGGACCCCAATGGGTGTGCAGGACGTCATAGAAAGTATGCAGGACCCCGGTGGGAGTGTGCAGGACGTCATATAAAGTGTGCAGGACCACAGTGGGAGTGTGCAGGACGTCATATAAAGTGTGCAGGACCCCAAACGGAGTGTGCAGGACATCATATAAAGTGTGCAGGACCCCGGTGAGAGTGTGCAGGACGTCATATAAAGTGTGCAGGACCACAGTGGGAGTGTGCAGGACGTCATAGAAAGTATGCAGGACCCCGGTGGGAGTGTGCAGGACGTCATATAAAGTCTGCAGGACCACAGTGGGAGTGTGCAGGACGTCATAGAAAGTACGCAGGACCCCGGTGGGAGTGTGCAGGACGGCATATAAAGTGGGCAGGACCACAGTGGGGGTGTGCAGGACGTCATATAAAGTGTGCAGGACCCCAGTGGGAGTGTGCAGGACGTCATAGAAAGTGTGCAGGACCCTAGTGGGAGTGTGCGGGACGTCATATAACGTGTGCAGGACCACAGTGGGAGTGTGCAGGACGTCATAGAAAGGGTGCAGGACCCCGATGGGAGTGTGCAGGTCGTCATATAAAGTGTGCACGACCCCAGTGGGGGTGTGCAGGACGTCATAGAAAGTGTGCAGGACCCCAGTTGGAGTGTGCAGGACGTCATAGAAAGTGTGCAGGACCCCAGTGGGAGTGTACAGAACCCCAATGAAAGTGTGCAGGACCCCAATGGGAGTGTGCAGGAGGTCATATAAAGTGTGCAGGACCCCGGTGGAAGTGTGCAGGACGTCATAGAAAGTGTGCAGGACCCAAATGGGAATGTGCAGGACGTCATATAAAGTGCAGGACCCCGGTGGGAGTGTGGAGGACGTCATATAAAGTGTTCAGGACCCCAGTGGGAGTGTGCAGGCCGTCATAGAAAGTGTGCAGAACCCCAATGGGAGTGTGCACGACGTCATATAAAGTGTGCAGGACCCCAGTGGGAGTGTGCAGGACGTCATATAAAGTGTGCAGGACCACAGTGAGAGTGTGCAGGACGTCATATAAAGTGTGCAGGACCCCGGTGGGAGTGTGCAGGACGTCATATAAAGTGTGCAGGACCACAGTGGGAGTGTGCAGGACGTCATATAAAGTGTGCAGGACCCCGGTGGGAGTGTGCAGGACGTCATATAAAGTGTGCAGGACCACAGTGGGAGTGTGCAGGACGTCATATAAAGTGTGCAGGACCACAGTGGGAGTGTGCAGGACGTCATATAAAGTGTGCAGGACCACAGTGGGAGTGTGCAGGACGTCATATAAAGTGTGCAGGACCCCAGTGGGGGTGGGCAGGACGTGATATAAAGTGTGCAGGACCCCAGTGGGAGTGTGCAGGACGTCATATAAAGTGTGCAGGACCACAGTGGGAGTGTGCAGGACGTCATATAAAGTGTGCAGGACCACAGTGGGAGTGTGCAGGACGTCATATAAAGTGTGCAGGACCCCGGTGGGAGTGTGCAGGACGTCATATAAAGTGTGCAGGACCACAGTGGGAGTGTGCAGGACGTCATATAAAGTGTGCAGGACCTCAGTGGGAGTGTGCAGGACGTCATAGAAAGTGTGCAAGACCCCAGTGGGAGTGTGCAGGACGTCATAGAAAGTGTGCAGGACCTCAGTGGGAGTGTGCAGGACGTCATAGAAAGCGTACAGGACGTCAGTGTGAGTGGTCAAGCCGTAACACAAAGTGTGGAGGACCCCAGTGGGAGTGTGCAGGACGTCATAGAAAGTGTGCAGGACCTCAGTGGGAGTGTGCAGGACGTCATAGAAAGTTTGCAGGACCCCAGTGGGAGTGTGCAGGACGTCATAGAAAGTGTGCAGGACCTCAGTGGGAGTGTGCAGGACGTCATATAAAGTTTGCAGGACCCCAGTGGGAGTGCGCAAGACGTCATAGAAAGTGTGCAGGACCCCAGTGGGAGCGTGCAGGAAGTCATAGAAAGTGTGCAGGACCCCAGTGGAAGTGTGCAGGACGTCATAGAAAGTGTGCAGGACCCTAGTGGGAGTGTGCAGGACGTCATAGAGTGTGCAGGACCCCAGTGGGAGTGTGCAGGACGTCATAGAAAGTGTGCAGGACCTCGATGGGAGTGTGCAGGACGTCATATAAAGTGTGCAGAACCCCAGTGGGAGTGTGCGGGACGTCACAGAAAGTGTGCAGGACCCAAATTGGAGTGTGCAGGACCCCAACGAAAGTGTGCAGGACCCCAATGGGAGTGTGCAGGACGTGACATAAAGTGTGCAGGACCCTAGTGAGAGTGTGCAAAACGTCATTGAAACCCAATGGGAGTTTGGATGACGTCATATAAAGTGTGCAGGACCCCAATGGGAGTGTGCAGGACGTCATATAAAGTATGCAGTACAACGGTGGGAGTGTGCAGGACGTCATATAAAGTGTGCAGTACCACAGTGGGAGTGTGCAGGACGTCATATAAAGTGTGCAGGACCACAGTGGGAGTGTGCAGGACGTCATATAAAGTGTGCAGGACCACAGTGGGAGTGTGCAGGACGTCATATAAAGTGTGCAGGACCACAGTGGGAGTGTGCAGGACGTCATAGAAAGTATGCAGGACCCCGGGGTGAGTGTGCAGGACGTCATATAAAATGTGCAGGACCACAGTGGGAGTGTGCAGGACGTCATATAAAATGTGCAGTACCACAGTGGGAGTGTGCAGGACGTCATATAAAGTGTGCAGGACCACAGTGGGAGTGTGCAGGACGTCATATAAAGTGTGCAGGACCACAGTGGGAGTGTGCAGGACGTCATATAAAATGTGCAGTACCACAGTGGGAGTGTGCAGGACGTCATATAAAGTGTGCAGGACCACAGTGGGAGTGTGCAGGACGTCATAGAAAGTATGCAGGACCCCGGTGTGAGTGTGCAGGACGTCATAGAAAGTATGCAGGACCCCGGTGGGAGTGTGCAGGACGTCATAGAAAGGGTGCAGGAACCCAGTGGGAGTGTGCAGGACGTCATAGAAAGGGTGCAGGACCCCGGTGGGAGTGTGCAGGACGTCATATAAAGTGTGCAGGACCACAGGGGGAGTGTGCAGAACGTCATAGAAAGTGTGCAGGACCCCAATGGGAGTGTGCGGGACGTCATGTAAAGTGTGCAGGACCACAGTGGGAGTGTGCAGGACGTCATATAAAGTGTGCAGGATCCCAATAAGAGTGTGCAGGACGACATATAAAGTATGCAGGACCCCGGTGTGAGTGTGCAGGACGTCATATAAAGTGTGCAGGACCACAGTGGGAGTGTGCAGGACGTAATATAAAGTGTGCAGGACCACAGTGGGAGTGTGCAGGACGTCATATAAAGTGTGCAGGACCACAGTGGGAGTGTGCAGGACGTCATATAAAGTGTGCAGGACCACAGTGGGAGTGTGCAGGACGTCATAGAAAGTATGCAGGACCCCGGTGGGAGTGTGCAGGACGTCATATAAAGTGTGCAGGACCACAGTGGGAGTGTGCAGGACGTCATAGAAAGTATGCAGGACCCCAGTGGGAGTGTGCAGGACGTCATATAAAGTGTGCAGGACCACAGTGGGAGTGTGCAGGACGTCATATAAAATGTGCAGTACCACAGTGGGAGTGTGCAGGACGTCATAGAAAGGGTGCAGGAACCCAGTGGGAGTGTGCAGGACGTCATAGAAAGGGTGCAGGACCCCGGTGGGAGTGTGCAGGACGTCATATAAAGTGTGCAGGACCACAGTGGGAGTGTGCAGGACGTAATGTAAAGTGTGCAGGACCACAGTGGGAGTGTGCAGGACGTCATATAAAATGTGCAGGAACCCAGTGGGAGTGTGCAGGACGTCATAGAAAGGGTGCAGGACCCCGGTGGGAGTGTGCAGGACGTCATATAAAGTGTGCAGGACCACAGTGGGAGTGTGCAGGACGTAATATAAAGTGTGCAGGACCACAGTGGGAGTGTGCAGGACGTCATATAAAGTGTGCAGGACCACAGTGGGAGTGTGCAGGACGTCATATAAAGTGTGCAGGACCACAGTGGGAGTGTGCAGGACGTCATAGAAAGTATGCAGGACCCCGGTGGGAGTGTGCAGGACGTCATATAAAGTGTGCAGGACCACAGTGGGAGTGTGCAGGACGTCATAGAAATTATGCAGGACCCCAGTGGGAGTGTGCAGGACGTCATATAAAGTGTGCAGGACCCCAATGGGAGTGTGCAGGACATCATATAAAGTGTGCAGGACCCCGGTGAGAGTGTGCAGGACCCCAATGGGAGTGTGCAGGACGTCATATAAAATGCAGGACCCCGGTGGGAGTGTGCAGGACGTCATATAAAGTGTGCAGGACCACAGTGGGAGTGTGCAGGGCGTCATATAAAATGTGCAGTACCACAGTGGGAGTGTGCAGGACGTCATAGAAAGTGTGCAGGACCCCGGTGAGAGTGTGCAGGACCCCAATGGGAGTGTGCAGGACGTCATATAAAATGTGCAGGATCCCAATAAGAGTGTGCAGGACGTCATATAAAGTATGCAGCATCCCGGTGGGAGTGTGCAGGACGTCATAGAAAGGGTGCAGGGTCCCAATAAGAGTGTGCAGGACGTCATATAAAGTATGCAGGACCCCGGTGGGAGTGTGCAGGACGTCATATAAAGTGTGCAGGACCACAGTGGGAGTGTGCAGGACGTAATATAAAGTGTGCAGGACCACAGTGGGAGTGTGCAGGACGTCATATAAAGTGTGCAGGACCACAGTGGGAGTGTGCAGGAAGTCATATAAAGTGTGCAGGACCACAGTGGGAGTGTGCAGGACGTCAGAGAAAGTATGCAGGACCCCGGTGGGAGTGTGCAGGACGTCATATAAAGTGTGCAGGACCTCAGTGGGAGTGTGCAGGACGTCATAGAAAGTATGCAGGACCCCGGTGGGAGTGTGCAGGACGTCATATAAAGTGTGCAGGACCACAGTGGGAGTGTGCAGGACGTCATATAAAATGTGCAGTACCACAGTGGGAGTGTGCAGGACGTCATATAAAGTATGCAGGACCCCGGTGGGAGTGTGCAGGACGTCATATAAAGTGTGCAGGACCACAGTGGGAGTGTGCAGGACGTAATATAAAGTGTGCAGGACCACAGTGGGAGTGTGCAGGACGTCATATAAAGTGTGCAGGACCACAGTGGGAGTGTGCAGGACGTCATATAAAGTGTGCAGGACCACAGTGGGAGTGTGCAGGACGTCAGAGAAAGTATGCAGGACCCCGGCGGGAGTGTGCAGGACGTCATATAAAGTGTGCAGGACCACAGTGGGAGTGTGCAGGACGTCATAGAAAGTGTGCAGGACCACAGTGGGAGTGTGCAGGACGTCATAGAAATTATGCAGGACCCCAGTGGGAGTGTGCAGGACGTCATATAAAGTGTGCAGGACCACAGTGGGAGTGTGCAGGACGTCATATAAAGTGTGCAGGACCACAGTGGGAGTGTGCAGGACGTCATAGAAAGGGTGCAGGACCCCAGTGGGAGTGTGCAGGACGTCATAGAAAGTGTGCAGAACCCCAATGCGAGTGTGCGGGACGTCATGTAAAGTGTGCAGGACCACAGTGGGAGTGAGCAGGACGTCATAGAAAGTGTGCAGGACCCAAATGGCAGTGTGCAGGACGTCGTAGAAAATGCGCAGGACCCAAATGGGAGTGTGTAGAACGTCATAAATAATGCGAAGGACCCCAATGGGAGTGTGCAAGTCGTCATATAAAGTGTGCACGACCCCAGTGGGGGTGTGCAGGACGTCATAGAAAGGGTGCAGGACCCCGGTGGGAGTGTGCAGGACGTCATATAAAGTGTGCAGGATCCCAATAAGAGTGTGCAGGACGACATATAAAGTATGCAGGACCCCGGTGTGAGTGTGCAGGACGTCATATAAAGTGTGCAGGACCACAGTGGGAGTGTGCAGGACGTAATATAAAGTGTGCAGGACCACAGTGGGAGTGTGCAGGACGTCATATAAAGTGTGCAGGACCACAGTGGGAGTGTGCAGGACGTCATATAAAATGTGCAGTACCACAGTGGGAGTGTGCAGGACGTCATATAAAGTATGCAGGACCCCGGTGGGAGTGTGCAGGACGTCATATAAAGTGTGCAGGACCACAGTGGGAGTGTGCAGGACGTAATATAAAGTGTGCAGGACCACAGTGGGAGTGTGCAGGACGTCATATAAAGTGTGCAGGACCACAGTGGGAGTGTGCAGGACGTCATATAAAGTGTGCAGGACCACAGTGGGAGTGTGCAGGACGTCAGAGAAAGTATGCAGGACCCCGGCGGGAGTGTGCAGGACGTCATATAAAGTGTGCAGGACCACAGTGGGAGTGTGCAGGACGTCATAGAAAGTGTGCAGGACCACAGTGGGAGTGTGCAGGACGTCATAGAAATTATGCAGGACCCCAGTGGGAGTGTGCAGGACGTCATATAAAGTGTGCAGGACCACAGTGGGAGTGTGCAGGACGTCATATAAAGTGTGCAGGACCACAGTGGGAGTGTGCAGGACGTCATAGAAAGGGTGCAGGACCCCAGTGGGAGTGTGCAGGACGTCATAGAAAGTGTGCAGAACCCCAATGCGAGTGTGCGGGACGTCATGTAAAGTGTGCAGGACCACAGTGGGAGTGTGCAGGACGTCATATAAAGTGTGCAGGATCCCAATAAGAGTGTGCAGGACGACATATAAAGTATGCAGGACCCCGGTGTGAGTGTGCAGGACGTCATATAAAGTGTGCAGGACTACAGTGGGAGTGTGCAGGACGTAATATAAAGTGTGCAGGACCACAGTGGGAGTGTGCAGGACGTCATATAAAGTGTGCAGGACCACAGTGGGAGTGTGCAGGACGTCATATAAAGTGTGCAGGACCACAGTGGGAGTGTGCAGGACGTCATAGAAAAGTGCAGGACCCCGGTGGGAGTGTGCAGGACGTCATATAAAGTGTGCAGGACCACAGTGGGAGTGTGCAGGACGTCATAGAAAGTATGCAGGACCCCGGTGGGAGTGTGCAGGACGTCATATAAAGTGTGCAGGACCACAGTGGGAGTGTGCAGGACGTCATATAAAATGTGCAGTACCACAGTGGGAGTGTGCAGGACGTCATAGAAAGTGTGCAGGACCCCAGTGGGAGTGTGCAGGACGTCATATAAAGTGTGCAGGAGGCCAATGGGAGTGTGCAGAACGTCATATAAAATGCGCAGGACCCCATTGGGAGTGTGCAGGTCGTCATGTAAAGTGTGCAGGACCACAGTGGGAGTGTGCAGGACGTCATATGAAGTGTGCAGGGCCCCAGTGGGAGCGTGCTGGACGTCGTAGAAAGTGTGCAGGACCCCAGTGGGAGTGTGCAGGACGTCATAGAAAGTGTGCAGAACCCCAGTGGGAGTGTGTATAAAGTGAGCAGGGCCACAGTGGGAGTGTGCAGGTCGTCATATGAAGTGTGCACGACCCCAGTGGGGTTGTGCAGGACGTCATATAAAGTGTGCAGGACCACAGTGGGAGTGTGCAGGACGTCATAGAAATTATGCAGGACCCCAGTGGGAGTGTGCAGGACGTCATATAAAGTGTGCAGGACCCCAAACGGAGTGTGCAGGACATCATATAAAGTGTGCAGGACTACAGTGGGAGTGTGCAGGACGTCACATAAAGTGTGCAGGACCCCAATGGGGGTGTGCAGGACGTCATATAAAGTGTGCGGGATGCCAGTAGGGAGTGTGCAGAACGTCATAGAAAGTGTGCAGGACCCCAGTGGGAGTGTGCAGGACGTCATAGAAAATTTGCGGGTCCCCAGTGGGAGTGTGCAGGACGTCATAGAAAGTGTGCAGGACCCCAGTGGGAGTGTACAGGACGTCATATAAAGTGTGCGGGATGCCAGTAGGGAGTGTGCAGGACGTCATAGAAAATGTGCAGGACCCTAATAGGAGTGTGCAGGACGTCATATAAAGTGTGCAGGACCCCAATGGGAGTGTGCATGACGTCATATAAGGTGTGCAGGACCCCAATGGGAGTGTGCAGGACGTTAGAGAAAGTGTGCAGGACGCCAGTGGGGGTGCGCAGGACGTCATAGAAAGTGTGCAAGACCCAAATGGGAGTGCGCAGGACGTCATATAAGGTGTGCAGGACCCCAGTGGGAGTGTGCAGGACGTCATATAAAGTGTGCACGACCCCAGTGGGAGTGTGCAGAACGTCATATAAAGTGTGCAGGACCCCAGTGAGAGTGCGCAGGACGTCATATAAAGTGTGCGGGACCCCAGTAGGGATGTGCAGGACGTCATATAAAATGTGCAGTACCACAGTGGGAGTGTGCAGGACGTCATAGAAAGTGTGCAGGACCCCAGTGGGAGTGTGCAGGACGTCATATAAAGTGTGCAGGAGCCCATTGGGAGTGTGCAGGACATCATATAAAGTGTGCAGGACCCCGGTGAGAGTGTGCAGGACCACAGTGGGAGTGTGCAGGACGTCATATAAAGTGTGCAGGACCACAGTGGGAGTGTGCAGGACGTCATAGAAAGTATGCAGGACCCCGGTGGGAGTGTGCAGGACGTCATATAAAGTGCGAGGGACCCCAATGGGGTGTGCAGGGACGTATTATAAAGTGTGCAGGTCCCAGTGGGAGTGTGCAGGACGTCATATAAAGTGTGCAGGACCCCAGTGGGAGTGTGCAGGACGTCATATAAATTGTGCGGACCCCTGTGGGAGTGTGCAGTACGTCATATAAAGTGTGCAGGACCACAGTGGGAGTGTGCAGGACGTCATAGAAAGTGTGCAGGACCCCGGTGGGAGTGTGCAGGACGTCATAGAAAGTGCGCAGGTCCTCAGTGGGAGGGAGTGTGCAGGACGTCATAGAAAAAGCGCAGGACCCCAATGGGAGTGTGCAGCGCGTCATAGAAAGTGTGCAGGACCTTAGGGGGAGTGTGCAGGGCCTCATATAAAGTGCGCAGGACCCGAATAGGAGTGTGCAGGACGTCATATAAAGTGTGCAGGACCCCAGTGGGAGTGTGCAGGACGTCATAGAAAGTGTGCAGGACCCCAGTGGTAATGTGCAGAACGTTATATAGAAAAAAGTGCAGGACCCGAATAGGAGTGTGCAGGACGTCATATAAAGTGTGCAGGACCCCAGTGGAAGTGTGCAGGACGTCATAGAAAGTGTGGAGGACCCCAGTGGGGGTCTGCACAACGTCATAGAAAGTGTGCAGGACCCCAGTGGGAGTGTGCAGGACGTCATAGAAAGTGTGCAGGACCCCAGTGGTAATGTGCAGGACGTGATAGAAAGTGTGCAGGACCCCAACGGGAGTGTGCAGGACCCCAAAGAAAGTGTGCAGGACCCCAATGGGAGTGTGCAGGACGTCATATAAGGTGTGCAGGACCCCAGTGGGAGTGGGGAGGACGTCATAGAAAGTGTGCAGGACCCCAGTGGGAGTGTGCAGGACGTCATTGAAAGTGTGCAGGACCCAAATGGGAGTGTGCAGAACGTCATAGAAAATGCACAGGACCCCAATGGGAGTGTGCAGGTCGTCATATAAAGTGTGCGGGACCCCAATGGAAGTGTGCAGGACGTCACATAAAGTGTGCAGGACACCAGTGGGAGTGTGCGGGACGTCATATAAAGTGTGCAGGATCCCAATGGGAGTGTGCAGGACGTCATATAAAGTGTGCAGGACCCCAACGAGAGTGTGCAGGACGTCATATAAAGTGCGCAGGACCCCATTGGGAGTGCGCAGGTCGTCATAGAAAGTGTGCAGGACCACAGTGGGAGTGTGCGGGACGTCGTAGAAAGTGTGCAGGGCCCCAGTGAATGTGTGCAGGACGTCATCGAAGGTGTGCAGGACCCCAATAGGAGTGTGCAGGACGTCATATAAAGTGTGCAGGACCATAGCGGGAGTGTGCTAGACGTCATAGAAAGGGTGCAGGACCCCCAGTGGGAGTGTGCAGGACGTCATATAAAGTGCGCAGGACCCCAGTGGGGTGTGCAGGACGTCATATAAAGTGTGCAGGACCACGGTGGGAGTGTGCAGGACGTCATAGAAAGTGTGCAGGACCCCGGTGGGAGTGTGCAGGACGTCATATAAAGTATGCACGACCCCGATGGGAGGGTACAGGACGTCATATAAAATGTGCAGGAACCCAATGAGAGTGTGCAGGACGTCATATGAAGTGTGCAGGACCCCAGTGGGAGTGTGCAGGTCTTCATAGGAAGTGTGCAGGACCACAGTGGGACTGTGCAGAACGTCATATAAAGTGTGCAGGACCCCAGTGAGAGTGCGCAGGACGTCACATAAAGTGTGCAGGACCCCAATGGGAGTGTGCAGGTCGTCATATAAAGTGTGCAGGACCCCGTTGGGGGTGTGCAGGACATCATATAAAGTGAGCAGGACCACAGTGGGAGTGTGCAGGACGTCATAGAAAGTGTTCGGGACCCTAATGGGAGTGTGCAGGACGTCCTATAAAGTGAGCAGGACCACAGTGGGAGTGTGCAGGACGTCATAGAAATAGTGCAGGACCCCAGTGGAAGTGTGCAGTACGTCATAGAAAATGCGCAGGACCCAAATCGGAGTGGGCGGAACGTCATATAAAGTGTGCACGACCCCAGTGGGGGTGTGCAGGACGTCATAGAAAGGGTGCAGGACCCCATTGGGAGTGCGCAGGTCGTCATAGAAAGTGTGCAGGACATCATAGAAAGTGTGCAGGACGTCACATAAAGTGTGCAGGACCCCAGTGTGAGTGTGCAGGACGTCATATAAAGTGTGCTGGACCACAGTGGGAGTGTGCAGAACGTCATGGAAAGGTGCAGGGCCCCAATGGGAGTGTGCGGAACGTCATATAAAGTGTGCAGGACCCCGGAGGGAGTGTGCAGGACCCAATTGTGAGTGTACAGGACGTCATAGAAAGTGTGCAGGACCCTAGTGGGAGTGCGCAGGACGTCATTGAAAGTGTGCAGGACCCCAGTGGGAGTGTGCAGGACGTCATAGAAAACGTGCAGAACCCCAATGGGAGTGTGCAGGACGTCACAAAAAGTGTGCAGGACCCCAATGGGAGTGTGCAGGACGTCATAGAAATTGTGCAGGACCCAATGGGAGTGTGCAGGACGTCATATAAAGTGTGCAGGACCCCAGTGGGAGTGTGCAGGACGTCATATAAAGTGTGCTGGACCCAAATGGGAGTGTGCAGGACGTCATAGAAAATGCGCAGGACCCCGATGGGAGTGTGCAGGACGTCATATAAAGTATGCAGGACCACAGTGGGAGTGTGCAGGCCGTCATAGAAAGTATGCAGGACCCCGGTGGGAGTGTGCAGGACGTCATATACAAAGTGCAGGACCACAGTGGGAGTGTGCAGGACGTCATATAAAATGTGCAGGACCCCAGTGGGGGGTGTGCAGGACGTCATCTAAAGTGTGCAGGACCACAGTGGGAGTGTGCAGGACGTCATATAAAGTGTGCGGGACGCCAGTAGGGAGTGTGCAGAACGTCATATAAAGTGTGCAGGACCCCAATGGGAGTGTGCAGGACGTCATAGAACATGCTCAGGACCCCAATAGGAGGGTGCAGGACGCCATAGAAAATGTGCAGGACCCCAGTGGGAGTGTGCAGGACGTCATAGAAAGTGTGCAGGACCCCGGTGGGAGTGTGCAGGACGTCATAGAAAGTGTGCAGGACCCCAGTGGGAGTGTGCAGGTCGTCATATAAAGTGTGCAGGACCCCAATGGGAGTGTGCAGGACGTCATATAAAGTGTGCAGGACCCAATGGGAGTGTGCAGGACGTCATAGAAAGGGTGCAGGACCCCAGTGGGAGTGTGCAGGACGTCATAGAAAGTGTGCAGGACCACAGTGGGAGTGTGCAGGACGTCATATAAAGTGTGCAGGACCCCAGTGGGGGTGTACAGGACGTCATATAAAGTGTGCAGAACCACGATGGGAGTGTGCAGGACGTCATATAAAGTGTGCAGGACCCCAATGAGAGTGTGCAGGTCGTCGTGTAAAGTGTGCAGGACCCCAGTGGCAGTGTGCAGGACGTCATATAAAGTGTGCAGAACCCCGATGGGAGTGTGCAGGACGTCATATAAAGTGTGCAGGACCCCAATGAGAGTGTGCAGGACGTCATAGAAAGTATGTAGGACCCCGGTGGGAGTGTGCAGGACGTCATAGAAAGTGTGCAGGACCACAGTGGGGGTGTGCAGGACGTCATAGAAAGTGTGCAGGACCCAAAATGGGACAGTGTGCAGGACGTCATATAAAGTGTGCAGGACCCCAGTGGGAGTGTGCAGGACGTCATAGAAAGTGTGCAGGACCCCAGTGGGGTGTGCAGGACGTCATATAAAGTGTGCAGGACCCCAATGGGAGTGTGCAGAACGTCATATAAAGTGAGCAGGATCCCAGTGGGAGTGTGCAGAACGTCATAGAAAGTGTGCAGGACCACAGTGGGAGTGTGCAGGACGTCATAGAAAGGGTGCAGTACTCAAATGGGAGTGTGCAGGACCCCAATGGGAGTGTGCAGAACGTCATATAAAGTGTGCAGGACCCAAATGGGAGTGTGCAGGACATAAAGTGTGCAGGACCCCAATGGGAGTGTGCAGGACGTCATATAAAGTGTGCAGGACCCCAGTGGGAGTGTGCAGGACGTCACAGAAAGTGTGCTGGACCCAAATAGGAGTGTGCAGGACGTCATAGAAAATGTGCAGGACCCAAATGGGAAGGTGCGGAACGTCATTGAAAATGCGCAGAACCCCAACGGGAGTGTGCAGGACGTCATATAAAGTGAGCAAGGCCACAGTGGGAGTGTGCAGGACGTCATATAAAGTGTGCAGTACCCCAATGGGAGTGTGCAGGACGTCACATAAAGTGTGCAGGACCCCAATGGGAGTGTGGAGGACGGCATAGAAAGTGTGCAGGACAGGACCCCAGTGGGAGTGTGCAGGACGTCATATAAAGTGTGCGGGATGCCAGTGGGAGTGTGCAGGTCGTCATATGGAGTGTGCACGACCCCAGTGGGGGTGTGCAGGACGTCATAGAAAGGGTGCAGGACCCCAGTGGGAGTGTGCAGGACGTCATAGAAAGTGTTCAGGACCCTAATGGGAGTGTGCAGGACGTCCTATAAAGTGAGCAGGACCACAGTGGGAGTGTGCAGGACGTCATAGAAATAGTGCAGGACCCCAGTGGAAGTGTGCAGTACGTCATAGAAAATGCGCAGGACCCAAATCGGAGTGGGCGGAACGTCATTGAAAATGCGCAGAACCCCAATGGGAGTGTGCAGGACGTCATATAAAGTGAGCAGGACCACAGTGGGAGTGTGCAGGACGTCATATAAAGTGTGCAGGATCCCAGAGGGGGTGTGCAGGACGTCATAGAAAGTGCGCAGGACCGAGTGGGAGTGTGCAGGACATCATAGGAAGTGTGCAAGACCCCAACGGGAGTGTGCAGGACGTCGTATAAAGTGTGCAGGACCCGAGTGGGAGTGTGCAGATCGTCATAGAAAGTCTGCAGGACCCGAGTGGGAGTGTGCAGGACGTCATAGGAAGTGTGCAAGACCCCAACGGGATTGTGCAGGACGTCATAGAAAGTGTGCAGGACCCCAGTGGGAGTGTGCAGGACGTCATAGAAAGTGTGCAGGACTCCAATGGGAGTGTGCAGGACGCCATATAAAGTGTGCAGGACCACAGTGGGAGTGTGCAGGACGTCATAGAAAGTGTGCAGGACCCCAGTGGGAGTGTGCAGAACGTCATAGAAAGTGTGCAGTACCCGAATGGGAGTGTGCAGGATGTCATAGAAAGTGTGCAGGACCCCAATGGGAGTGTGCAGGACGTCATAAGAAGTGTGCAGGACCCCAGTGGGAGTGTGCAGGACGTCATAGAAAGTGTGCAGGTCCTCAGTGGAGTGTGCAGGACGTCATAGAAAATGCGCAGGACCCTAATTGGATTTTGCAGGACGTCATATAAAGTGTGCAGGACCCCAGTGGGAGTGTGCAGGACGTCATAGAAAGTGTGCAGGACCCCAGTGGTAATGTGCAGAACGTTATAGAAGTTGGGCAGGACCCCAGTGGGAGTGTGCAGGACGTCATATAAAGTGTGCAGGACCCCAGTGGGAGTGTGCAGGACGTTAGAGAAAGGGTGCAGCACCCCAGTGGGAGTGCGCAGGGCGTGATTGAAAGTGTGCAGGACCCCAGTGCGAGTGCGCAGGACCTCATATAAAGTGTCCAGGACCCAATGGGAGTGTGCAGGACGTCATATAAAGTGTGCAGGACCCCAGTGGGAGTGTGCAGGACGTCATATAAAGTGTGCTGGACCCAAATGGGAGTGTGCAGGACGTCATAGAAAGTGTGCGGGACCCAAATGGTAGTGTGCAGAACGTCATATAAAGTGTGCAGGACCACAGTGGGGAGTGTGTGCAGGACGTCATAAAAGGTGTGCAGGACCCCAGTGAGAGTGTGCAGGACGTCATAGAAAGTGTGCAGGACCCCAACGGGAGTGTGCAGGACGTCATAGAAAGTGTGCAGGACCCCAACGGGAGTGTGCAGGACGTCATAGAAAGTAAGCAGGACCCAAACGGGAGTGTGCAGGACGTCATATAAAGTGTGCAGGTCCCAGTGGGAGTGTGCAGGACGTCATATAAAGTATGTAGAACCCCGGTGGGAGTGTGCAGGACGTCATAGAAAGTGTGCAGGACCCAAGTGGGAGTGTGCAGGATGTCATAGAAAGTGTGCAGGACCCCAATGGGAGTGTGGAGGACGTCATATAAAGTGTGCAGGACCCCAGTGGGAGTGTGCAGGACGTCATAGAAAGTGTGCAGGACCCCAATGGGAGTGTGCAGGACGTCATAGAAAGTGTGCAGGACCCCAGTGGGAGTGTGCACGACGTCACAGAAAGTGTGCAGGACCCCAGTGGGAGTGTGCAGAACGTCATAGAAAGTGTGCAGTACCCGAATGGGAGTGTGCAGGACCCCGACGAAAGTGTGCAGGACCCCAATGGGAGTGTGCAGGACGCCATATAAAGTGTGCAGGACCACAGTGGGAGTGTGCAGGACGTCATAGAAAGTGTGCAGTACCCAAATGGGAGTGTGCAGGACGTCCTATAAAGTGTGCAGGACCCCAGTGGGAGTGTGCAGGACGTCATAGAAAGTGTGCAGGACCCCAATGGGAGTGTGCAGGTCGTCATATAAAGTGTGCGGGACCCCAATGGAAGTGTGCAGGACGTCACATAAAGTGTGCAGGACACCAGTGGGAGTGTGCAGGACGTCATGTAAAATGTGCAGGACCCCAATGGGAGTGTGCATGACGTCATATAAAGTGTGCAGGACCCTAGAGGGAGTGTGCACGACGTCATAGGTAGTGTGTACGACACCAGCGGAAGTGTGCAGGAAGTCAAGGAAAGTGTGCAGTACCTCAGTTGGAGTGTGCAGGACGTCATAGAAAGTGTGCAGGACCCCAGTGGGAGTGGGCAGGACCCCAAATGAAGTGTGCAGGACCCAAATGGGAGTGTGCGGGGCGTCATAAAAAGTGTGCAGGACCCCAATGGGGGTGTGCAGGACGTCGTATAAAGTGTGCAGGACCCCAATGGGGGTGTGCAGTACGTCATAGAAAGTGTGCAGGACGTCATATAAAGTGTGCAGGACCCCAGTGGGAGTGTGCAAGACGTCATAGAAAGTGTGCAGGACCCCAATGGGAGTGTGCAGGACGTCATATAAAGTGTGCAGGACCCCAGTGGGAGTGTGCAGGACGTCACAGAAAGTGTGCAGGACCCAAATGGGAGTGTCCAGGACGTCATATAAAGTGTGCAGGACCCCAATGGGAGTGTGCAGAACGTCATATAAAGTGTGCAGGACCCCAGTGGGAGTGTGCAGAACGTCAAAGAAAGTGTGCAGGACCCCAATGGGAGTGTGCAGGACGTCATATAAAGTGTGCAGGACCCCAGTGGGAGTGTGCAGGACGTCACAGAAAGTGTGCAGGACCCAAATGGGAGTGTGGAGGACGTCATATAAAGTGTGCAGGACCCCAGTGGGAGTGTGCAGGACGTCATAGAAAGTGTGCAGGACCCCAGTGAGAGTGCGCAGGACGTCATAGAAAGTGTACAGGACCCCAGTGGGAGTGCGCAGGACGTCATATAAAGTGTTCAGGACCCCAATGGGAGTGTGCAGGACGTCATAGAAAGTGTGCAGGACCCCAGTTGGAGTGTGCAGGACGTCATAGAAAGTGTGCAGGACCCCAGTGGGAGTGTGCAGGACGTCATAGAAAGTTTGCAGGACCCCAGTGGGAGTGCGCAAGACGTCATATAAAGTGTGCAGGACCCCAGTGGGAGTGTGCAGGAAGTCATAGAAAGTGTGCAGGACCCCAGTGGAAGTGTGCAGAACGTCATTGAAAATGTGCAGGACCCCAATGGGAGTGTGTAGAACGTCATATAAAATGCGCAGGACCCCATTGGGAGTGTGCAGCTCGTCATGTAAAGTGTGCAGGACCCCAGTGGGAGTGTGCAGGACGTCATGTAAAGTGTGCAGGACCCCAATGGGAGTGTGCAGAACGTCATATAAAATGCGCAGGACCCCATTGGGAGTGTGCAGGTCGTCATGTAAAGTGTGCAGGACCCCAGTGGGAGTGTGCAGGACGTCATGTAAAGTGTGCAGGACCCCAATGGGAGTGTGCAGGACGTCATATAAAGTGTGCAGGGCCCCAGTGGGAGCGTGCTGGACGTCGTAGAAAGTGTGCAGGACCCCAATGGGAGTGTGCAGAACGTCATTGAAAATGTGCAAGACCCCAATGGGAGTGTGCAGAACGTCATGTATAGTGTGCAGAACCCCGATGGGAGTGTGCAGGACGTCATATAAAGTGCACAGAACCCCTATGGTAGTGTGCAGGATGTCATATAAAGTGTGAAGGACCCCAGTGGGGGTGTGCAGGACGTCATAGAAAGTGTGCAGGACCAAAATGGGAGTGTGCAGGACGTCATATAAAGTGTGAAGGACCCCAATGGGAGGGTGCAGGACTTAACATAAAGTGTGCAGGACACTAATGGGAGTGGGCAGGACGTCATATAAAGTGTGCAGGACCCTAATGGGAGTGTGCAGGACGTCGTAGAAAGTGGGCAGGACCCCAATGGGAGTGTGCAGAACGTCATTGAAAATGTGCAGGACCCCAATGGGAGTGTGCAGAACGTCATTGAAAATGTGCAGGACCCCAATGGGAGTGTGCAGAACGTCATTGAAAATGTGCAGGACCCCAGTCGGAGTGTGCAGGACGTCATAGAAAATGCGCAGGACCCCAATGGCAGTGTGCAGGACATCATATAAAGTGTGCAGGACCACAGTGGGAGTATGCAGGACGTCACAGAAAAGTGCAGGACCCCGGTGGAGATGTGCAGGACGTCATATAAAGTGTGCAGGACCCCAGTGGGAGTGTGCAGGACGTCATATAAAGTGTGCAGGATCCCAATGGGAGTGTGCAGGACGTCATATAAAGTGTGCAGGGCGTCATTGTGAGGGTGCAGGACGCCATATAAAGTGTGCAGGGCCCCAATGGTAGTGTGCAGGATGTCATATAAAGTGTGCAGGACCCCAATGAGAGTGTGCAGGACGTCATATAAAGTGTGCAGAACCCCGATGGGAGTGTGCAGGACGTCATAGGAAGTGAGCAGGACCACTCTGGGAGCGCGCAGGGCGTCATAGAAAGTGTGCAGGACCCCAATGGGAGTGTGCAGGACGTCATATAAAGTTTGCAGGACCCAAATGGGAGTGTGCAGGGCGTTATATAAAGTGTGCAGGACCCCATTGGGAGTGTGCAGGACGTCATAGAAAATGTGCAGGACCCAAGTGGGAGTGTGCAGGATGTCATAGAAAGTGTGCAGGACCCAAATGGCAGTGTGCAAGTCGTCATATAAAGTGTGCAGGACCCCGATGGGAGTGTGCAGGACGTCACATAAAATGTGCGAGACACCAGTGGGAGTGTGCAGGACGTCATGGAAAGTGTGCAGGACCCCAGTGGTAATGTGCAGAACGTTATATAGAAAAAAGTGCAGGACCCGAATAGGAGTGTGCAGGACGTCATATAAAGTGTGCAGGACCCCAGTGGAAGTGTGCAGGACGTCATAGAAAGTGTGCAGGACCCGAATGGGAGTGCGCAGGATGTCATAGAAAGTGTGCAGGACCCCAATGGGATTGTGCAGGACGTCATATAAAAAGTGCAGGACCCCAGTGGGAGTGTGCAGGACGTCATAGAAAGTGTGAAGGATCCTTATAGGAGGGTGCAGGACGTCATAGAAAATGTGCAGTACCCCAATAAGAGGGTGCAGGACGTCATATAAAGTGTGCAGGACCCCAATGGGAGTGTGCAGGACGTCATAGAAAGTGTGCAGGACCCAAATGGGAGTGTGCAGGACGTCATAGAAAGCGTGCAGGACCCTAATGGCGGTGTGCAGGTTGCCGTAGAAAATGCGCATTACCCAAATGGGAATGTGCAGGTCGTCATATAAAGTGTACGGGACCCCAATGGAAGTGTGCAGAACGTCACATAAAGTGTGCAGGACCATAGCGGGAGTGTGCTAGACGTCATAGAAAGGGTGCAGGATCCCCAGTGAGAGTGTGCAGGACGTCATAGAAAACGTGCAGGACCCCAATGGGAGTGTGCAGGACGTCATAGAAAGCGTGAAGGAACCCAGTGGGAGTGTGCAGGACGTCATAGAAAGTGTGCAAGACCCCAGTGGGAGTGTGCAGGACGTCATAGAAAGTGTGCAAGACCCCAGTGGGAGTGTGCAGGACATCATATAAAGTGAGCAGGACCCCGGTGGAGTGAGCAGGACCCCAATGGGAGTGTGCAGGATGTCATATAAAGTGTGCAGGTCTCCAGTGGGAGTGTGCAGGACGTCATGTAAAGTGTGCAGGACCCCAATGGGAGTGTGCAGGATGTCATATAAAGTGTGCAGGACCGAAATGGGAGTGTGCAAGTCGTCATATAAAGTGTGCAGGACCCCGATGGGAGTGTGCAGGACGTCACATAAAATGTGCGAGACACCAGTGGGAGTGTGCAGGACGTCATGGAAAGTGTGCAGGACCCCAGTCGGGGTGTGCAGGACGTCATAGAAAGTGTGCAGGACCCAAATCGGAGTGGGCAGAAAGTCATAGAAAATGCGCAGGACCCCAATGGGAGTGTGCAGGACATCATATAAAGTGTGCAGGACCACAGTGGGAGTATGCAGGACGTCACAGAAAGGGTGCAGGACCCCGATGGGAGTGTGCAGGTCGTCATATACAGTGTGCACGACCCCAGTGGGGGTGTGCAGGACGTCATAGAAAGTGTGCGGGACCCCAACGGGAGTGTGCAGGACGTCATATAAAGTGAGCAGGACCACAGTGGGAGTGTGCAGGACGTCATATCAAGTGTGCAGGACCACAGTGGGAGTGCGCAAAACGTCATAGAAAGGGTGCATGACCCCAGTGGGAGTGTGCAGGACGTCATATAAAGTGTGCAGTACCCCAATGGGAGTGTGCAGGACGTCACATAAAGTGTGCAGGACCCCGATGGGAGTGTGCAGGTCGTCATATAAAGTGTGCACGACCCCAGTGGGGGTGTGCAGGACGTCATAGAAAGGGTGCAGGACCCCAGTGGGAGTGTGCAGGACGTCATAGAAAGTGTGCAGGACCCCAATGGGAGTGTGCGGGACGTCATATAAAGTGTGCAGGACCACAGTGGGAGTGTGCAGGACGCCATAGAAAGGGTGCAAGACCCCAGTGGGAGTGTGCAGGACGTCATATAAAGTGTGCAGGACCCCGGTGGGGGTGTGCAGGACATCATATAAAGTGTGCAGGACCCCGGTGGGAGTGTGCAGGACGTCATATCAAGTGTGCAGGACCACAGTAGGAGTGCGCAAAACGTCATAGAAAGGGTGCAGGACCTCAGTGGGAGTGTGCAGGACGTCATATAAAGTGTGCAGTACCCCAATGGGAGTGTGCAGGACGTCACATAAAGTGTGCAGGACCCCGATGGGAGTGTGCAGGTCGTCATATAAAGTGTGCACGACCCCAGTGGGGGTGTGCAGGACGTCATAGAAAGGGTGCAGGACCCCAGTGGGAGTGTGCAGAACGTCATAGAAAGTGTGCAGGACCCCAATGGGAGTGTGCGGGACGTCATATAAAGTGTGCAGGACCCCAATGGAAGTGTGCAGGACGTCATATAAAGTGTGCAGTACTCCAGTGGGAGTGCGCAAAACGTCATAGAAAGGGTGCAGGACCCCAGTGGGAGTGTGCAGGACGTCATATAAAGTGTGCAGTACCCCAATGGGAGTGTGCAGGACGTCACATAAAGTGTGCAGGACCCCATTGGGAGTGTGCAGGTCGTCATGTAAAGTGTGCAGGGCCCAGTGGGAGTGTGCAGGACGTCATGTAAAGTGTGCAGGACCCCAATGGGAGTGTGCTGGACGTCGTAGAAAGTGTGCAGGACCCCAATGGGAGTGTGCAGAACGTCATTGAAAATGTGCAGGACCCCAATGGGAGTGTGCAGGACGTCATGTTAAGCGTGCAGGACCCCAGTGGGAGTGTGCAGGACGTCATGAGAAAGTGTGCAGGACCTCAATGGGAGTGTGCATGGCGTCATATAAAGTGTGCAGGAGCCCAGCGGGAGTGTGCAGGACATCATAGAAATTGTGCAGGACCCCAATGGGAGTGTGCAGGACGTCATATAAAGTGTGCAGGACCCCAATGGGAGTGTGCAGGACGTCATATAAAGTGTGCAGGGCCCCGGTGGGAGTGTGCAGGACGTCATAAAAAGTGTGCAGGACCCCAGTGGGAGTGTGCAGGACGTCATAGAAAGTGTGCAGGACCCAAATGGGAGTGTGCAGAACGTCATAGAAAATGGGCAGGTCCCCAGCGGGAGTGTGCAGGACGTCATAGAAAGTTGCGGGACCCAAATGGGGGTGTGCAGGTCGTCATATAAAGTGTGCAGGACCACAGTGGGAGTGCGCAGGACGTCATAGAAAGGGTGCAGGACCCCAGTGAGAGCGTGCAGGACGTCATATAAAGTGTGCAGGACCCCAATGGGAGTGTGTGGGACGTCAGATGAAGTGTGCAGGACCACAGTGGGGGTGTGCAGGACGTCATAGAAAGGGTGGATGACCCCAGTGGGGGTGTGCAGGACGTCACAGAAAGGGTGCAGGACCCCAGTGGGAATGTGTAGGACATCATATAAAGTGTGCAGGACCCCAATGGGAGTGTGCAGGACGTCATAGGAAGTGTGCAAGACCCCAACGGGATTGTGCAGGACGTCGCATTAAGTGTGCAGGACCTGAGTGGGAGTGCGCAGGACGTCATATAAAGTGCGCAGGACCCCATTGGGAGTGCGCAGGTCGTCATGGAAAGTGTACAGGACATCATAGAAAGTGTGCAGGACGTCACATAAAGTGTGCAGGACCCCCATGGGAGTGTGCAGGACGTCATAGAAAGTGTGCAGGACCCCAGTGTGAGTGTGCAGGACGTCATATAAAGTGTGCCGGACCCCAGTGGAAGTGTGCAGGACTCCAGTGGGAGTGTGCTGGACCCCAGTGGGAGTGTGCAGGACGTCATAGAAAGTGCGCAGGACCCCAATGGGAGTGTGCAGGACGTCGTAAAAAGTGTGCAGGACCACAGTGGGAGCGTGCAGAACGTCGTAGAAAGTGTGCAGGACCATAGTGGGAGTGTGCAGGACGTCATAGAAAGTGTGCAGGACCCGTTGGGGGTGTGCAGGACGTCATATAAAGTGTGCAGGACCCCGTGTGTAGGACGTCATATAAAATGTGCAGGACCCCATTGGGAGTGTGCAGGTCGTCGTGTAAAGTGTGCAGGACAACAATGGGAGTGTGCAGAACGTCATATAAAATGCGCAGGACCCCATTGGGAGTGTGTAGGACGTCGTGTAAAGTGTGCATTACCCCAGTGGCAGTGTGCAGGACGTCATATAAAGTGTGCAGAACCCCGATGGGAGTGTGCAGGACGTCATATAAAGTGCACAGAACCCCTATGGTAGTGAGCAGGACGTCATAGAAAATGTGCTGGACCCCAATGGGAGTGTGCAGGACGTCATAGAAAATGTGCTGGACCCCAATGGGAGTGTGCGGGACGGGATATAAAGTGAGCAGGACCACAGTGGGAGTGTGCAGGACGTCATAGAAATAGTGCAGGACCCCAGTGGAAGTGTGCAGTACGTCATAGAAAATGCGCAGGACCCAAATCGGAGTGGGCGGAACGTCATTGAAAATGCGCAGAACCCCAATGGGAGTGTGCAGGACGTCATATAAAGTGAGCAGGACCACAGTGGGAGTGTGCAGGACGTCATAGAAAGGGTGCAGGACCCCAGTGGGAGTGTGCAGGACGTCATAGAAAGTGTGCAGGACCCCAATGGGAGTGTGCAGAACATCATTTAAAGTGTGCAGGACCCCAATGGGAGTGTGCAGGACGTCATGTTAAGCGTGCAGGTCTCCAGTGGAAGTGTGCACGACGTCATGAGAAGTGTGCAGGACCCCAATGGAAGTTTGCAGGGCGTCATATAAAGTGTGCAGGACCCCAGCGGGAGTGTGCTGAACATCGTAGAAAGTGTGCAGGACCCCAATGGGAGTGCGCAGGACGTCATATAAAGTGTGCAGAATCCCAATAAGAGTGTGCAGGACGTCATATAAAGTATGCAGTGCCCCGGTGGGAGTGTGCAGGACGTCATAGAAAGTGTGCAAGACCCCAGTGGGAGTGTGCAGGACGTCATAGAAAGTGTGCAGTACCCCAATGGGAGTGTGCAGGACGTCACATAAAGTGTGCAGGACCCCAATGGGAGTGTGCAGGTCGTCATATAAAGTGTGCACGACCCCAGTGGGGGTGTGCAGGACGTCATAGAAAGGGTACAGGACCCCAGTGGGAGTGCGCAAAACGTCATAGAAAGGGTGCAGGACCCCAGTGGGAGTGTGCAGGACGTCATATAAAGTGTGCAGTACCCCAATGGGAGTGTGCAGGACGTCACATAAAGTGTGCAGGACCCCGATGGGAGTGTGCAGGTCGTCATATAAAGTGTGCACGACCCCAGTGGGGGTGTGCAGGACGTCATAGAAAGGGTGCAGGACCCCAGTGGGAGTGTGCAGGACGTCATAGAAAGTGTGCAGGACCCCAATGGGAGTGTGCGGGACGTCATATAAAGTGTGCAGGACCACAGTGGGAGTGTGCAGGACGTCATAGAAAGGGTGCAGGGCCTCAGTGGGAGTGTGAAGGATGTCATAGAAAGGGTGCAGGACCCCGATGGGAGTGTGCAGGTCGTCATATAAAGTGTGCACGACCCCAGTGGAAGTGTGCACGACGTCATGAGAAGTGTGCAGGACCCCAATGGAAGTTTGCAGGGCGTCATATAAAGTGTGCAGGACCCCAATGGGAGTGTGCGGGACGTCGTATAAAGTGTGCAGGACCACAGTGGGAGTGTGCAGGACGTCATAGAAAGGGTGCATGACCCCAGTGGGAGTGTGCAGGACGTCATAGAAAATGCGCAGGACCCAAATCGGAGTGAGCGGAACGTCATTGAAAATGCGCAGGACCCCAATGGGAGTGTGCAGGACGTCCTATAAAGTGAGCAGGACCACAGTGGGAGTGTGCAGGACGTCATAGAAATAGTGCAGGACCCCAGTGGGAGTGTGCAGCACGTCATAGAAAATACGCAGGACCCAAATCGGAGTGGGCGGAACGTCATAGAAAATGCGCAGGACCCCAACGGGAGTGTGCAGGACGTCATATAAAGTAAGCAGGACCACAGTGGGAGTGTGCAGGACGTCATAGAAAGGGTGCAGGGCCTCAGTGGGAGTGTGAAGGACGTCATATAAAGTGTGCAGGACCCCGTTGGGGGTGTGCAGGACATCATATAAAGTGTGCAGGACCCCGGTGTGAGTGTGCAGGACCCCAATGGGAGTGTGCAGGACGTCATATAAAGTAAGCAGGACCACAGTGGGAGTGCGCAAAACGTCATAGAAAGGGTGCAGGACCCCAGTGGGAGTGTGCAGGACGTCATATAAAGTGTGCAGTACCCCAATGGGAGTGTGCAGGACGTCACATAAAGTGTGCAGGACCCCGATGGGAGTGTGCAGGTCGTCATATAAAGTGTGCACGACCCCAGTGGGGGTGTGCAGGACGTCATAGAAAGGGTGCAGGACCCCAGTGGGAGTGTGCAGGACGTCATAGAAAGTGTGCAGGACCCCAATGGGAGTGTGCGGGACGTCATATAAAGTGTGCAGGACCACAGTGGGAGTGTGCAGGACGTCATAGAAAGGGTGCAGGGCCTCAGTGGGAGTGTGAAGGACGTCATAGAAAGGGTGCAGGACCCCGATGGGAGTGTGCAGGTCGTCATATAAAGTGTGCACGACCCCAGTGGGGGTGTGCAGGACGTCATAGAAAGGGTGCAGGACCCCAGTGGGAGTGTGCAGGACGTCATAGAAAGTGTGCAGGACCCCAATGGGAGTGTGCAGAACATCATATAAAGTGTGCAGGACCCCAATGAGAGTGTGCAGGACGTCATGTTAAGCGTGCAGGTCTCCAGTGGAAGTGTGCACGACGTCATGAGAAGTGTGCAGGACCCCAATGGAAGTTTGCAGGGCGTCATATAAAGTGTGCAGGACCCCAGCGGGAGTGTGCTGAACATCGTAGAAAGTGTGCAGGACCCCAGTGAGAGCGTGCAGGACGTCATATAAAGTGTGCAGGATCCCAATAAGAGTGTGCAGGACGTCATATAAAGTATGCAGGACCACAGTGGGAGTGTGCAGGGCGTCATAGAAAGGGTGCAGGGCCTCAGTGGGAGTGTGAAGGACGTCATATAAAGTGTGCAGGACCCCGGTGGGGGTGTGCAGGACATCATATAAAGTGTGCAGGACCCCGGTGGGAGTGTGCAGGACCCCAATGGGAGTGTGCAGGACGTCATATCAAGTGTGCAGGACCACAGTAGGAGTGCGCAAAACGTCATAGAAAGGGTGCAGGACCTCAGTGGGAGTGTGCAGGACGTCACATAAAGTGTGCAGGACCCCGATGGGAGTGTGCAGGTCGTCATATAAAGTGTGCACGACCCCAGTGGGGGTGTGCAGGACGTCATAGAAAGGGTGCAGGACCCCAGTGGGAGTGTGCAGGACGTCATAGAAAGTGTGCAGGACCCCAATGGGAGTGTGCGGGACGTCATATAAAGTGTGCAGGACCACAGTGGGAGTGTGCAGGACGCCATAGAAAGGGTGCAAGACCCCAGTGGGAGTGTGCAGGACGTCATAGAAAATGCGCAGGACCCAAATCGGAGTGGGCGGAACGTCATTGAAAATGCGCAGAACCCCAATGGGAGTGTGCAGGACGTCATATAAAGTGAGCAGGGCCACAGTGGGAGTGTGCAGGTCGTCATATGAAGTGTGCACGACCCCAGTGGGGGTGTGCAGGACGTCATAGAAAGGGTGTAGGACCCCAGTGGGAGTGTGCAGGACGTCATAGAAAGTGTGCAGGACCCAAATGGGAGTGTGCAGAACATCATATCAAGTGTGCAGGACCCCAATGGGAGTGTGCAGGACGTCATGTTAAGCGTGCAGGTCTCCAGTGGAAGTGTGCACGACGTCATGAGAAGTGTGCAGGACCCCAATGGAAGTTTGCAGGGCGTCATATAAAGTGTGCAGGACCCCAGCGGGAGTGTGCTGAACATCGTAGAAAGTGTGCAGGACCCCAATGGGAGTGTGCAGGACGTCATATAAAGTGTGCAGGATCCCAATAAGAGTGTGCAGGACGTCATATAAAGTATGCAGGGCCCCGGTGGGAGTGTGCAGGACGTCATAGAAAGTGTGCAAGACCCCAGTGGGAGTGTGCAGGACGTCATAGAAAGCGTGCAGGACCCAAATGACAGTGTGCAGAACGTCGTAGAAAATGCGCAGGACCCAAATGGGAGTGTGTAGAACGTCATAGAAAATGCGCATGACCCCAATGGGGGTGTGCAGGTCGTCATATAAAGTGTGCAGGACCCCAGTGGGAGTGTGTAGAACGTCATAGAAAATGCGCATGACCCCAATGGGGGTGTGCAGGTCGTCATATAAAGTGTGCAGGACCACAGTGGGAGTGCGCAGGACGTCATAGAAAGGGTGCAGGACCCCAGCGGGAGTGTGCTGAACATCGTAGAAAGTGTGCAGGACCCCAGTGGGAGTGTGCAGGACGTCATAGAAAGTGTGCAAGACCCCAGTGGGAGTGTGTAGAACGTCATAGAAAATGCTCATGACCCCAATGGGGGTGTGCAGGTCGTCATATAAAGTGTGCAGGACCCCAGCGGGAGTGTGCTGAACATCGTAGAAAGTGTGCAGGACCCCAGTGAGAGCGTGCAGGACGTCATATAAAGTGTGCAGGATCCCAATAAGAGTGTGCAGGACGTCATATAAAGTATGCAGGGCCCCGGTGGGAGTGTGCAGGACGTCATAGAAAGTGTGCAAGACCCCAGTGGGAGTGTGCAGGACGTCATAGAAATAGTGCAGGACCCCAGTGGGAGTGTGCAGTACGTCATAGAAAATACGCAGGACCCAAATCGGAGTGGGCGGAACGTCATAGAAAATGCGCAGGACCCCAACGGGAGTGTGCAGGACGTCATATAAAGTGAGCAGGACACAGTGGGAGTGTGCAGGGCGTCATAGAAAGGGTGCAGGGCCTCAGTGGGAGTGTGAAGGACGTCATATAAAGTGTGCAGGACCCCGGTGGGGGTGTGCAGGACATCATATAAAGTGTGCAGGACCCCGGTGGGAGTGTGCAGGACCCCAATGGGAGTGTGCAGGACGTCATATCAAGTGTGCAGGACCACAGTAGGAGTGCGCAAAACGTCATAGAAAGGTTGCAGGACCTCAGTGGGAGTGTGCAGGACGTCATATAAAGTGTGCAGTACCCCAATGGGAGTGTGCAGGACGTCACATAAAGTGTGCAGGACCCCGATGGGAGTGTGCAGGTCGTCATATAAAGTGTGCACGACCCCAGTGGGGGTGTGCAGGACGTCATAGAAAGGGTGCAGGACCCCAGTGGGAGTGTGCAGGACGTCATAGAAAGTGTGCAGGACCCCAATGGGAGTGTGCGGGACGTCATATAAAGTGTGCAGGACCACAGTGGGAGTGTGCAGGACGCCATAGAAAGGGTGCAAGACCCCAGTGGGAGTGTGCAGGACGTCATAGAAAATGCGCAGGACCCAAATCGGAGTGGGCGGAACGTCATTGAAAATGCGCAGAACCCCAATGGGAGTGTGCAGGACGTCATATAAAGTGAGCAGGGCCACAGTGGGAGTGTGCAGGTCGTCATATGAAGTGTGCACGACCCCAGTGGGGGTGTGCAGGACGTCATAGAAAGGGTGCAGGACCCCAGTGGGAGTGTGCAGGACGTCATAGAAAGTGTGCAGGACCCCAATGGGAGTGTGCAGAACATCATATAAAGTGTGCAGGACCCCAATGGGAGTGTGCAGGACGTCATGTTAAGCGTGCAGGTCTCCAGTGGAAGTGTGCACGACGTCATGAGAAGTGTGCAGGACCCCAATGGAAGTTTGCAGGGCGTCATATAAAGTGTGCAGGACCCCAGCGGGAGTGTGCTGAACATCGTAGAAAGTGTGCAGGACCCCAATGGGAGTGTGCAGGACGTCATATAAAGTGTGCAGGATCCCAATAAGAGTGTGCAGGACGTCATATAAAGTATGCAGGGCCCCGGTGGGAGTGTGCAGGACGTCATAGAAAGTGTGCAAGACCCCAGTGGGAGTGTGCAGGACGTCATAGAAAGCGTGCAGGACCCAAATGACAGTGTGCAGAATGTCGTAGAAAATGCGCGGGACCCAAATGGGAGTGTGTAGAACGTCATAGAAAATGCTCATGACCCCAATGGGGGTTTGCAGGTCGTCATATAAAGTGTGCAGGACCCCAGTGGGAGTGTGTAGAACGTCATAGAAAATGCGCATGACCCCAATGGGGGTGTGCAGGTCGTCATATAAAGTGTGCAGGACCACAGTGGGAGTGCGCAGGACGTCATAGAAAGGGTGCAGGACCCCAGCGGGAGTGTGCTGAACATCGTAGAAAGTGTGCAGGACCCCAGTGGGAGTGTGCAGGACGTCATAGAAAGTGTGCAAGACCCCAGTGGGAGTGTGTAGAACGTCATAGAAAATGCGCATGACCCCAGCGGGAGTGTGCTGAACATCGTAGAAAGTGTGCAGGACCCCAATGGGAGTGTGCAGGACGTCATATAAAGTGTGCAGGACCCCAATAAGAGTGTGCAGGACGTCATATAAAGTATGCAGGGCCCCGGTGGGAGTGTGCAGGACGTCATAGAAAGTGTGCAAGACCCCAGTGGGAGTGTGCAGGACGTCATAGAAAGCGTGCAGGACCCAAATGACAGTGTGCAGAACGTCGTAGAAAATGCGCAGGACCCAAATGGGAGTGTGTAGAACGTCATAGAAAATGCGCATGACCCCAATGGGGGTGTGCAGGTCGTCATATAAAGTGTGCAGGACCACAGTGGGAGTGTGTAGAACGTCATAGAAAATGCGCATGACCCCAGTGGAAGTGTGCACGACGTCATGAGAAGTGTGCAGGACCTCAATGGAAGTTTGCAGGGCGTCATATAAAGTGTGCAGGACCCCAGCGGGAGTGTGCTGAACATCGTAGAAAGTGTGCAGGACCCCAATGGGAGTGTGCAGGACGTCATAGAAAGCGTGCAGGACCACAGTGGGGGTGTGCAGGACGTCATAGAAAGGGTGGATGACCCCAGTGGGGGTGTGCAGGACGTCACAGAAAGGGTGCAGGACCCCAGTGGGAATGTGTAGGACATCATATAAAGTGTGCAGGACCCCGGTGGAGTGCGCAGGACCCCAATGGAAGTGTGCAGGACGTCATATAAAGTGTGCAGTACTCCAGTGGGAGTGCGCAAAACGTCATAGAAAGGGTGCAGGACCCCAGTGGGAGTGTGCAGGACGTCATATAAAGTGAGCAGGGCCACAGTGGGAGTGTGCAGGTCGTCATATGAAGTGTGCACGACCCCAGTGGGGGTGTGCAGGACGTCATAGAAAGGGTGTAGGACCCCAGTGGGAGTGTGCAGGACGTCATAGAAAGTGTGCAGGACCCAAATGGGAGTGTGCAGAACATCATATAAAGTGTGCAGGACCCCAATGGGAGTGTGCAGGACGTCATGTTAAGCGTGCAGGCATCCAGTTGAAGTGTGCACGACGTCATGAGAAGTGTGCAGGACCTCAATGGAAGTTTGCAGGGCGTCATATAAAGTGTGCAGGACCCCAGCGGGAGTGTGCTGAACATCGTAGAAAGTGTGCAGGACCCCAGTGGGAGTGTGCAGGACGTCATATAAAGTGTGCAGTACCCCAATGGGAGTGTGCAGGACGTCACATAAAGTGTGCAGGACCCCCATGGGAGTGTGCAGGTCGTCATATAAAGTGTGCCCGACCCCAGTGGGGGTGTGCAGGACGTCATAGAAAGGGTGCAGGACCCCAGTGGGCGTGTGCAGGACGTCATAGAAAGTGTACAGGACCCCAATGGGAGTGTGCGGGACGTCATATAAAGTGTGCAGGTCCACAGTGGGAGTGTGCAGGACGCCATAGAAAGGGTGCAGGACCCCAGTGGGAGTGTGCAGGACGTCATATAAAGTGTGCAGTACCCCAATGGGAGTGCGCAAAACGTCATAGAAAGGGTGCAGGACCCCAGTGGGAGTATGCAGGACGTCATATAAAGTGTGCAGTACCCCAATGGGAGTATGCAGGACGTCACATAAGGTGTGCAGGACCCCGATGGGAGTGTGCAGGTCGTCATATAAAGTGTGCACGACCCCAGTGGGGGTGTGCAGGACGTCATAGAAAGGGTGCAGGACCCCAGTGGGCGTGTGCAGGACGTCATAGAAAGTGTACAGGACCCCAATGGGAGTGTGCGGGACGTCATATAAAGTGTGCAGGACCACAGTGGGAGTGTGCAGGACGCCATAGAAAGGGTGCAGGACCCCAGTGGGAGTGTGCAGGACGTCATATAAAGTGTGCAGTACCCCAATGGGAGTGTGCAGGACGTCACATAAAGTGTGCAGGACCCCGATGGGAGTGTGCAGGTCGTCATATAAAGTGTGCACGACCCCAGTGGGGGTGTGCAGGACGTCATAGAAAGGGTGCAGGACCCCAGTGGGCGTGTGCAGGACGTCATAGAAAATACGCAGGACCCAAATCGGAGTGGGCGGAACGTCATAGAAAATGCGCAGGACCCCAACGGGAGTGTGCAGGACGTCATATAAAGTGAGCAGGACCACAGTGGGAGTGTGCAGGACGTCATAGAAAGGGTGCAGGGCCTCAGTGGGAGTGTGAAGGACGTCATATAAAAAGAGCAGGACCCCGGTGGGGGTGTGCAGGACATCATATAAAGTGTGCAGGACGTCATAGAAAGGGTGCAGGGCCTCAGTGGGAGTGTGAAGGACGTCATATAAAAAGTGCAGGACCCCGGTGGGGGTGTGCAGGACATCATATAAAGTGTGCAGGACCCCAGTGGGAGTGTGCAGGACGTCATATAAAGTGTGCAGTACCCCAATGGGAGTGTGCAGGACGTCACATAAAGTGTGCAGGACCCCGATGGGAGTGTGCAGGTCGTCATATAAAGTGTGCACGACCCAGTGGGGGTGTGCAGGACGTCATAGAAAGGGTGCAGGACCCCAGTGGGCGTGTGCAGGACGTCATAGAAAGTGTGCAGGACCCCAATGGGAGTGTGCGGGACGTCATATAAAGTGTGCAGGACCACAGTGGGAGTGTGCAGGACGTCATAGAAAGGGTGCAAGACCCCAGTGGGAGTGTGCAGGACGTCATAGAAAACGCGCAGAACCCAAATCGGAGTGGGCGGAACGTCATCGAAAATGCGCAGAACCCCAATGGGAGTGTGCAGGACGTCATATAAAGTGAGCAGGGCCACAGTGGGAGTGTGCAGGTCGTCATATGAAGTGTGCACGACCCCAGTGGGGGTGTGCAGGACGTCATAGAAAGGGTGCAGGACCCCAGTGGGAGTGTGCAGGACGTCATAGAAAGTGTGCAGGACCCCAATGGGAGTGTGCAGAACATCATATAAAGTGTGCAGGACCCCAATGGGAGTGTGCAGGACGTCATGTTAAGCGTGCAGGTCTCCAGTGGAAGTGTGCACGACGTCATGAGAAGTGTGCAGGACCCCAATGGAAGTTTGCAGGGCGTCATAGAAAATACGCAGGACCCAAATCGGAGTGGTCGGAACGTCATAGAAAATGCGCAGGACCCCAACGGGAGTGTGCAGGATGTCATATAAAGTGAGCAGGACCACAGTGGGAGTGTGCAGGACGTCATAGAAAGGGTGCAGGGCCTCAGTGGGAGTGTGAAGGACGTCATATAAAAAGTGCAGGACCCCGGTGGGGGTGTGCAGGACATCATATAAAGTGTGCAGGACCCCGGTGGGAGTGTGCAGGACCCCAATGGGAGTGTGCAGGACGTCATATCAAGTGTGCAGGACCACAGTGGGAGTGCGCAAAACGTCATAGAAAGGGTGCAGGACCCCAGTGGGAGTGTGCAGGACGTCATATAAAGTGTGCAGTACCCCAATGGGAGTGTGCAGGACGTCACATAAAGTGTGCAGGACCCCGATGGGAGTGTGCAGGTCGTCATATAAAGTGTGCACGACCCCAGTGGGGGTGTGCAGGACGTCATAGAAAGGGTGCAGGACCCCAGTGAGCGTGTGCAGGACGTCATAGAAAGTGTGCAGGACCCCAATGGGAGTGTGCGGGACGTCATATAAAGTGTGCAGGACCACAGTGGGAGTGTGCAGGACGCCATAGAAAGGGTGCAAGACCCCAGTGGGAGTGTGCAGGACGTCATAGAAAATGCGCAGGACCCAAATCGGAGTGGGCGGAACGTCATTGAAAATGCGCAGAACCCCAATGAGAGTGTGCAGGACGTCATATAAAGTGAGCAGGGCCACAGTGGGAGTGTGCAGGTCGTCATATGGAGTGTGCACGACCCCAGTGGGGGTGTGCAGGACGTCATAGAAAGGGTGCAGGACCCCAGTGGGAGTGTGCAGGACGTCATAGAAAGTGTGCAGGACCCCAATGGGAGTGTGCAGAACATCATATAAAGTGTGCAGGACCCCAATGGGAGTGTGCAGGACGTCATGTTAAGCGTGCAGGTCTCCAGTGGAAGTGTGCACGACGTCATGAGAAGTGTGCAGGACCCCAATGGAAGTTTGCAGGGCGTCATATAAAGTGTGCAGGACCCCAGCGGGAGTGTGCAGGACGTCATAGAAAGTGTGCAGGACCCCAATGGGAGTGTGTGGGACGTCAGATGAAGTGTGCAGGACCACAGTGGGGGTGTGCACAGGACGTCATAGAAAGGGTGGATGACCCCAGTGTGTGCAGGACGTCATATAAAGTGTGCAGTACTCCAGTGGGAGTGTGTGGGACGTCAGATAAAGTGTACAGGACCACAGTGGGAGTGTGCAGGACGTCACAGAAAGGGTGCAGGACCACAGTGGTAGTGCGCAGTACGTCATAGAAAGGGTGCAGGACCCCAGTGAGAGCGTGCAGGACCCCAATGGGAGTGTGCAGGACGTCATAGAAAATGCGCAGGACCCAAATCGGAGTGGGCGGAACGTCATTGAAAATGCGCAGAACCCCAATGGGAGTGTGCAGGACGTCATATAAAGTGAGCAGGGCCACAGTGGGAGTGTGCAGAACATCATATAAAGTGTGCAGGACCCCAATGGGAGTGTGCAGGACGTCATGTTAAGCGTGCAGGTCTCCAGTGGAAGTGTGCACGACGTCATGAGAAGTGTGCAGGACCCCAATGGAAGTTTGCAGGGCGTCATAGAAAATACGCAGGACCCAAATCGGAGTGGGCGGAACGTCATTGAAAATGCGCAGAACCCCAATGGGAGTGTGCAGGACGTCATATAAAGTGAGCAGGGCCACAGTGGGAGTGTGCAGGTCGTCATATGAAGTGTGCAGGACCCCAATGGGAGTGTGCAGGACGTCATAGAAAGGGTGCAGGACCCCAGTGGGAGTGTGCAGGACGTCATAGAAAGTGTGCAGGACCCCAATGGGAGTGTGCAGAACATCATATAAAGTGTGCAGGACCCCAATGGGAGTGTGCAGGACGTCATGTTAAGCGTGCAGGTCTCCAGTGGAAGTGTGCACGACGTCATGAGAAGTGTGCAGGACCCCAATGGAAGTTTGCAGGGCGTCATATAAAGTGTGCAGGACCCCAGCGGGAGTGTGCAGGACGTCATAGAAAGTGTGCAGGACCCCAATGGGAGTGTGTGGGACGTCAGATGAAGTGTGCAGGACCACAGTGGGGTGTGCACAGGACGTCATAGAAAGGGTGGATGACCCCAGTGTGTGCAGGACGTCATATAAAGTGTGCAGTACTCCAGTGGGAGTGTGTGGGACGTCAGATAAAGTGTACAGGACCACAGTGGGAGTGTGCAGGACGTCACAGAAAGGGTGCAGGACCACAGTGCTAGTGCGCAGTACGTCATAGAAAGGGTGCAGGACCCCAGTGAGAGCGTGCAGGACCCCAATGGGAGTGTGCAGGACGTCATAGAAAATGCGCAGGACCCAAATCGGAGTGGGCGGAACGTCATTGAAAATGCGCAGAACCCCAATGGGAGTGTGCAGGACGTCATATAAAGTGAGCAGGGCCACAGTGGGAGTGTGCAGAACATCATATAAAGTGTGCAGGACCCCAATGGGAGTGTGCAGGACGTCATGTTAAGCGTGCAGGTCTCCAGTGGAAGTGTGCACGACGTCATGAGAAGTGTGCAGGACCCCAATGGAAGTTTGCAGGGCGTCATAGAAAATACGCAGGACCCAAATCGGAGTGGGCGGAACGTCATTGAAAATGCGCAGAACCCCAATGGGAGTGTGCAGGACGTCATATAAAGTGAGCAGGGCCACAGTGGGAGTGTGCAGAACATCATATAAAGTGTGCAGGACCCCAATGGGAGTGTGCAGGACGTCATATAAAGTGAGCAGGGCCACAGTGGGAGTGTGCAGGTCGTCATATGAAGTGTGCACGACCCCAGTGGGGGTGTGCAGGACGTCATAGAAAGGGTGCAGGACCCCAGTGGGAGTGTGCAGGACGTGATAGAAAGTGTGCAAGACCCCAATGGGAGTGTGCAGGTCGTCATATAAAGTGTGCACGACCCCAGTGGGGGTGTGCAGGACGTCATAGAAAGGGTGCAGTACCCCAGTGGGAGTGTGCAGGACGTCATAGAAAGTGTGCAGGACCCCAATGGAAGTGTGCAGGACGTCATATAAAGTATGCAGGGCCCCGGTGGGAGTGCGCAGGACGTCATAGAAAGTGTGCAAGACCCCAGTGGGAGTGTGCAAGACGTCATAGAAAGCGTGCAGGACCCAAATGACAGTGTGCAGAACGTCGTAGAAAATGCGCAGGACCCAAATGGGAGTGTGTAGAACGTCATAGAAAATGCTCATGACCCCAATGGGGGTGTGCAGGTCGTCATATAAAGTGTGCAGGACCCCAGTGGGAGTGTGCAGGACGTCATAGAAAGTGTGCAGGACCCCAATGGGAGTGTGTGGGACGTCAGGTGAAGTGTGCAGGACCACAGTGGGGGTGTGCAGGACGTCATAGAAAGGGTGGATGACCCCAGTGTGTGCAGGACGTCATATAAAGTGTGCAGTACTCCAGTGGGAGTGTGTGGGACGTCAGATAAAGTGTACAGGACCACAGTGGGAGTGTGCAGGACGTCACAGAAAGGGTGCAGGACCACAGTGGGAGTGCGCAGTACGTCATAGAAAGGGTGCAGGACCCCAGTGAGAGCGTGCAGGACCCCAATGGGAGTGTGCAGGACGTCATAGAAAATGCGCAGGACCCAAATCGGAGTGGGCGGAACGTCATTGAAAATGCGCAGAACCCCAATGGGAGTGTGCAGGTCGTCATATAAAGTGTGCACGACCCCAGTGGGGGTGTGCAGGACGTCATAGAAAGGGTGCAGTACCCCAGTGGGAGTGTGCAGGACGTCATAGAAAGTGTGCAGGACCCCAATGGGAGTGTGCAGGACGTCATAGAAAGGGTGCAGGACCCCAGTGGGAGTGTGCAGGACGTCATAGAAAGTGTGCAGGACCCCAATGGGAGTGTGCGGGACGTCATATAAAGTGTGCAGGACCACAGTGTGAGTGTGCAGGACGTCATAGAAAGGGTGCATGACCCCAGTGGGAGTGTGCAGGACGTCATAGAAAATGCGCAGGACCCAAATCGGAGTGAGCGGAACGTCATTGAAAATGCGCAGGACCCCAATGGGAGTGTGCAGGACGTCCTATAAAGTGAGCAGGACCACAGTGGGAGTGTGCAGGACGTCATAGAAATAGTGCAGGACCCCAGTGGGAGTGTGCAGTACGTCATAGAAAATACGCAGGACCCAAATCGGAGTGGGCGGAACGTCATAGAAAATGCGCAGGACCCCAACGGGAGTGTGCAGGACGTCATATAAAGTGAGCAGGACCACAGTGGGAGTGTGCAGGACGTCATAGAAAGGGTGCAGGGCCTCAGTGGGAGTGTGAAGGACGTCATATAAAGTGTGCAGGACCCCGGTGGGGGTGTGCAGGACATCATATAAAGTGTGCAGGACCCCGGTGGGAGTGTGCAGGACCCCAATGGGAGTGTGCAGGACGTCATATCAAGTGTGCAGGACGTCATAGAAAGGGTGGATGACCCCAGTGTGTACAGGACGTCATATAAAGTGTGCAGTACTCCAGTGGGAGTGTGTGGGACGTCAGATAAAGTGTACAGGACCACAGTGGGAGTGTGCAGGACGTCACAGAAAGGGTGCAGGACCACAGTGGGAGTGCGCAGTACGTCATAGAAAGGGTGCAGGACCCCAGTGAGAGCGTGCAGGACCCCAATGGGAGTGTGCAGGACGTCATAGAAAATGCGCAGGACCCAAATCGGAGTGGGCGGAACGTCATTGAAAATGCGCAGAACCCCAATGGGAGTGTGCAGGTCGTCATATAAAGTGTGCACGATCCCAGTGGGGGTGTGCAGGACGTCATAGAAAGGGTGCAGGACTCCAGTGGGAGTGTGCAGGACGTCATAGAAAGTGTGCAGGACCCCAATGGAAGTGTGCAGGACGTCATAGAAAGGGTGCAGGACCCCAGTAGGAGTGTGCAGGACGTCATAGAAAGTGTGCAGGACCCCAATGGGAGTGTGCGGGACGTCATATAAAGTGTGCAGGACCACAGTGTGAGTGTGCAGGACGTCATAGAAAGGGTGCATGACCCCAGTGGGAGTGTGCAGGACGTCATAGAAAATGCGCAGGACCCAAATCGGAGTGAGCGGAACGTCATTGAAAATGCGCAGGACCCCAATGGGAGTGTGCAGGACGTCCTATAAAGTGAGCAGGACCACAGTGGGAGTGTGCAGGACGTCATAGAAATAGTGCAGGACCCCAGTGGAAGTGTGCAGTACGTCATAGAAAATGCGCAGGACCCAAATCGGAGTGGGCGGAACGTCATAGAAAATGCGCAGGACCCCAACGGGAGTGTGCAGGACGTCATATAAAGTGAGCAGGACCACAGTGGGAGTGTGCAGGACGTCATAGAAAGGGTGCAGGGCCTCAGTGGGAGTGTGAAGGACGTCATATAAAGTGTGCAGGACCCCAGTGGGGGTGTGCAGGACATCATATAAAGTGTGCAGGACCCCGGTGGGAGTGTGCAGGACCCCAATGGGAGTGTGCAGGACGTCATATCAAGTGTGCAGGACCACAGTGGGAGTGCGCAAAACGTCATAGAAAGGGTGCAGGACCCCAGTGGGAGTGTGCAGGACGTCATATAAAGTGTGCAGTACCCCAATGGGAGTGTGCAGGACGTCACATAAAGTGTGCAGGACCCCGATGGGAGTGTGCAGGTCGTCATATAAAGTGTGCACGACCCCAGTGGGGGTGTGCAGGACGTCATAGAAAGGGTGCAGGACCCCAGTGGGAGTGTGCAGGACGTCATAGAAAGTGTGCAGGACCCCAATGGGAGTGTGCGGGACGTCATATAAAGTGTGCAGGACCCCAATGGGAGTGTGTGGGACGTCAGATAAAGTGTGCAGGACCACAGTGGTAGTGTGGGTGTGCAGGACGTCACAGAAAGGGTGGGGGTGTGCAGGACGTCACAGAAAGGGTGCAGGACCCCAGTGGGAATGTGTAGGACATCATATAAAGTGTGCAGGACCCCGGTGGAGTGCGCAGGACCCCAATGGAAGTGTGCAGGACGTCATATAAAGTGTGCAGTACTCCAGTGGGAGTGTGGGACGTCAGATAAAGTGTACAGGACCACAGTGGGAGTGTGCAGGACGTCACAGAAAGGGTGCAGGACCACAGTGGGAGTGCGCAGTACGTCATAGAAAGGGTGCAGGACCCCAGTGAGAGCGTGCAGGACCCCAATGGGAGTGTGTGGGACGTCAGATAAAGTGTGCAGGACCACAGTGGTAATGTGCAGGACGTCATAGAATGTGTGCAGGATCCCAATGGGAGTGTGCATGACGTCATGTAAAGCGTGCAGGTCTCCAGTGGAAGTGTGCACGACGTCATGAGAAGTGTGCAGGACCCCAATGGAAGTTTGCAGGGCGTCATATAAAGTGTGCAGGACCCCAATGGGAGTGTGTGGGACGTTAGATAAAGTGTGCAGGACCACAGTGGTAGTGTGCAGGGCGTCATAGAATGTGTGCAGGACCCCAATGGGAGTGTGCATGACGTCATGTATAGCGTGCAGGTCTCCAGTGGAAGTGCGCACGACGTCATGAGAAGTGTGCAGGACTCCAATAGAAGTTTCCAGGGCGTCATATAAAGTGTGCAGGATCCCAGCGGGAAGGTGCTGGACATCGTAGAAAGTGTGCAGGACCCCAACGGGAGTGTGCAGGACGTCATATAAAGTGTGCAGGATCCAAATAAGAGTGTGCAGGACGTCATATAAAGTATGCAGGGCCCCGGTGGGAGTGTGCAGGACGTCATAGAAAGTGTGCAAGACCCCAGTGGGAGTGTGTAGGTCGTCACAGAAAGTGTGCAGGACCCAAATGGCAGTGTGCAGGACGTCGTAGAAAATGCGCAGGACCCAAATGGGAGTGTGTATAACGTCATAGAAAATGCGCAGGACCCCAATGGGGGTGTGCAGGTCGTCATATAAACTATGCAGGACCACAGTGGGAGTGTGCAGGACACCAACGGAAGTGTGCAGGAAGGACCCCAGTGGGAGTGTGCAGGACGTCATATAAAGTGTGCAGTACCCCAGTGGGAGTGTGCAGGACGTCACATAAAGTGTGCAGGACCCCGGTGGGAGCGTGCAGTACGTCATATAAAGTGTGCAGGACCACAGTGGGAGTGCGCAGGACGTTATAGAAAGGGTGCAGGACCCTAGTGAGAGCGTGCAGGACGTCATATAAAGTGTGCAGGACCCCAATGGGAGTGTGTGGGACGTCAGATGAAGTGTGCAGGACGTCATAGAAAGGGTGCATGACCCCAGTGGAAGTGTGCAGGACATCATATAAAGTGTGCAGGACCCCGGTGGGAATGTGCAGGACCCCAATGGAAGTGTGCAAGACGTCATATAAAGTGTGCAGGACCACACTGGGAGTGCGCAGGACGTCATAGAAAGGGTGCAGGACCCCAGTGGGAGTGTGCAGGACGTCATATAAAGTGTGCAGTACCCCAATGGGAGTGTGCAGGACATCATATAAAGTGTGCAGGACCCCGGTGGGAATGTGCAGGACCCCAATGGAAGTGTGCGGGACGTCATATAAAGTGTGCAGTACCACAGTGGGAGTGGGCAGGACGTCATAGAAATAGTGCAGGACCCAAATCGGAGTGGGCGGAACGACATAGAAAATGCACAGGACCCCAATGGGAGTGTGCAGGATGTCACATAAAGTGTGCAGGACACCAATGGGAGTGTGCAGGACGTCATATAAAGTATGCAGGACCACAGTGGGAGTGTGCAGGACGTCATATAAAGTGTGGAGGACCCCAATGGGAGTGTGCAGGACATCATTTAAAGTGTGCAGGACCCCGGTGGGAATGTGCAGGACCCCAATGGAAGTGTGCAAGACGTCATATAAAGTGTGCAGGACCACAGTGGGAGTGCGCAGGACGTCATATAAAGTGTGCAGTACCCCAATGGGAGTGTGCAGTACGTCACACAAACCGTGCAGGACACCAATGCGAGTGTGCAGGACGTTATATAAAGTAAGCAGGACCCCTATGGGAGTGTGCAGGACGTCATAGAAAGTGTGCAAGATCCCAGTGGGAGTGTGCAGGACGTCACAGAAAGTGTGCAGGACCCAAATGGGAGTGTGCAGGACGTCATAGAAAGTGTGCAGGACCCAAATGGCAGTGTGCAAGACGTCGTAGAAAATGCACAGAACCCAAATGGGAGTGTGCAGTGTGTAATGTGATGCCGGTAGCAACCGACGATCTACCGCTGGCTTGTTATGTTTTGCTTTTTTTTATGCCGCGTTTTTATACCCTACGCCCTGCTATGAATATCCGGCAGCCAGTTCTGATCAGGAGAGTCCATTCGGGCAGCAACTTTCGGTTATACGGAAGCCAGTCTATACCGTTTTGACAAACTAAGTTGCCTCAGGAAGTTGGCGCACATAAAAGTTTTCTTGAGCGAAAACTTCGCTAGGTCTCGCTAGTCATCTCTTAGGTTAAACTTATATGCTATCATTTTTTGTTTATAAATGCATTTTATTATATTTACTTCTACGAATTCTTGTATATATAGGTTTCCAATTAAAACTATTTTCATTTCTTTGAGTTTTTCCGTGAAGGAAGCTAAATTTGAACAGATATTAGCTAATCTCAAGGTCTCCGTGTAAATTGTGGATGCTTTGACTTTTATAGAGATATCAGAATGGGCATGAGGAACTCTCTCAACTCTGAAATTAAAATCATCCGTCTTATTATACAAATTCGTGTGTATTCTATTATTAATTATTTCTATACTAATGTGTAAGTAAATGCTTTTATAGGGATTATTGTGTCTTTTTGAGCTCCAATGCATTCTTATTAGTGGAATTTGACTATCCACAAATGTTTCATCTTTATTATGGATTATAAGCAAGTCATCCATATATCTAAAAGGTTTGAAAAGTACGTTATTTTCAATTTTCGCGCTAATAGAGTACCTATACTCCAACATAGAAACTGTAATATCGGCTAACAATGGGCTGAAGTTACCTCCCTGAGGAACTCCTTTCATCTGTTGAAGCACAAGTTCTCCGAAACGACAGTAACTGTTGCGTAAAAGATAGTCAACGTGATATATCAAGTCTGTGATGGTATAATATCTGTAACCGCCTTCATCTAGCTCAGAATCTCGATAAAATACTCTGTATCCATTGGTAACTATCCATTTTTTTTAGCATTTTTGAAGCAAATTTTCAAAAATTCTTTCATGTTATACAGAATAAAGCTGTGTGGGAGGTTAGTGAACATGTCAGTAAAATCAGCAGAATAAACTTGAACCCCATTGGTACTCAATCTACATAATTCAGCTGCTATGTTAATGTTTGAGATAGACCAATATGTCTTGAGTCCTCCCTTCCTTTGGTAACTCACATTGGTATAATTAATAAAATGTGTCTTAAGAAACATGAAAATTTTTTGCAATTCTACTGCTAATGGTTTCATGCTGCTGTTTCTTGCTCCCGTAATGAATCTGAATTTTATGGGATCCTTATGTAATTTCGGTAAAGCGTAGATGATGGGTAACTCACAATCTATGTCAACTTTAAGTCCTGCTTTGATATTGAAAAACTTATGCTTTAAAATGGTTGTTTGCCTGTTGGCATTTTGAATCAGCTTATATGTGTCAATATGGTTTTGTTCCCTTTCAAAATTACCGTTTATGATATTAATTCCAAGTTCTTTCATTAGAGTTATAGTGTAGTATTTCTTACAAAGAATCTCATAATTATTGCTAGCTTTATCTACAATACCACCCGCGACTTTGGGAAAAAACGGCGTTTTCGGCGCTTTTTTTCGCCGAAAAGCGCCGCTTTGTCATAACTTCGACCAATGTGGTCCGTTTCGGTTGCTAGGGGCATATTCAGAATCAGCATGGAGAGCTCTTCATTTTGAGCTCACACATGTCTTACCCTGCAAGCAAGGCATGTAGGGTTAACAGAATCAATCGAGTGCACGAAAACTGAAGCTAGATGTCTTGTTAGTGTAAATATTTGACTTCATATCAACCGTACAGATCACGAGTTAAATAAAAGTATGTGAGACCAATTTATTGACGTGGCGAAAGTAAAAGTTAAAAGTTCGCGCGCACTGTAATTATAAGGGTTGATGTGAAAAGATCTAATCCATATCGCCCTTGATTTTGCTTTCCTAAGTTTAACGGAGAAACTTGTAAAATCCGATCCCTCTGTCTTTACTTATCGCTGGTTAGTTTATTATTGACCGCCAAAGAGTATTTTTAGTTATTTTATTTCATTTCCTAGCTTCTTATTAGTTCAGGCTATTTTACGCAAAATCATTTTTCAAGATATTTCAAGATATTTTTGAAACTCTTTTTGTCATTACCAAATCGCTACCTTTGCCAGGAAGCTAAATTTTCAAAATTTTCGCCTTTAAATCTGATTCGACTTCTTGTTTCTACTTTATTCCAGTTTGTCTGCTTCTTTCCATGCCGTTAAAATACCGCTTTACCTCTAAGCTTTTGGTGATAAACTTTACTACGTGAAGAAAAATGTCAAATGCATCCCACTGTTTAACAAAATCAGTTCTTATAACCATAATCTCATTGATTGCAATCGTTGGATACCTCCGTTATGTCAGTTCGGGGGCTGCATCCCCATCTAGGAGTGTGCCTCGTTTCTCTGCGCTCTAGCGCGCTGGCTGGGCGCTGGGCGAGAGGCATGCGGAGAGGAGAGCGCGCGACAACGGTGAGGAAATGCCGAGCGACGCATGCTCACTTGTGTTCTATCGGAAACCGGCATCTCACCCCGGTGACTCATTCCCGCAGATTTCGCAACGTGTGTAGCGTCTCTCGCCTGGCAGCCGGTCAACCAGCCATCCACATCGGAGCACGTTTGACTAGCGCGCCTATTAGAACACAGAAGAGTTGATTTCGAGCGTGGTACTGCATTTTCACTCGAGGACACTTGAATTCAATGTATAACAAAGATGCATATGCTAGCATAGTGCATACCAATTGAAATTACGAGTTTTTCCATACAGTCTAAGAGTATTTAGTGATCCTAAACCGTTTTCACATGAGTTTACGTATGTTGGACATTTTCCCGAATAGTTTCGAAATTCTGAATGTGTTCAATCCAAGGTCCTCGGAGACCGGCGACCGAGCCGCCGGTAGGTGTAATCCTTGTGAAATCAAAATTCAATGCCAAAGTGGGCCGCACGATTCAACTTACGCCGCTCCTCAGAGGATCGCGGGGTCGTAATGGAGCACAGTAGGCTTTTACCTCGACGAGGATAGCGAGGGCAGCACGAGGGGAAGAGCTGCTGCTCGAGCAGCACGTACTGCCTTTGTGCTGATCTTAGCAGCACGTGCTGCCCTCGTCCTCCTTTCGTCGCCTCAGCCGCTGCTCTCCGTTTTGGCCAGCGCAGTGTGGTAACTTTGCTCAAAGTGGTTCATTTGGGCAGCTACAAGGACATTCATAATCAGTTTGGAGAGTTATTTTTTTCTTTTGAGCATGTACATTTAGACTTCTGGATATCTTTATACAAGGTGCACACCCACGCCGTTTCGCGGCGTACTTGTGGGCGTGCTTTAAGATCTATGGATTATTTGAATTACAGAGCAGTGCCTCGCTGCGCTAAACAGCCTTAAAGGCACACTGCAACATAAGGAGTAGAATTTGATATTATAGCCCGCCCACCGTGAATAGCAACCCTGCCGAGCGCGAGATCTCAATTCGCTGTAATAAGTGAGAAACTTCAAGGAAAAAGTCGGCTTCGCCCCAAAAGTTTAACTGTGTAGCCCCGGAAAGGGAACCAAGAGCTCTGCTTTAGTACATTTTGCTTTTGAGCATCGCCACACAAACTAATTTTTTCGTTTGCAAAAATTTGGGTTACCTTTTCTGGGTCTAAACGCTTGATTATGCTTTTAGGGTGTTGTGAGCTGGGTCGACTTTTTCCGTGTAATTTCTCAATTATTTGATCGAATTGAGTTCTCGAGTTTGACAGAGTTGCTATAAACGGTGGGCGGACTATAATATCGAATTTTACCCCTGAGGTACAGTTCCGCACAATTTGTAGCAGAAAAAGCATTCTGCGGCGTTTTTTTTTTGCGCTCACAAAGCGCTGCATCGCTCTAACTTGCTTCAAAGTGGTCCGATTTCAATTTTGAAGTAATTTCTAAATTGCTTAGATTGAGTCCTATACGATTGTATTAGAAAAGAATAGATTGAACGCAAGAAATGCATCGAAAAATGCATATTTGCACCAAAAAATCCCTCACTATGAATTGTTAAGATGATCATGATAGCAGAAACCTTTCATTTTTTGATCTGTGGTCGACATGAATTTTTGAAGGAAATACACCTTTTTCAACAGGAGACCGAAGTCGCAATGACTCTACATTTGCCTCACTGAGAGGAACACGAAAACTACCTCAAAATTTCATTTCGTCAATTTTGAAGCGAGATATGGCGATGTGTCGCTTTCTCTGAGAAATATTGCCGTGACTCTTCCGCTGCTGCCCAACGACTCCTTCGCGATCCCGGACCATCCCGCGACTCCCAAGCGACCCTGGACTCTTCCGCGGCTTTGCCGCGACTTAACCCGTGGATCACGCTTTCGCTACTCTACTTGGACTCCCCCGGAACTCTTCCGTGACCCCACCGCGATTCGGTCAATAGAGAATCGTCCGCGGTTCTGCCTCTCATCTCCCCCGCAACTCCTCCGGCAGGCGTCAAACCGGAGGAGTTGCGGCGAAGTCGCGGTAATATATCTCAGAGTTGTATGAGCAAAAAACATCACAAAAAGCTTTTTTTGCGATTAAAATAATGCGCACTCTTGTATGTTTTCAAGGAAATCAGTTACACTGTTCTCAATCAAGCTTATACAGGGTACTTATGCATTGCAATGCATAACCCTTCACAGTCTGACACAGATTTTAAAGAAGTGAGTCTGCGGTGAAAGTTATGTCACACTACTCCATGGTTTGGTGAACTTTTCGGGGTACATTGATTTCCTGCTCAGTTCTTGAGCTCATCCCAGAAAGCTGTCTCTCCAGAAAGTGATTATGAATGAACATTCGAAGGAATAGGCACAAATGAGCAGTAGAACAGTACTCAGAACTGATTGTTCTCTTGTTTGCCCATTGACACAAAGCGAGGTCAATGACCACCGCTGCATACGTGGACAGTGGGTGTGACAGCCGGGTGTCAATTGTTAAGGACGGGTGACGAAGAACAATTTCCGTTCGCTCTCTCACACATACACACACAGATGATCACACAAACTTAGCCAAATATAGTTAGTAGGACCAATTGACATCTTGTGTTTTTCTCCTAAACAATGTGTACAGAATTGTCCACGTGCGACTCTCCATAAATCTTGGCATGTTGATTGACACTTGTGGTATTCGGTGGTTGAAGCGAGACCAAGATTGTTAAAACCTCTTTATTTGGCTGACGTTTCGGCGATTATCGCCTTCTTCTAAAAAATAAGTCTAAGTTGTCTACTCCGCTTGGGGAACACAGGGTGCGCAGTCACGATAACAATTGCATTTCAGTTGCTGTTACGATCTTGGCACGTGAAAGCGAAATCTCAGCGCGCAGAACTCTTGAGGTCTTTTGGATTGCCGCGAAAACACCCAAAATAAACCGAAAGGACGAATGTGTTGCCGTGACCCAGGAGTTGGCGCCGTACGTTGACCTGTGCGGATTCTGACCAGCCGGTCATAATCTGAGGGCGGGTCTGAGCGTGGGCGGTCCCAGGTCGTCGAGGGTGATTCTGAGGGTTCTTACGAGTCAGTCGCCTAACAACTTCCATCCAAGGCTGTCGGACATCTTGGTCCCCTTCAAAGGTTGGTATAATCTGTGACTTACGTTCTTTTGGTTCACTTCCGTGTGAATCCTTCTCTGTAGAATGAAATGGGGTTTGGGAGGGTAGTTTCTTGGACCTTAATTCGGTTTTTCCAGGCTCCGAAGAAGGCGAAAATCGCCGAAATGTCAGCCAAATAAAGAGGTTTAAACAATCTTGGTCTCGCTCCAACCACCGAATACCACAAATGTGTACAGAGTTTAAGCAGAACAATCGGTCGTCATCTTAAACGTTGTAATGGGGCGCACTCAGCTCCTCGAGAACAACGAGCGCAGCACAAGTGGACGAGCTCCTGCTTGAGGAGCACGTGCTGCCCTCGTTCTTCATTCGTCTCCTCAGCTGCTGCTCTCTCTTGTGGCCAGCACCGTGTGGTAACATTTCCCATAATGGTCCACTCGGGTAGCTACAAGCACAGTCATAATCAGCATGAAGAGTTCTTCGCTTCTAAGCGTGCACATGCTCTACTCCCGTACAACTTAGAGTTAGAGTTCACACAATCAATCGATCTCCAGCCATATCACAAGGACTACATTGAAGGTAGCGTACGCGCAAAAAACCGTATTCTTTTTTTCGAATTTCTGCAGGTAGGCCTACCAGGCTGTGATATATCGCAAAGAGGCCACCCAAAATACGCAAGCTTCGGAGAAAAACTCGTTTGAAAATTCCGTAGCATTCAGCTTCCTTCAAATACGTCTGTTCGGCGTGTATTGTGTAATACACCAATGTCGAAAATTTGAACATCTGAATTGGTTCAGCCCCTTAACTTTTCAGGTTCCGCATTTCTCTTCGCCTCTCTGTTGTCAAAAATTCTCCGAAACAAGAAGCTCTAAATACAGAGGTTTGAACGAGGATTTTTCGGAATGAAGAAAATAGACTTTTGGAGTTTCGCGGCCTGTCGGAACCTGCCGTGGTGCTTCTGTTCCTCATGTCAGATGACGCCTTTTCAGACCACGAAGCAGTTTTGACGAGCTTATAGCATTATAAATGCGCTACATTGAGATCTCAAGTTTCGCTATCTCCACTTGGTTCAAACATTGGAGTGAGAAGAAAACCCCAAATGCGGATTTCCGCCTTAAAAAAAGGAAGCTGCCTTTAAAGGCACAGAACACCCAGAAGAAGATTTTTTAGTTTTTATGCTGGTCTTAGGGAGGGTCACACTCTGATCACAGTGGTATCTCTTTTTTTTTCGTCCAAGACCCCCTATGAACAGAGTTACGGCTTAGTAAAGATGCCTATAATTAAAGGGTGAAAAATTCGCGGATGAGTGGTCTCTTCTCTTCATTTGCAATCGTTGCCCGAGAGCGAGCCAGGATAAGGAGACAGTCTGGCTATGGTCTGAAGAACGACGATTTGTTTATAATTCAGTCATTCATCTAGCCGCTATTTGGAAATCTGGTGAGGGGTGTGGCCCGTGGTGGTCAGCGAAGGAGGTCGGGCCTAAGGTGGTCGCCTATATCTCGCTTATTCGGAGGAATTGAGATCTCGCACTTGGCACGTCTTATAAAAGAGGGGTCTACTAGACAATCGAATAAAAATCACAAAATTCATATCTGAGGATGTAGTGTGACTTCAAGGTACACAACCGCTTGTTTGGGGGGGGGGTTGGGGGGGGGTTAGGTGTTCTCACCGCGTTTTCTGGGACGACGCATTACGATTTATCCATGTCGAATTCGTATATAGTGTACTGTCGCATATGAGAAAGCTGGTCAGAAGCCTGTATGAAGGGAGAGCAAACCACAGATGAAGTCGAGTATCTTTGCAGCCATCTTCCAGAAAAGACACAGAACGGATATAAAATTGGGGAATAGTTATGTAAGCAAAGAAAGTGTGAGGACTGCTTCATAAGTATCGTACGCGTATGTAGATTTCGGGGGATGCGTGCCTACTCCTACTCGCTAAACTTTAACCACCAATACTCTGCTCGGAATCTATTCTAAGATCCACCAAAATGTTCTTTTTCATGAGACAGTATGCCATCGCAAGGAATTAGGGCGCAACTGTCTTTTTAATCGGTAAGCAGATCATTAAATGATTGGAAGTGCTTCGCTATATTTCTCCATGCCTCAGTGTTCCGCTGTTTTTGATAACAAAAATCCTGAGCTCTATAGAAGTACCCCAAAGATTAGGTTGTTCACATTCGACTAAAGATAGAGAGCATGTAAAACATTAAATCTGTAGTAAACTAGGAAATCTGTATATTACCAAACATGTTTTGGTGATTTTTAATCATTTCCATCGAAACCTAGGAAGAATGCATTCAAGTGAGCTTTCGTATCGGATAAGCAGGGTGGGGCGCCGCAACATGCGCTCGGTGGGAGGCGGACACGCGGAGTTTTTGGCACGGTCTGAGTCTGGGGTCTTGCCCGTACACTTTTCAGTTCCAAGCGTGAGCGATTTACCTGTTCACCTGCGCGGCCACCTCAAAGGAGGTAATTTTATGCAAAATTCACATTTTCGTTGCATCAAGTCTTCCAAAAAATTCTGGTTTTTATTGATCATCAAATCGAACGCCTTCTAGAAAAAAAGGATTTTCGTTAGGTTTGAGATGGTACATTCGAGTAAAATAGTTCCTTGCGAGCAATGTGAATGGTTCAGCTCGGTTAAAGGCTGATGAATTATACTGAAAAAGATGATGAGTCGTCATTCGACCGAAAATTTGAGAAATGTTCAACCCTTTTGAAATAATTTATTCAGTGTGTTCTACAAGATTCGACAGCAATTTGAGTTTTTTTTTCAAATCTTAAAGGCATGTGTCGAAAACTTTGGAAAATCACGTTCTTACTTTAAAATTCGTTTTCATGACTTTGAACTTTACTCGCATTTTCCAGTGAAACATTTTTTTTTTGATTTTGGACAAGGACCACGAGGACTTGTATTTTTCAAATGCTGAGCGGCAATGATTTGCCGAAAATGGAACGAAATGGCCAATACGTTTTCTTCACGAAAAACACAATGCTCACAATATTCAAAGCAGACAGTTTTCAAAATTTACTTTGCATTTAATTCAACAATTTCAAACCATCCTAAGAAAGTTAACGACAATAATTTCGAAAGAAGAAAACATTTTCATTGAATCATTGCTTTTTCGGGAGGAAAAAATCATCATTTCTAGAGAGATCGCCAAATGATGGATACTCTGATATTTGCGATTCCGTTCGCCCTAGACATTCCTCTATGTGGGTATAACTTTTTTTCCCGAAGAAAGCCATGATTCGTCTTTAAAATCGAGAAAAACAGAATATTGCGACTAATTTCTATCTTTACGGTCACAAAACCGAGTGAAAATAGATTGTTGTTTAGGGATAGAGGACATCTCTGTTGAGGAATGTTTTGGGACACTCACATTCACTACCGACCGAGGCCTGTGTTGAACGGCCCTCGCAAACTCGTGGCAGATACGAGGCAGTCTTACATGGGCATGAGACAGTCGGCAATGCTAGCATCAATTCCTCGATCGGTGGCGAAGATCAAAGGATATAATCAAGGATGAAACACCCGTTAGGGATATCAGTAGGCCTCACTGGGGTCTTTATCTTTGATGGGTCGCTGCAGCGCTGCTGCTGAAAGCGACATATCACCTGCGAAATAAAAAGTATAAGAAAAAAGAAATCATCAGAAATGAGGTGCAGCAGTTGGGGCGAGAATAAAGAACAGCAGTTGAGGAGAGAAGAGCAGCAGTTGGGGCTACAATGAGGAGCAGCAATTGAGGCCACAATGAAGAGCAGCAGTTAGGGCAACGACTGGAGCAGTTGGGGCAACTGTAGCAGCAGGTGGGCAACCATACGAGCAGCAGTTGGGGCAGTGAGCGGAGCAAGAGGACACAACGTGCTGCCCTGGGCGGCAGTTGGGGGAACAAAAGGGGCTTCCACCTCGACGATTAAACGCGTAAGTAATCTCCTCGTGCTGCCTTACTGAGCCGCGAGTATCTGACTCACTCTCCCCATGCCTCGCTATGGCGAATCGATAAATGAGGCGACATGCTGGCTTGCTCTCGGTGTGCTCCTCTTCTTCTCTGCGCTCTGCATCTCTATCCTGTCTCTACCGCGAGACGAGAAGGGCCGCCAAGCCGTACTGAGGATGATAATTGAAACTCCACGAGTGAGGGGCGTTGATAAGGGTCCGTACAGTGCCGTTTGGGAGCGAGAGCGCTCATTCTCTCGAAGTTGCACTGTCTCAGTGCCTTGGCCGGCCATAGCAGATCTCGGAAAATTGAAGCTTGATATGGGGTTGATAATTATTCAGAAACGAATACGGCAGCGTCTTACAATAGAACTTTGACTCTTGATTTGCGTGGAACGCTAAGATCCGAGCAGGTTTCCAAAAAATGTATTTTAAAGAGCATTTTTTGCAAAAGAAAAAGTTTCCTGCAGGTCATGCCGAAATACTATGGCTTAAAAAAGGCCTTAGCCACGAAAAAAGCCGTCGAGATCGGATAGTCAGAACAATTCCAGATTGGCATCACGCTCAAGATTGACCTAAACGTGTGCTCAGAAACAAAAGATCAGCTGAGAACAGTGGCCAGAGAAACTTTAAATTTTGATCTCGATACCACCTGTTGGACCGCACCGCTCAGCAGTGCCGGGTTCCAAAGCCGAAAAAATCAAGTTTTGAATGAGGCCCGTTTCAGTCGAGAAATGGACAAGGCGTTGCCACTAGCCCGTACGAGTTGAAAGGATTTGGGGTCGTTTTCAGCCGAAATTACCGAGGCCCAGCTAGGCGGGAATAGCCTTCAGACGTGTTATTTTTGTTTTAAAAAGTCTAGACAGCGCAAGTGTGATTGCAGGCATTTTGAGCCAGAGGGCAGGACGATGACTGTGTCTGCCGAGGCGTAGAACCGGCGAGAAAACGCTGTTTTACCCCATCCCAAAGAGGTGAAAAATCAAGTTTCCCGGATTGGGCTGTCGCAGCGCCTATTTGAAAGAAGGTCAGAAAGTAAATTTGTAAGCCGATTCTCAGGTCGATTAGTCCCGTTTAAGCTGAGAACGGGACGTCGGTGATCTGGGGTTGTTTTTCCAAAACAAAATCATCGGGGTGACGCTCGTAGGGAAATGCCTTCAGATTTGTTGTTTCTGCTCTAAAAGAGTCTAAACTGACTGCAGTTGCAACCACGGGCATTTTTAGCCCGAGCGAAGAACGATGACTGTGTCTGCAGGGGTGAGGAAACGGATGTCAAACATTAACTTTTACTCTTGCCATGTCAATAAATAGGTCTCACATACTTGTATATAACTCGTCCTTGATCTGTACGGTTGATCTGAAGTCAAATATTTACACCAATTAGACATCTAGCTTCAATTTTCGTACACTCGATTCTGTTAAGCCTATATGCCTCGCTTGCAGGGTAAGACATGTGTGAGCTCAAAATGGAGAGCTCTCAATGCTAATTCTAATTATGCCCCTAGCAACCCAATCGGACCACTCTGAACAAAGTTATGACAAAGCGGCGCTTTCCGGCGGAAAAAAGCGCTGAAGACGCCGTTTTTCCCATAGTCGCGGGCGGTATTGTAAAAGGCAGAAAATGAAGTGTTTCTGGTAGTCTTTTATACTCTTATAAGGTATCAGGCTATTAGACTGCCTGCTGAAGGAAGTCCCTTGTAGTATTGGTTTGAGTCTTTTTCTGTACTGTTTTTTGAAGTGCAACTGCAAGTTATTTATTTTCATAACATCTAGCTTGTACTTTTTTTCATATAGTTAATGAATTTCGCTGTAGCGTCGAAATAAGTTTGGGTTATTGCACTCCTGTTATTCATCTTTTCTATTGTATATTTAGTTCCTATATTCAAAATTTCTTTATTAATTGAAATTTTTATTATATCAATATTCCCTGTTATGATGTGTTGATGATGGGGATCAAAATATTCTTTATATTCATCCCGACCATATTCACAAATGCATCCATCCGATATTAATTCTTGGATGCTACTTATATCCAAAGCTTTTAACATTTTATTATAGTTGAAAACAATGCTAGATACAGGATTATCTGTTTTGCTTTGTTACGGATTAGTATGATTTGGAAATGGAACATTTGTGACAAATATGTTAAAAGAAGTGAAATGTCTTATGCTACTGATTTGGCATGGGAATAAACTCGAAAGAAGCGCTAAAAACTCAGTGAAATGATTCATCGTTGATTTGGCTGTGCACTTGTTTACTATACAACAAAAATTGAGTGTGAGATTGAAAAATCAAATCACGCACATCTTACTAAGCACACACATTTATTCGTGTGACTGCAATTCTCTTTGTTGACAACATTCGCATAGACACGCTACGTGATGTTATTTCCACTATCATTAATTGGTAGTCAATCTGAAGCGAACGCGTCAAATAATTTAGTAATGCTTGAAAATCAATTTTTCTGAATGGGTGAGGTGGGAGACACAACATAATTTTGCAAGGACCTGAGACTTGTTAACCTAAACTGCAAGCGTTAGGTTGATTTCAGAAGAGAAGCGCGTGATTTGGCTTTTCAATGTCACACTCAATTTTCGTTGTTTAGTAAACAAGTGCACAGCCAAATCAACGATGAATCATTTCACTGAGTTTTTAGCGATTCTGTTTGTCACAAATGTTTCATTTCCAAACCATACTAATCCGTAGCAAAGCAAAACAGTTAGATGATTTCACTTTATTTTAGCAAAGGTTTCCTTTTGAAGGCACATTACACCCTCAGATATGACCTTTCAAATGTTCATGCAGTTGTGTAGCAGACCCCTCTTGCATAACACTTGCCCACCCCTTCTAGCACCACCACAGTTCACACCCTTTTCCATGGTTTCTCAACCCAATAACGACTAGATGAACGGTTGAATCACATCCGTGTTTTCGATTTTCACTCCCTTGCCGGTCCTCCCGGTTGGGTCGAACACACGATCCGTAACGTTGGGCATACTCGCAGTTGGGTCCCGCCCTCTTTCCCCGGCGCTTGGCGATTTTTGAGTCAAGTCTCACACACTTTCCCCGGCGCTTGGCGCACTTCCAGTTGGGTCCCGCACGCTTTCCTTGGCGCTTGGCGTACCCAAAGTTGGGTTTCGCACACGTTCTCCGGCGCTTGGCGTGCTCCCAGTTACATCCCGCCCACTATCCCCGGCGCTTGGAGCGCTCCCAGTTGGGTACCGCACATTTTCTCCGGCGCTCGGCGCTTTTTATTTGGGGTCCCGCACACGTTCCCCGTCGCTTGGCCCACTTTTAGTTGGGTCGCGAACACGTTCCCCGGCGCTTGGCGCACTTTTGGTTGGCGCCCGCACACGTTCTGTGGGGTTTGGCACACTTCTGTTTGGGTCCCGCCCACCTTCCAGGCGCTTAGCGCACTTCTAGATGGGCCCCGCACACGTTCTCCGGCACTTGGTGCACTTCTGTTTGGGTCACGCATACGTTGCCCAGCGCTTGCCGCACTTCTACTTGGGTCCTGCACGCGTTCTTCGGCGCTTTGCGCACTTCTACTTGGGTCTCGCACACGTTCCCCGGCGCTCAGCACAGTTCTAGTTGGGTTCCGCACATGTTCCTGGCGCTCGGCGCACTTCTAGTTGGGTCCCGCACACGTTTCCCGGCGCTCAGCACAGTTCTAGTTGGGTCCCGCATACGTTGCTCGGCGCTTGGCGCACTTCTACTTGGGTCCTGCACACGTTCTCCGGCACTTGGTGCACTTCTGTTTGGGTCCCGCCCACCTTCCAGGCGCTTAGCGCACTTCTAGATGGGCCCCGCACACGTTCTCCGGCACTTGGTGCACTTCTGTTTGGGTCACGCATACGTTGCCCAGCGCTTGCCGCACTTCTACTTGGGTCCTGCACGCGTTCTTCGGCGCTTGGCGCACTTCTAGTTGGGTCTCGCACACGTTCCCCGGCGCTCAGCACAGTTCTAGTTGGGTTCCGCACATGTTCCTGGCGCTCGGCGCACTTCTAGTTGGGTCCCGCACACGTTTCCCGGCGCTCAGCACAGTTCTAGTTGGGTCCCGCATACGTTGCCCAGCGCTTGGCGCACTTCCACTTGGATCCTACACACGTTCCCCGGCGCTTGGCGCACCTCTACTTGGGTCCCGCATACGTTGCCCGGCGCTGGGCGCACTTCCACTTGGGTCCTGCACACGTTTCCCGGCGCTTGGCGCACTTCCACTTGAGTCCTGCACACGTTCCCCGGCGCTTGGCGCACCTCTACTTGGGTCCTGCACACGTTCCCCGGCGCTTGGCGCACCTCTACTTGGGTCCTGCACACGTTCCCCGGCGCTTGGCGCACCTCTACTTGGGTCCTGCACATGTTCCTGGCGCTCGGCCCTTTTCTACTTGGGTTCTGCACACGTTCCTGGCGCTCCGCGCACTTCTAGTTGGGTCCCGAACACGTTCCCCGGCTCTCAGCACATTTCTAGTTGGGTCCCGCATACGTTGCCCGGCGCTTGGCGCACTTCCACTTGGGTCCTGCACACGTTCCCCGGCGCTTGGCGCACTTCTAAATGGGTCCCGCACACGTTCTCCGGCACTTGGTGCACTTCTGTTTGGGTCCCGCCCACCTTCCAGGCGCTTAGCGCACTTTTAGATGGGTCCCGCACACGTTCTCCGGCACTTGGTGCACTTCTGTTTGGGTCCCGCATACGTTGCCCAGCGCTTGCCGCACTTCTACTTGGGTCCTGCACGAGTTCTTCGGCGCTTGGCGCACTTCTACTTGGGTCTCGCACACGTTCCCCGGCGCTCAGCACAGTTCTAGTTGGGTCCCGCATACGTTGCTCGTCGCTTGGCGCACTTCTACTTGGGTCCTGCACACGTTCCCCCGGCGCTTGGCGCACCTCTACTTTGGGTCCTGCACACGTTCCCCGGCGCTTGGCGCACTTATAGCTCACACACACACACACACACAAACACACACACACACATACACACACACACACATACACACACACACACCACACACACACACACACACCACACACACACACCACACACATACCACACACACACACACCACACACACACCACACACACACCACACACACCACACACACACACACACACACACACACACACACACACACACACACACACACACACACACACACACACACACATTTCAAAATTCACAAATTTTTCCATATCTCGAAAACCACAAAGCGGATTTTTCTGAAATTTGGGCAGTGTTAAGAACCTTTATTGATCTACATTTTGTCAAAATGCCAAGTTGGGAACTATCTTCCAAACCGAGATTCTGTAACGAGGGATTTGCGCAGAAGCAATCCTTTTCCAAATCAGGTGCGCGCTTCGCGCGCACCACAACTCTCATAAATATGAACCACTCTTACTTTTTTATAACGTTCTGTTTGAGTGTTAGGAACAAGGTTAGGCAAATCTATGCTGTTGAAAATTCTATTGAAATTAACTCGATCAGAAACGTTATTAAAATAATTCAATTTTAAGTAGTAGTAATCTTCTTGTTCATTTTCACGCCTTTCGTTACATTCCAAGTGATAGTGGAAATGAGTAAGAAGGCACAGAATCAGAAACATAGTTTTGTTGGTGACACTAGATAGAAAAGAATCCGACTGTGATAGTTCTATAAGCTTTCGTATACTATTTCTTTTATTCATGTGTTTTATCAAGGTATATATTTTCATAGCATTAAACCCATCTTTTCCTTTTCTCTCTATGTAATCGATAACATTTTGGACACATTTTGAACAGAATTTAATCTCTCAAAATGGTAGGTTCCCTGAGCTCCATTGATGATTCTTGATATCTATTATCTATATCTATTTTATCTATATCTATTATCTTGATATCTCTAGGAATTTATTCTATTTCTTTTTTCTTCCACCTCTGTTATTCCGTTCCTTGGTAATTTTGAGTGCAAAGAATGAATGTTTGACTTTAAGCATAAGTGGATTACTTATATCTGAAATATTTTTATATCCTTTAATATTATCTTTAAGTCCAAAAGGGTATGGTTTCAAGAGAAGTTTTATCCAAAACTAATCCTTCTCCAGTAAAATGTTTCTATCCGTATTTTCTGGACAAGAGTCCAAAATGTGTACAATTATGTTGGATTTACATTTATGATAATGTATGTATAATGGAGTAAATATTTTATGGTTGTTGAAGGCAGCATACACGCTCGTAAACGTGAACTACGGAAATAGAATGTGGGTCATATTCACCGTCGGTACTGTTGGTAGGTTGCCTAACAAGTGAACCACACACGTCACTGACGGCGAAGATGACCCAGCAACCCTGCTTTGGAGCAAAAGAGCAAATACAGGGAGCGTGAAAATACAGGGCAGGGCTAACTTCTAACTCGCCTTTCATGCTTTTGTGACAGCGGCAAATGTCGCACTTGGACCCACAGCAAAATCAGCATATTGCGGCATTTGTCGCGAATCGCAAGGGCGGTGGCGGCGTTTGCCGCTATTTATCGTGCCGGGACCTTCAGTGAGCTCGGCATTTTGCCAAACATGAAATCAGGTGATTACTCACACATTTTCAATATTCGGAAGAAGATTTCAATGAAAATATTTGGATATTATGGGTAGCTTCAGAAAAGCCTGCATTTCCGAGCCTATATCGGAGAGTATACTGTCTAATTCAGCATAGCTCGGTGATATGGATTCGGATCAAGCATGGCGAAATTGCAGGAATCATTTGAATAAATGCTCGTAAAATTACATCAAAACGGGAAGAGCACATCAGGACCAAATGCGTTCAAAATAGTTAGAAATCGAACGGTGAAATGAAGGATCATAGCACATTTAGCGAATAAATCTTCTAGTTGTTCAGCAGAATAGATCTGCAGCAAATCACTGAATAATATTTCCAGAATTTCTAGTATTTGAATAATGACGGTGGCGCAGCAGAATGCCGAAAGCTAGGAATAAGTCAGCTGGTTTCTCGGCAAAATGCCGAGTTTGGTGACGGTACCGAGACGATATGTTGCGACGAGCCCAGCTGCAGCGACGAAAATGGTCGGGATTATTCTTGTCGCTGCCGCAGAAACCGCGACGGGCCATCGAGAACGGCGACGGGGCCAACGAAAAACAGCGACAGAGTAAACGATTCACGACGCCGCTGTTGCAAATGCATGAAAGCTCCACTTTGCGGCGTTGGCCGCCGGCGGCAAACGCCGCGTCGCTTCTCTCGTTTTTCTATTGAAAATCTGCGACATTTGCGGCTGTCGCAAAAGCATGTTAGGCGAATAACTCGGAACTGTTGGTAGATTGCCTAACAAGTGAACCACACACGTCACTGACGGCGAAGATGGCCCAGCAATCGTGCATTGGAGGAAAAGGGCGAATACAGGGGCGTGAAAATACTGGGCGGGGCTAACTTCCAACTCATGTAGCGGCGCTATGGGTCATTTTTGACACTTCAAAATGCGTAGGCATTATGTTGTAAGCCATACGGTTCGATTCACATTGTTATCCTAACCAGGTTTACGAGCGTGTATGCTGCCTTTAATATTGCGTAGATGTTCCATTACTCTCTCTTTCAAACTCCTAGTTGTCAGTCCAACATATTGTAAATGACAACTAGAGGATTGTAAGCAACATATAACACCTCTAGACCTACAGTTAGCGCCATTAGTCTTGAATGTATTAATACACAATTTTGGAACGGTGGAATCAATATAGTTATCAAAGTTTGTAAGTCTACAAACAGTGCATTTTGCCGAATATTTTTCACCTTTTTGATCATTACCAGAATCTTTTATGGAATATTTGTTAGCTCTATTCTTATACTTGGTAAAGGAAGACAGTGAAAAGTATATTTTTTGCTTGATTTGGAACCTGAGTTTTTGACCAAAATCTAAGTAAGTGGGCGGCCGAACCCCTTACAGAGAGGAATCTACCTTACGGGTTTGCCAGGGCTGCTGGCGGGGTTGTCAATCCCCAAAGTTTTGACTCAGTACTGGTTGGCACGAAAAACTGATCCCTCTCGACATTTTCCGCTTTTAACCCCATCAGTACCAGTCCCTATTTTTAATCAGAGGTATGGCCCTCCACAAAACTGCGAAGGAATTGGACTGGGATTGCATCTAAATTCCAAAAAGTACCTGAAAAGAAACTAAGGCTGGTTTGCCGAAATGTATGTCAAGAGCTAACAACAAAAGGTGAGTCATGATCAAGGGAAATGGGTTAACTATTTGCCGGAATAGTAACGAATCGCAAATCATATCAATTATTGAAGAGGTTTAAGCGAAAATTAGTTACATTATACATATGAGGAGGAGAAGAAGAGATTGCATCCAGATGTAGATGCTTCAACATCGGTGAGTGCAATAATCCTTGACTGACAAAGACGTATGATAATTTACAATTAAAACGTATAGCCCCACCCGCTCGCACACGTCCGGGAGGAGCAACAGCGGAGCGGTTAGACACGGTGGAATCCACGTGATAAGTAGATTTCAACATGGTGACAACCCGATGAGCTCTACTTCAACCGGCTTCAAATGAGAGGGCAAAGCTATAGTTACATTGAGCAAACAAAAATCGAATTATTACGAAGAAAATGCATCAACTAGATGCTTCACCACTGGTGCGAGTTACATTTCGTGACGGACGAAGACAAGCTTCTTAATCAATGTGATTAGGATCGAAGTTAGATAAGAATGTCAACTATCTTCTTAGACATGATGAGAATTGACAGTTAGAGAAGTCAGGGTTTTGAGCAATGTTAAAGAGAGTAGTATTGTGAAGTACAATATTATAAATTAACATACATGATGAAGTATGAAAAAAGAGAAATTGTTAGCAAGAGAAATGGCAATTAGATATGACTGAAGTATTCATAAAGTAAGGAAAATATTCATTATCGATATCTTCATATAAGAGGTAGATGTCGAAACCCGGCTAGTGGTGCTGGAGATCAAGTGCCCCTGGGTTGCCCTCAAGAAAGTTTTTGACTCCAGTAGTACCAATAAATTATACTAATACGTACGTAAAGTTCATATGTATAGGAATATACATCAAGTATGGGCAATGACATAATTGCCAATAATTATAATTATATATTTTTTTATAATTTTATTAGACCCCATCTTCAGATTACTCGTGGTATGTTAATCAAAAAAAGAAAGAAAAAGAAAGGTATGAAGGAGAAGTTGAAAAGGTCGTTTCGCCCCTTGCCTCAGACGAACTTCATCAAGCAGTTGTAGTAGTTAGCGTATTAAAACCAAAGATAGCTCAATTCATTTCGAGATTGTTGCGAAGAATCAATTGATTGGAATATTCGAAAATATTCGGTTCTCACTATAGTTGTCCCTGAGGTAGCTAACCTGACACATACGTACAACAAAGAACATATTTAGTGTTATTTCCCTTATTAAAGCCACAGTCCAAGCTCGAATTCGATTTTTCGTTTTCTTGCATAACTTGGAGAAAATTTCACGCTGATCACAATGGTGTCTTCAAAATTGCTCGAAACTTACTACGAACAGAGCTACGGCTCCTCAAAAATTTTGAATTTGAACTGGTAGCAGTTCGCGGACGAGTTGTCCCAAGCCTGTATTTTCTCGTTATTCGCAGCCATCATTCTGAAGCAGGTCACAGTATAAAGCCAGACAGAAAACAGAAGGAAGAACACAGGTTTTGAAAAAATCAATCGCGCGTCTCTTCCCTATTGAGGTCGGAAACCTACCAGTGTGCGTTGCCCATTTTTTTTCCTTTCGAGGGGGCGTGGTCGATCTTCTTCTAACTTTTTCTCGCTTATTTGAGCGAATTGAGATTTCGCGCTTGGCAGGGTTGCTATAGATGGCGACCGGACCAAAATATCAAAAACTACCTCTGAGGTTGGACTGTGCCTTTAAGGCTTGTACGTCACCGATACACTCTTGAGGTTTTTTCATAATTCGGCAGAGCTGAAGTGCAAAGCTCTGCGCGCGTGTTGCACTCAGGGAGAAGGTCACATCTTTGCACAAAGTTCAAACAACAAGTATTTCGCGGACGATGCCTTGATGTCAGTATTCTCATCTTCTTAAACAAGTCTGGTACCGATTTGCTGACCCCAGAGCCACAGCTGACCTGGCTGGGCTCGGTCCCATCGAGAGGAACCTATTCCTAAACCTCTTGATGTAGTAAAGATCCTAACACGAACAGTCCAATTTGCATAAAAAGCATAGTTCTTTCTCAGAGCCAGGTCGATGTCTGCCATTAACCGAGACTCAATCTCATGCAGAGCACATGTCAGTGGATCTCAATGCTCATTCTCAAGGTAAGCTTAGCTACTCTGGTACGAATCTCTTATCTACCTACTTCACCCAAGATACCTACTTCACCCAAGAATCATGAGTCCAATTCGGCAGGCAGCCGTTCTGAGCTGAAGTGTTACTACCAGGGAAGGACCAGCCCGAATTGTCAGAATTGCCCATACTGGCATGTTTTTCTGATACATAACTTTCCTAGTGGTCGTAAGAACACCGTGCTAACTGTCCGAGTATGATGGAAGTAAAAATCATGAGTAGGTTCCTGAAATGAGGTCAAAACGGGTAAAATGTCGCACACTGTATCCCTTATGATGGAAGTAAAAATCATGAGTCGGTTTCTGAAATGAGGTCAAAACGGGTAAAATGTCGAACACTGTATCCCTCCACCTACCCCGCTTAGCTAAGTTGGCAGAGCGGTCCAAGGCTGCGTACATACTAACAGCCGCAGGCTCCCGTCCATCCCTTCTGCAAAAAAATCTGCCGCGATGTTTTTTTTTTATTCAGCAACTGTTTGCGGCACTCACCAACCGCCATAGGGAAAAACAACAACCATTCAGGGGAGCAAAACACGGAAACGAAATTTCTCATAAAAAATCACTCTGTATGATACCTTGCTTATGTCACAGTCCTTCAAGCGGAAAAATCAGCACGCAATAGCAGCTACGATAGCCGCACTATTGATAGCTTACTTTACCGTCAATTGTGCCATCAATGTTTGCTAACTTTGTAAAATATGCATGACACCGAGCAGGGTGCATCGATGACCACCCCGGTCTATTCGACAGCCCGATTCGTGAAATCGGCGAACGCGAGGAAGCTGGATGTGGTAATCATGTTAGCTTTATGTTTTGCTACTACTGTAATAGGAACTTAGGTTTCGCCCACTTCCTCGAAGCTTTGGTGTTGATTTCTCTTGCCTTGTTTTCTTTTTTGAAGCAATTGCCTTTTTCCCATAACATGATTCCTATAGGAATACCTCTGACAACTGTTGGCCTCAAAAAAACATCCTGACGATTTTACAATTTTTTTCACAGCGAAGGGCTTTGTACCACGGAATTTTCTGTATGGAAGTCTATGGTCCACAGCAGATTAAAAACTATACGTACCTTGACCTACAGTAATCTTCCGAAAAGCTCTGAACGAACCTGATAGCTCGTCACTGCGCCCTACCCCTTCGCGAACGAAATTTCGATTTTTTCCCATTCATTCTAAACTTCCTTTTTCGTTGTTTCTGAATATTAAAGAATTCATCGATATTTTTCTTGTTTGCTGGCCCGTTCTCGGTTCAATTAGAAGGTAGGGGGCTCAAACTCGGATTATGAATGGTTCCAGTAGAAGGCTTTAAAGTAAACCTCATATGGACAGGATCTACTAGAGACAGGCTCTTCTCTTACTTCACTATCACAAGTCCGAATAAAAAACCCGAGAAAAGAATTTTTTGGTGCTAAAAAAGTAGGTTATAAAATGTTGCAAATGTTCCAAAACTCATTTCTGTATAGGCGGGCCATTGATATTTTCTTTGACCTTCGCCACCTCTCGACTCTGATCACCTGGGAGAAAAATTTTCGGTACCAGAAAATTAGGTACGAAAATGCTGCAAAAGTTTCGAAAATCATTTCTGTATATGCTTCTGTGTTGTATATGTAGTAGAGTGTTGGAACGAATGATTTTTCTTGAATATTCTAATAAACCGAATATTTCACTTCTTCGAGTATTCGATTATTCGAATAAACGAATATTCCACTGCTCAGAAAATTCTATTTTCTCGATAAAAGAATAACCCACTTTTTTGAATATTCGATTGCTCGAATAAACGAAGATTCCACATTTTTGAATATTCGATTATCCGAATGAACGACAATTCCACTTCTTAGAATTTTCGATTTTTCGAATGAACGAAAAAGCATTAGAGAATATCAAACGAATGAAAATTTTCGAATATTCGGATAAACGAATAAATTGAAAAATTGACTCTTTCGAATATTCAAATAAACGAATTCTTAGAAAAATTGACTTCTCCGAATATTCGAATAGAAGAATTATTCAAAATTTGACTTTAAAAATAATCGAATAAACGAATTATTCGGAATTTGTCTTTTCCGAATAATCGCATTATTCGAATGATTCGAATAAGAATTCGAATATCCGGCCAGAATCGCGAGTGTTCAAATAAGAAGTGCGGACCGAGTACGCATAATCGAACACCCGTTCGCAGCACTACCAACTTTCTTGACCTTTTTTGTATAGTATATATGATAGATCAAAGTGGATCATGTATGTAGATCAAAGCTATGCCAATGTACTTCCACGGAAAAGGCATCCCTCATTATATCATAAAAGTATTCTAACCAACATTGATCACTGTCTATGAGCAGTTGTTAAACGATACGATCAATGTCTCTGGATTTTCTAAACAGTATCCACCAACAATATCCGAATTTCTTATCAGTTTGGGGTGCTACAAAACCCGCGCTAAGTTTTGTAAAAACGGGGAGCATCTGGCAGATATGGCAAAAAAAGCGTCCGATGCTTGTAGCTTTTTTGAATGAAGACTTTTTCGTATTATGAGAACGCTATCATATTCACAGGTCGAATTGCTACCTAATTGTGTCACTTGTACGCCGAAGTTCCCTAAAATCGCTTGGTTTTTCGAAGAAAAAGTTTTTGCAATCGTTTTTCAAAAACGTCGCGCGCGACGCAGTGCCGCGAAATCTTGAAAAGTATTTGTACAAGTAGTGGAAAAACAATCTGTATGCTTTCTCCATAAATTAGGTGCAGGTGAGAAAATCTCAAGATTTGTGATGGTTGAATTTCCGAAATCCTTCATTTAAGAGTTCAGGGTTCTCGCAACGAAACTGCGACTTTTCAGGTAGTTCTGAAGCTGTTAAATAAAGGATTTTAACATACAGATCGCTCTTCCATTACTTGTACGAATACTGCTCAAATTTTGGCCGCACTTCGCCGCGCGCGACGTTTTTGAAAAACGATTGCAAAAACTATTTATTTCAAAAACAAAGCGATTTTAGGAAACTTCGGCACACAAGTCACATAAATAAGTAGCAGTAAGATCTGTGAATATGATAGCGTTTCCAGAATTCAAAAAAGCCTTCATTCAAAAAAGTTACATGCATCGGACGCCAAGTTTGTCAGATGCTCCCCGTTTTTACAAAACTTAACGCGGGTATTGTATCTTAGCGGGGGGGGGCACTGTTGTATCGCAACTGGCCACGCCCATTTTTTTGTGCTGCAATCCAGATTTTGGCAGGGGAGGGAACCCTCAGGTCATTTTCAAATTTAGTGCGGCACGGTAAAATGGTAGGGGCCAAGTGCATCCAGTTATAGTGCCCCCCCACCCCTAAGATAACACCCAGTTTGGTTGAAGACATTTCTTTTCTGGACCGCAAAAATATAAGGTGAATGTTTATTAAGAACTGGCTCAAAGCTGCAGCGATTGACCTTAATTCAGGGCAATTAAGTATTACATATTCTCAGGCAAACCATCGCTCCGAGCGGTACCGGAGAGCTACTCGAGCGGCGCTGCCTCTCCGCTCCGAGCGAAAATTAGCCATCTACACGGGCCACAGCAACCGCTCTCCGGGCCACAGCAGTATCGCTCGGAGCGATCTTCGGTCCCAACTGGCACTGCGGTGGCTCTTCGGGCGAATCAGCGTACCTTCACCGATGGCTTCTCTTCGTTTCTTTACTCGTTTCTCCTCCTCTAATTTGCTCTCTTTCTTGATTCCCTCTTCTCCCAGTCCTCCTTTTCTTTCTCTCCTGTTTCCTCATTCCCCCCCCCTTCTTTCTTTGATCTCGAGAAACAAATTCTTCTCTATCTAACGCTGCCTTACACTTGGTCCAAAGCCTGCTTGTTTGCGGAAGATATCCTATGACTCAGTGGTAATCTTCAGTACTGGGCATCTTTAAATGCTGCTGCTTTCTTCGAGGTAAACCACCAAACCTGCTGTAGTTGACAGAATATCTGAACCACCTTAGAACTAGATGACAGCGTTTGCAAAAATTTTTGGCAGAGCGTAATTAATGATTTCTAGCTGATCTTATTATTTTACAGCTTCGGTCTTTTCTGACTTATTCGAGAAGTTTAGGCCTCGACGCTACAAAGTTATGTATAATGGCTAAGTTCTTAATCAATTGTTTTTTCGACAATAATCGATACTTTGATTTTTTGATGATTCATTCAGCTGGCGATATTCTCGGCGCGAACCACAACTCTTCCATTCTGCGCGATTCCTGGCCAATTGCATCCAGCACGACTGATCACGACTCCTAAAATGTTTCGAGATCGAGTCAGACTATCTTGATGGAGGTCGTGCCAGCGGCCTCTTTTTGTGTCTGCGAGCCATTCTGTAACTCAGGGACTCCACCTATCATCAGTTCTTCGCAGTAAATGGCCGGCCCAGCTATTCCTTGATTTCGTCATAAGCTGCAGCGGATCCGTCAAGCGCGACTTCTGCCTCATTTCTGAACTTCGTATGCCTTGTTGCCACTGCTGGCGTCGGCTCGTCTTCAGAAGACACCTATCCAGAGCACGGTGTGTTGTTTTCATAGCATTGGAGATGGTCTTCTTGTCAGGCGAGCTTTCCGTCGCGTAGCGAATTGCAGGCAAAACAGCGGCGTCGAAGACCCCCAGTCCCTCAAATTTGGATCCACAATCTGATCGGTCACTTCCCGATTTGATCCGAAAGCTGCCCACGCCCCTGTCTCCTTCGTGACATTTCGGGTACGACGTTGTTCGGCATGTTCACTTTTCTTCCCAATTATACGTATGAATCCACTTTCTGAAGAGAGACTCCATTCAGCTTCACTGTCCCACTGTCGCACCACTGATTCACCATCACGTTGGTTTTAGACATGTTCATCTTCAATCCAATCCTTCAACCAGCCGCATCGAGTTCGTTGACCATTGACTCAATTTCAGCCGTACTGTTAGAAATCAAAAAGGATATCGTCGGCGAAGCGTAGATGATTGATCTTTTTGACATCGATGGAGTAGCCTCTGTCGTCCCGCTGCAAATCTACCATGGCGTCTACGTCGTGAATAACGTGGGCGATGTGGTGATTGAGTTGAGTGACAGCCTGGATATGGTCCATACAGGAGAAGTTCTCGCGAAAACCGGCCTGCTCCACTGGTTGCTCCCTTTCTTGATTGCAATCTTCAACTTTCGTTCAAACACTTGAATAGTTGAAGCAGTATCTGTAAAGCACTGTTCGAGTGAGTGAATATAAGCGGAAGAGATTCCAGCGTGGACCAAAGCAATGAGGACTGCATTGGTTTCCACGGAGTCGAACGCCTTCTTGTAGTCCACGAAAACGACAACCAGAGGGAGATGTTATTCACTTTTTTTGAAAAGTTGAGTGACAACCTGGATATGGTCCATACGGGAGAAGTTTTCGCAAAAACCGGCCTGCTGCACTGGTTGATAGTCGTCCAGGATTCATTCCATACGGTTGAGGGGAATCTTGGTGAAGGTCCTGTATACAAGTAAGAGAAGACTGCTGGGTCGGTAATTGGCAATGTCCTCCCATGCGCCTTTCTCAACATCAGCACCGTCTTCAATTCTCTCTATGAATCTGGAGTCTTCCCAAGACGTAGGTAGTATACTTTTACATTTTCAGATTTTTTTTCGAATACTCGACTTTTCGAATGATTCGGGATTTTGAACTTTTCGGATATTCGACTTTCCGAATTATTCGGGATTTTCAACTATTCGAATATTCGACTTTTCGAATAATTCGTGATTTTGAGCTTTTTGAATATTCGACTTTTCGAATAATTCGGAATTTTGAACTTTTCGAATATTCGATTTTTCGAATAATTCGGGATTTTGAACTTTTCGAATATTCGACTTTTCGAATAAAAAGTCGACTTTTTCAATCGACTGTCGAATAATTTTTCGAATTTTTCCATTCGACTTTGCGAGAAAGTCACTACTTTCGAGAAAAAAGGCTACTTCACTTCAGCTAACGTATTCTATCTTTCTTTTGGGATTGAACTGAACTGTGGAATAGGGAAGCGAACAAACTATTCAAGAAACGGTTGGCTATACAGTGCGTTTCATTTTTATGAACACCTAAGTTTTTAACTATACCGCTTTCCGGCGTAACTCTTCGCGGTTTTCACTGCCACTATCGTATTCAGAGTGTTGGGAAACCTGTATATCTATGGTTCTGGAATTTCATCTTTCTGAGAACCTTCCTTATAATGCTTTATATGACTTTTGACCATTCCATTGTTTATGAACATTCTGACTGAACACCGACCAAAACACTTCCCCTTATTGGTCAAACTACACGTCAAGGTCAGAATCGACTAATACTTCTTTTGTCGAAATTGCTTGTTTTTCTCACCTGTGCAGGGTGAAAAAAGCTTAGATTCGGACCCCCTAACACCGAACGAAGCAACCATCGCAACCCTCCCAGAAGTTGAAATCTTGGCTTGTTTCTGACTACATGAAAAATAGCAAAGCCTAGAATGAAAATTCGATCAAATGAGGCGCAAGGAATTCTTCTGGAAGAGATAAATGGTGGATCTGGAGGCATTTACCGAGCAGAACGGTCGGTGGCATTAGCCGGGCCGAGGCCGCAGGACGGCTGATGTATAAGATATATATCGAGCATTCTTTTTCTGCAAAACGGCGTTCTGTGTCGTTTTTTTTTTATTTAGCAACAAATGGTCAACGAATTGAGCAACAAATGGTCGAGTGTCGTCGGTTCAATTAACTAAGTTTGAGGTACATGAACCCGCTTGTCCGCTGGAGGCCCCGCTCAACAGCTAGCGCCCTCGTTGATGCTAGGCGCAGTGGCCGCGTTGCGATTTGGCATGCCGGCCTCGTTGCGCACCGGTGCGTGTGTATTACTCAGAAAGGCTTCTCGCCCGGGCTCGAATCAGCTGCTCACCCACTACAGTCTTTACCGCGCTCGCAGAGGCCACTACCGCGGACAAGAAAACTTCGGATTTTGGGCTCCACGGCCACTATCTCGTTGGCGACGCCGGCTCTTCAGCGGGGCGTGGAGCGGGTTTTGTATGAGACAGCTCCTACTGGCTTAGAGAAATAGGAGCTCGACGCCCACTCCGATCTGCCCCTTTTTCCAGAGACACGCGATAGGCATGTGCTCGCCATCCTGACACGAGAGCATGCCTATCGCGGGGCTAAAGGCGGGATGGCACCTTTCACGGGCAAAGCGTGAACCCAAAAGAGGGTCGACGCCCAAGACTCTAATTTCCAAAGAAAACATACGCTGCGCTTCTGAGCCAGGACTCAGACGACTGCAGTGCCGTCGGTTTAGTTACCCAAGTTTGAGGTGCTTGGCACGCCTGACCATTGAAAGCCCCGCTCAACCGCTGGCGGCCCCAGTTGTTTCTCGGAGCACTAGCAGCGTTGCGCTTCTGCGTGCCGGCCGCGTCGCAAGTCGGTGTGCTAGCTACGTTGCGCACCGGTGCTTGTGTATATTTTTGGAAAAAAATGAATTCAGAGGGGCTAGTCGCCCGGGTACGAAGCAACTGCTCGCTCACTGTAGTCACTACCACGGTCGTGTGGGCCACTGCCGCGGGCTACAAAACTTCGGATTTTGGGCTCCACGGCCATCATCCCGTTGGCGACGCCGGCTCTTCGGCGGGGCGTGGAGAGGGTTTTCGTCTGAGGGATTCGCTGCGTGCGACGGCTGTCAGGGCTAGGCGCGATTGAGTGCTCCGCTGGGCGCGACGGGTTGTACCAGTTCCTACACCGCGACATCGTCGCCGCGACGCAAGTATGCACTATACTTGGGCCGAATCGAATGATCGAATCATCATCCGATTGAAAAAAGTCGACTTCGATTAAATCGACTTAGTCGACTATTCAAAAAGTGGAAATTCCGGCTAAATCGAAAAGTCGATCATTCGAAAAAAGGCGATTTTCGGATAATTCGAGAAGTCGGTCATTCGAAAAAGTGCGATTTTCGGATAAGTCGGAAAGTCGACCATTCGAAAAAGGGTGATTTTCGGATAAGTCGAGAAGTCGATCATTAGAAAAGAGAAATATCCGATTTATTCGAAAATTTCGCCGCTTTCTCAAGAGTTCCTAGCTACCGAAAGAGATGTTGCAAATCTCAGCTGCTCCATCTGGACACACTTATCGACTTTGCGCGTAATCTATGCAAAATTTGTGTAGCCGCAATCAAACTTCTTCGTTGTCTTTTTTCTACTATCTAATAAGTTTTTTTCTTATTTTAAATGTGCGCAACGCACATTAAAATGATATTGACTTGAAGGCAATGTCTACGACGAAATCAGGCTTCACCTGAAATCGAGAGGTTGGAGACCAATTTCACCAAAAATGATGAAAAATTGTTAAGAACGAGCCCAAAATAGCCGTACACGTCACATACTTGAGTGTTCCGCTCACGCCACGCCCACTCCTTTCAACCGCTACCGATCCGTCGACATCTTTTCAACCGACTGTAGGGAAGCAACATACGTTTAAGAGGTTATATTCTACTCCGCTCATCGAAGCTTACCCCCTTTGATAATTGGTTGCCTTCTTAAAGTCGGGTTCTCAGTTGTAAGCTTTTATCGAAAACCGTTGAAGGAATGGGCACGGCATGAGCGGAACAAGCATTATTGATGCAGTGAGCCCCGGGCCTTTCGATTTATGCTGAAAATCCGAAGACTATTTGATTGTGGGCGCTGCCTTCAAGAGCTCATGAAGTTCTAAATATAGATGCGGAAATGGAAGTAAATTCGGGAAAACTGTGAGTGAATTATGCTGATCATCGAAGAGCAAAATCGTCACATTACGTAGCGTGGATTTCCCAGCTTCAAGAAAGAAAAAGAGAAAAAGTAGAAAAGGGGCAATATAAAAAGACATTTTCATGAAATTTGTGAACATAAAGGCAGCACGCGCTGTAAAATGATGGGAACCAGAAAGAAAAAAGCGAAAAACTCCTTTGTAAGGCCTCGCGAGAGTTGTCTTACAGCTGATTTGGTTGAATGGATAAGGCGAATCAGCCATGGGTCACGTTTTTGAGAAGCATACGAGCCAGTGTTAACCGCATACCCCAGCTCCAGCGTGGGGTGTAATATATTCCAACATATACTGCGAGTGCGCCAAGCGCTGGGTAAGGTGTGTGGGACCTAAGTGTGACTGCGCCAAGCGCCAAGGTAAGTGTGCTGGTCATAATCGGGGTGCGTCCCGCACCAAAGAGAGTGTGTGGGACCCAAAGGGGAGCGCGCCAAGCGCTGGAGAAAGCGTGAATGATCCAGCTGGGAGTGCACCAAGCGCCGGGTTAAGTGTGTTAGGTCCCAACTCGGAGTGGTCCGAGCGCTGGGAAAGCATGCAGAACCCAGATGTGAGTGCGCCAAGCTCCGGGAAAGGTGCGCAGGACCCGACTGGAGTGCGCCGTGCGTCGATGGAAGTGTGCGGCACCCAACTGGAAGTGCGTCAGGTGCAGGGAAAGGGTGCGGGACCCAGCTGGGAGCGCGCCCAGCGCCGATGAAAGTGTGTGGGACGAAACTAGCTCTGCGCCAAACGCCGGTGAAATCGTATGATATGGAAAGGAGGTGATTCGAGATGACCGCTGTTGTTCAAGTGTTCTCCCAAGACTGTTGGCACAGGTTTTGCAGCATAGGTTTTCCACGTCATTATCTTTTATCCAAAATCCGGTCAAATAACGAACACATCGCGAGGCACGTCTACCAGTACGTCGCGAAGCGGCGGGAGTGTGCACCTTCTATACAACATATGGCGCCTAGTTTGCGCCGGCCTTCGATAGGGAACGCCAAATATCGGCACGATCCGTGCGGACGGTACTCTCGTTCTCTGGGCCTGATTCCGGTCCACAATGGCTGACTACGGTTGTTGCATCACGCGACACGTGATAATCTTGCTGGGGCCAAGCGGTCCTAGCACAGTTATCAAGTGTCGCAAAATGCAATAGCTGTATTCCGCAAATGCGGACCGGAATTTGGCCCAGAGAACGAGAAAACCTTCATTGCCCCATACCTCGGTGAATTCAAGAGACTTGCTTTGGTTTTAGAGTTTCACGTCCCATCCGTTGTCCCGTTGGACAGCAGCCGCTAGACTCTGAAGCCAGCTACCAAAATCATCGATTGTTTCATTTTTATCCAAAGATTTCCCCTTAGTGAGGCTTGCATCCGCAATCCACCCAGTCAATATTGGTTTTCTACGCGCGCACACAGACATGACCAATGCACACCAAGTCGGTTTTTCCGCCCCGGATTTTTCGACCAAGTCTGACCGGGGCCTTATGGAGCTTTTTCGGGAACGAAAAACTCAATAGTGCTATCATGTCTTCGGGTACCATTCGAGTCGCTAAATGGAAGGGTACACTACTTTTAAGTCGATTGAAAAAGTCGACTTTTTATTCGAAAAGTCGATCATTCGAAAGAAGGCGATTTTCGGATAAGTCGAGAAGTCGACCACTCGAAAAAGGTGAGCTTCGGATAAGTCGTGAAGTCGATCGTTCGAAAAAGGGCGATTTTTGGATAATTCGAAAAGTCGATCATTCGAAAAAGTCTGATTTTCGATTTATTCGAAAAGTCGATCATTCGAAAATAATTTCAATTTGCCCAAGTATATTATGCACTAGGCCTTACGGGGAGGACTATGAAAGATCCCTTACGAGTCGCGTGCCACATGAGTGAGTCATCATTGATAGATTCGCTCTACCTTGATTTCCAAACACATCTACGATTTGCGTCAATGTGCTTCTTTGGCGCGCAACCTGCTCATGGGTCAATGAAATGTTCTGCAGAAACAATTTACTCGAAAAGCCGACTATCGAATTCATTCGAATGTTTTCGTAGATTTTCGAATATTCGACTCATCGAATAATTCGGGATTCTAAACTTCTCGATTATTCGACTTTACGAATAATTCGGGATTTTGAACTTTTCGAATATTCGAGTTTTCGAATAATTCGGGATTTTGAACTTTTCGAATATTCGACTTTTCGAATAATTCGGGATTTTTGAACTTTTCGAATATTCGAGTTCTCGAATAATTCGGGATTTAGCCTTTTTCGAATATTCGACTTTTCAAATAATTCGAAGTCGACTTTTTCAGTCGAATGATTTTTCGAATCATTCAATTCGGTCAAAGTATAGTAGGTAGTGGCTGAAATGCCTGGCAAGAAGAGAGTGGAGGGCGCTACCTCCTGCGCGAAGAAGGTCCACCGAAATGTTGACGGGACCTATGGCTGTGCCCTTCTTCATGCTTCTGATGGCTACAGCAACTTCCCCAGGATGCAGGAAGGTCTTCATCTGGTGGCGTTGGACATCTTGGGACAGGCGTGGATGAGCGGAAGAGATCGGCGTAGAATTCTTGAGTGATGTCTTCCATAATCCTCCGAGATGTCTGCACTACTCCATTTCTGTCCTTGAGGGCACATACGACAGCTTTCTAATCACTGAGATAGCGCTTGCAGCGCTTTATACTGATTCGTTTTTCAACCGCTTCCGGCAACTCCGTTCTTCTGTAGGCTTGCAACGACTTTTTTAAAGGCAGTGTTCACGATGAAAATCGTTGTTCTGTTTTCAGCCTATGTTGAAAATGGTTCCATGTCGATTCCAATGATGTCTCTGGAATCGTACAAGACCCATTGGGAACGGAGTTATGGCCCCTAAAAATTGAGCTAGTAAAGCATTGTGGACGAGTTGTCCAAGGCTTGTAACTTCCGTCTTCCGCAGCCGATGTGAAAGTGAGCTGACCTGAGTAACGAGAGAAGTTGAGAATGAAGGTAAGAACGGTTCTTTTGATTGGAAACCATCGCTCATCTCACGGTCTCGAGTGTTCATTTGTTTACATCGAGGGGGCGGACGTGGAGCACGGGGCGGTTCTGGAACACCAAAACGCTTGTTTGCAGCCGCTATTTTGCCACTCCTGGCTCATTTTCTAAAGTTCTTTCGACACCGGGAGCCTAAGAACCTTCTTGCCTATCATTTCACTGTGGAAGGTCACTGAAGATGATTATCGTGAACGCTGCCTTTGATAGCGATTCGGCATGACATGTTGATGGTAACCTTCTCCAGATGGGAGGAATTAGGATCATGTTTAACAACTCTTCTCTTTCCCAACGGCGCACTCGCGAGGCCATGGAGCCTTGGAATGGGTGCCGTTCCTGCTTGACGCAAAACTTCCGCACACTCGACTAGGCTTTTGGCTAGATTTTCGTAGTCTACCGTTGGATCTTTGTGAAGATCTATGTGAAGGACTTCATAGCGGATTGCAATACCTCAGCCTCGAAGACGGGGAACCAAACGGGTGCCGGCCTATGAGTATCACGTTTGAGAATCTTCTTCTTCAGCGATATCTTCGCACGTGAAAGCCGATGATTTGAGCCGGTGTCGAATGAAGGTAGCACTGACACGTCAAACGAGCTCCAGCGTCTGTTAATCAAGATGTGATCTATCTCCGACCTTGTCTGACCATTCGGACTTTCCCAAGTCCGTCGTCGATTTGATGGCTTTTCGAGCATGGAGTTTCCGTGAAAGAGGCAGCATGCCGGCATGAAGTCTAGCAGTCGCTCTCCATTCTCATTTTGAAAAGTAGCTCCATGCCGTCCTAATCTTCAAACGCTGTCGCTGTTGTTCGTAACGACCATTGCATCGGAGTCACCGACAATTAGCTTTCAGCAGCTTCTCTCCTCATGTACAGTCTTTTCCAGAAACTCATGGAACTCTTCACGCTTTTCCTGCGCAGCGCTAGACGTTGGGGCGTATCCATTGATAATAGACACAATTCATTGCTCTTCGGTTCTCAAACGCAGAACGCCGAGACGCGGATTAATGATTTTATGAGAATCTACCTACGGTGCACCGTCGAATTAATCGGGAAACCAACGCCGCCGGTGTTCTTGCTATCCACCTTGGCTCCAATGACGATAAGCTCGTTGTGGTCAGCCTTTCTGACGCTTTCCGTCTTGCATTTCGTCTCCTGCAAAGCGATAACATCGTACTTGATCTGACTGCTTTTAAGAAGGAGTTTTGAAAGATCGGCTTCCGAAGCAATAGTGCGGCAGTTGTAGGTACATATCTAAAGGCAGTGTTCACATCGTGGGATGTGAAGGTTTCCAAAATTCCTTATCCGATGACGTCCTATTGCTCCGAGATTGGATGCCCTCTCACCGGTAGAGGCTTCCTCCAACGCCGTAGTGGAGCATATCCGGTGAGCAGAGAACTGGGTTTCAGATTTAGTTGTCTGAGCGTTCCTTTTTGATCTGGTCACTCTAGCTTGTTTCCCGCCAAGGATACGAGGATAGCCGCCCGTACACATCAACTGCATAGTGCGTGACCGGTTTGCACCGCTGGCCACCAACGAGTGGTGTTCTCCCGATCACCGCGATGAGATGGTGCATGAAAGGGATTTTCAAAATAATGATGAATAATTGACGAAAAAATACTATCGATTAGGAACTTAGCCGGTATAACGTCGACATGGATCCTAGTGACACTTTGCGTTCCCTATTGAAGGTTGGCGTAAATTCGGTGCCATAAGCTATGACATATTTGCACCGAATTTGCGCCAACCTTCGATGGGGAACGCGAAGTATCGGTAGAATTCATGCCGACATTAAAACGTCCAAATTCCTAATCGATAGTATTTTTTCGTCATTTATTGATCGTTATTTCAAAAATCGATGAAAAAGGCGAGAATCGAAATTTCAAGAAACTATCGATAATTGTCGAAAAATACTATTGATTAAGGACTTAGCCATTATACATAACTTTGGAACTTTGGAGCTTAAGCTTCTCGGATTAGTCAGAAAAGACCGAAGCTGGAAAATCACAAAATCAGCTAAAAATCGTTATAACGCTCTGTCGAAGAGTTTCGCAAACCCTATCATCTAGTTGTAAGGTGGCTCAGATATTCTGTTAACTATGCCAGGTTTGGTGGTTCACCTCAAAGTAAATAGGTGCTTTCAATGATACACAGTACTGAAGATGGTGCGAAACTAGTTGAGGGGGCCACTCAGAATTCAAAAGAGAAATGAATGATACTGTTTCCAGAAATCGAACTAGTCCCATGGAATTTCTAGGTAATAACGAGTGACAACGTTATCACATATCTGATAATCGAAGAAATTTTCATTTTCATAGCTGAATCTTTCAATTTCTATGGATAATTCTTTAGTGACCCCCCCGACTAGTTTTGCACCGTGAAGATTAGAACTGAATTACAGCATATAATTAGCAAATGAGAAGGCTTTGGTACAAGTGGGAGGAAGTGTAAATAGAAATTTTGCACGAGACAGGAATCCGGCGCATGTAACGGGCCCGAGGACGGCACGAGCCGATGGTATTGATAATATTAGTGAGAGCCGCTACTGCCGATGGGGGGGGGAAGCAGTAGCGGCTGTCACTAATATTATCAATGCTACCGTTAGCCTAATGCCTAACGCACACTGTTATTGCTCCAAATAGTCTTCCGGAACACCTAAATCATACGACCCTAGATGAGAAGATTACCCAACGCAAGATTACAACATGTTGAGAACTAACATTGCGAGTAGGAAGTGGGTAAGATAGCAGTACTTGGGTTCTGGTGTGCTGTGCGTGCCGGGCTTCTATCAAAACGTATCCCTCTCAAAACTTGTGTGAGCGTGAATAAAAGTTACGAATTAGGCGATCGATCGAGATGAGCAGAGAACGCTTCGCATGGCCATCACGCTGCCTATGGAGCGCTACTGATTTTTCCATGATGCGGTTCACGCTCCATAAGATGCGTGACTCAGTTTCCACAACGCGGAGCACGCTTCTCATAATGCGCGACTCAGTTTCCATGACGCGGAGCACGCTTCTCATGCTGCGCGACTCATTCTCCATGACGCGGCTCATGCTTCTCACGGTGCGCGACTGATTTTCCATGTAGCGGCACACGCTTCTCATAATGCGCGACTCAGTTTCCACAACGCGGAGCACGCTTCTCATTATGCGCAACTCAGTTTCCATGACGCGGAGCACACTTCTCATGCTGCGCGACTCATTCTCCATGACGCGGCTCATGCTTCTCACGGTGCGCGACCGATTTTCCATGTACGCGGAGCGCGCTTCATATGGTGCGTGACTCAGTTTCCATGAAGCGGAGCGCGCTTCTCAATGACGCGACTCGCTTTTTTTCGTTGCGCCGCGAACGCGTCTTCTAAGGCGTGAATAGTTTTCAATGACGCGGAGCACGCTTCTAATTAGCGCGACTCGTATTCCATGACGCGGCGCACGCTTCTTATGATGCGCGACTTATATTCCGTGACGCGGGGCACGCTCCTCATGGTGCGCGACTCATTTTCCATAACGCGGAGCACTTTTTTTATGAAGCGTGACTCAGTTTTCATAAAGCGGAGCGCGCCGCTCAATAACGCGACTCGGTTTTTGATGACGCCGCGCACGCCTCTTATGAGGCGTGAATCATTTCCCATGACGAGGAGCACGCTTCTCATGGTGAGCGACTCATACTCCATGGTACGGAGCACGCTTCTAATAATGCGTACCCATCTTCCATGACATGACGCCCGCTTCCCGTAAAGCGCGACTCATTTTCCATGACGCGGCTCACGTTTCATATGATGCACGACTCATTTTCCATGACGCGGAGAACGCTTCCCAGAGTGCACGACTCATTTTCCATGACGCTGAGCACGCTTCCTATAGTGAGCGACTCATTTTCCATGACGCGGAGTACGCTTTTCATAAAGCGCGACTCATTCTTTATGACGCGGCTCACGCTTCTCATGGTGCGCGACTCATTTTCCATGTCGCGGAGCACGCCTCTCATAGTGCGCAACTCTTTTTTCATGACGCGGAGCACGCTTCCCATAAGGCGCGACTCTTTTTCCATGACGCTGAGCACGCTTCCTATAGTGCGCGACTCAATTTTCATGACGCAGAGCACGCTTTTCAGAAAGGGTGACTTGTTTTTCATGACGCGGATCACGCTTCTCATGGTGCGAGACTCATTTTACATGACGCGGAGCACGCTTTTCATGGTGCGCAACTACTTTTTCATGACGCGTAGCACGCTTCCCATAAGGCGCGACTCATTTTCCATGACGCTGAGCACGCTTCCTATAGTGCGCGACTCATATTCCATGACGCGGAGCACGCTTTTCATAAAGCGCGACTCATTTTTCATGACGCGGCTCACGCTTCTCATAGTGCGCAACTACTTTTTCATGACGCGGAGCACGCTTCCCATAGGGCGCGACTAATTTTCCATGAAGCGGAGCACGCTTCATATGATGCACAACTCATTTTCCATATCTCGGAGAACGCTTCCCATAGTGCACGACTCATTTTCCATGACGCTGAGCATGCTTCCTAAAGTGCGCGACTCATTTTTTACGACGCGGCTCACGCTTCTCATGGTGCGCGACTCAATTTACATGACGAGGAGCACGCTTCACATGGTGCGCAACTCTTTTTCAATGACGCGGAGCACGCTTCCAATAGTGCGCGACTCATTTTCCATGACGCGGCACACGCTTCATATGATGCACGACTCATTTTCCATAACGCGGCTCACGCTTCTCATGAAGCGCGGCTCATTTTTCATAACGCGGAGCACGCTTCTCATGAAGCGTTTGCCATTTGCAATGACGCGGTACACGCTCCGCACTAATGGCTACTCGTTTTCCGTGATGCTACGCAAGTTTCTTATGGAACGCTCTTTACCTCTCCACAATGCTGCACGCACCACTAACCCCGCCCACATTTTGCAACGCTGAGATTCGGTAACGGAGGATAATGAAGGTAGATAGCTGAAGCTTTCGAAAGCGTAAATACTGCAATTGGCAGTGGATTTCCATGCTGGGTCCGTGATTGCAGTGTACAAAGTGACGGTCTGGCTAACACTGCTCGCACTGCAGTGGCCCCGAGAGCGACCGGACAGCGGCCGAGGGGCGAACTGGCACTGCACAGGGACCGCGGTGCCAGTTGGCCCCTCGGCCGCTGTCCGGGCGATGACGTCATGATTGGGAGGAGCCGGTCTCGCTCGGAGCGATGGTTTGCCTGAGTTACTCTAGCGGCGTACGCTAGTCGTTTCTGGAACATCGCTCGAATCTGTTCCGGACCTACTCCATCAGATGGAAAACAGTATCTATTACGTCTGCCCACAAATTCGGTGATGAGCGAGATACTCCACCATTAGGTTTCTGTCTCATGTTGAATATTGGAGTATTCTGATTACATTCGAACTTTCTACCAGTTTGATTGGAGACATTTCACCTCTAGACCGCAGAAATGAGCGTGTGCCGGAAACTCTGCTTCCTATTTTTCTGAAATTATTCGTTTATTTGGCCGAATATTTGAATATCAGGCCGTTCGAATATTCGAGTAAACAAATTATTCGAAAAATCTACTTTTCCGAATAATCGAATTATTCGAATATTCGTTTATTCGGCCGAATATTCGTTGACAACTTCTAATAAGCATGTGGATCGAATCCACTCCGCGGGTGTGGTTAAGGAGCAGTTCGGCTGGCACACGCAACGCACGTGAAGGAAAAACGCTGTGCGCGTGCGTCGTACTTGGAGCGCGTTAATCGAGTGCCCTCAAAGAAGTGATATATAGTTGTTGGTCTATTTAAGTCGTTCTCCTTCATCGTTTTTTGCATTTTGTTCATGTTGTTGTTGTTTCAGATGTAGTTGTTTCAGACGTAGGATCGGCTTCGGAATCAATATTTTCATCTCCTATCACGCTTAGAGAAGCGAACAAGAAAGGTAAAAAAAAACTTATAGAAAACGTGCGAACTCCACTTAAGCGATGGTATGAGAAGCACTGCGTCTAGAGAAGTGCATTATAACCAAAAAACATGAACAAAATGCAATAAATGATAAAGAGGGATGGCCAAAATAGAACATCAACTACTTTTTCGAGGGCCCTCGGTTAACGCGCCACAAGGACGATGCACGCGCACAGCGTTTTTCCGTCACACGCGTTGCGTGTACCAGCCGAACTGCTCCTTAACCACACCCGCGGTGTGGATTCGATCCGCATGCCAAACGAATAATCAACTTCCTCCAATATTCGAATATTCGAATAAACCGAATTATCCACTTCTTTGAAAATTCGAATATTTAATCAGTAGAAAAAACACGGAAACTGGCAAAAGCTCATCGTTAATCTGCGCTCAAACGTTTCAAAAAGGACAACGGAACGTTCTCAAACCCTTCATGAGTAGTCCGTTCTTCAACTTACATACATCGGAGTTGGACCACTATGTATTCATTCTCTACTTTACTCTATTTCTACAATCAATACAAGCTCACATTATCTACTTTAAATTGAGATCGCTACATTCACATTTTTTCAGACTGACCAGAGACACGGAATAAAGATGACTGAAATGATCTGGGTGGTCGGTGGCCCCGAATCGAATCAAAATTTCTACCGAGATCACAGAATAACACGTTTCAGGGCCTTCGACCATCCAGATCATTTCAAAGCAAGGCAATGAGTAGCTGAAAGAGCAACCAGTAGCACCCATTATAAAGTCGTCAGAAATAAGCAAGAGTAGAAAACAAATGGCCTCAAGCCGACCCAAATTCAAATAAAAACGGTACGTTGAAAACAGACGAATCCGTTCGGGACCCAATTCCATCGAACAGGAAAGCAGGCAGAATATTTATCTTTGCCGCGCTGGAAATCAGTGGAAAATGGGGTGGGATCTTGTCGAATATTCAAATTATTCATGCAGAATATTCTATTATTCTGATAAACTGAAAATTTCACTTCTTCGAATATTCGATTATTCTAATAAACGAATATTCCACTATTTAGAATATTCGATTTTTCGAATAAACAAATAATCCACTTCTCTAAATATTAGATCACTCGAGTAAACCGAATAATTCACTTCTTTGAATATTCGAATATTCAGCAGAAAAAACACACGGAAACTGGCAAAAGTTGATCGTAAATCTGCGCTTAAACGCTGCAAAAAGGACAACGGAAAATTCTCAAACTCTTTATTCGTGAGTAGTCCGCTTTTCAACTTATACTTGTTATATGTATATTCTATACACATGAACTTCACATACGTCGTAGTGTAATTTATTTATATACATCGGAATTGGACCACTATTTCTTCATTCTGTACCATTCTCTACAATCAGTACAAGCTCACATTATCTACTTTGGATTGAGATCACTACATTCATACTTTTTCGGACTGACCGGAGACACGGAATTAAGATGATTAAAATGATCTGGGTGGTCGGTGGCCCCGAATCGAATCAAAATTTCTACCGAGATCACAGAATAACACGTTTCAGGGCCTTCGACCATCCAGATCATTTCAAAGCAAGGCAATGAGCAGCTGTACTCACGTACTCACAATAGGAACAAAATGACTTCAGAAACATTTGACAAACTCTTGTGTAGGGATACGTGATCTCTCCTGTTTGCTCTTTGTTGTTGCAATTTATCCATGATGCATCACCTCAGTATTCAAACAATCACATGGAACGTGCACGGCTATTTGCCCCCCCAAAACAATTTTTTGATGAAAGTTTCTATTTGTATGTTCACATTTCGGCAGCCGAAAATGAAAAAAAATGAAAATTGAGATGATGGCAAACCCTAGCTTAAAATTCTGAAAAGACACATGGGAAACAGAAATTTTTTTATGCGGAGCAGATCATGATTTTCACTCACACACGACCCAATTCTGCGCCCCCCCCCCTGCGTGGTCTGTCGAACTGCGGCCAGAGTCAGGCGGGTGTTGTCAGGCCGGACAACGGCAGGGACGTAAAAATTCTCAAAAGATTGAAATTTTTCTCGAGGGGTACGTATAAGTTTTAGGCCAGAAATTTTAAAAAATAGGGGTGTTTTGATTTGAAAAATTCTGAAAAAGGTTAGTAACGAAAATTCTAACGAAAAGCAAGGCATACATATCATAATGGGAAGAAACAGTTAAAGAGAACAATAATATCTGTATAATAGTACAGATAAAAAGTCTATACATAACTACGTAACCATGTTTTAGACTAGAGCTCAAGTTTCAGCTCATGAGATGCTCTTTCAGACGAAATACATGCATTAATAGAGCCTATCACAGCCCTAGTTCTTCGCTTCGTAGATCGGAAAACGTAGTACGTCCCCCCCCCCCTGAAATTCTAGATTTTCACAATTCTAAGAAAACGAATGGAATCTCCATGAAATTCTCTACAGATTGATACCTAACACCCCTCTGATTACCTCAGAGTTACGAAGAAAGTCGCCTAAAACTGCGACTCCGGCCGTAATTGCACAACTCAGACAAAAAAGAGCTAGACGCCAACTCCAATCCGCCCACAATCCCAGAGACACGCGATAGGCAAGTGCTAGCCGTCCTGACACGAGAGCGTGCCTATCGCGGGGATAAGATGGCATGGTGCTTATCCTGCTCGAAGCATGCGCCCGAAAAGAGACTCGACGCCCAAGACGCTGGTTCCCAAGGGAGGCCTACGACGCGCTTCTGAACACTGACTGCGATGCCGTCGGTTTAATCACTCAAGTTTGAGGTACTTGAACCCGCCTGAGCGGTGGAGACCCCACTCAACCATGAGCGTCGCGCAGCGATGCGTGTGTATACTTTTTGAAAAAAAGGCTAAGAGGAGTTTATCGCCCGGGCGCGAAGCAGCTACTCGCCCGCAACAGTCACTACCGCGCCCGCAATAGTCACTACCACGAGCGACAAACTTTGGATTTTGGGCTCCACGGCCACTATCCCGCTGACGATGCCCGCATTTCAGCGGGCCGTGGGGCAGGTTTCAGTCTGAGATAGTAAGTTTTTTTTTAGGCAACCCTGAGCAGGGTTCGGCGTGAGGTGTGATGTATCACAGAGGGGGGGGGGTCAGACCCGTCGACGTCAGGTGGGGCGGTGATCGGACCATCGATCAACCAAGAACCAAAATGGGCCTCTATCAGGGAGGGGGAGGGGGGCTGAGAGCCATACCGTTAGCACAAAAAAATGACAGCAAAAAGAGGCGGCGAAATGGGATCACAACAAGAGGTCGAAATAAAACTGGAGATCAAACTGTGTGGGCGGACTGAGCCTGGTGATCAAAAAAGAAAATGAAGAGTGGCATTTTTTTTGTGCTAACGGTATGGCTCTCAGCCCCCCTCCCCCTCCCTGATAGAGGCCCATTTTGGTTCTTGGTTGATCGATGGTCCGATCACCGCCCCACCTGACGTCGACGGGTCTGACCCCCCCCCCCTCTGTGATACATCACACCTCACGCCGAACCCTGCTCAGGGTTGCCTTTCAAAAAAAAAACTCTCAGCCCCCTCCCCTCCTGATAGAGGCCCATTTTGGTTCTTGGTTGATCGATGGTCCGATCACCGCCCCAGGTGGGATTTTGGGCTCCACGGCCACTATCCATCGATCAACCAAGAACCAAAATGGGCCTCTATCAGGGAGGGGGAGGGGGGCTGAGAGCCATACCGTTAGCACAAAAAAATGACAGCAAAAAGAGGCGGCGAAATGGGATCACAACAAGAGGTCGAAATAAAACTGGAGATCAAACTGTGTGGGCGGACTGAGCCTGGTGATCAAAAAAGAAAATGAAGAGTGATCGAAACAACTACGCAATACAAATGAGGCAGGATATGAAATGGAGTTGTAAAAATGAGGCAGGAGCTCACAAGAAAAGGTAACAATTCACTGGTGGAGAAAGCATGTGAGACAATGGACGACAGTAGCATGGCCATCGTCTCAGACATATAGAAGACTGCAGGCGCGGGCCAAGAAACAGCGAGTCAGAAGAGTTGACGCGCCTCATTGGATCGTTGCGCGCGGCTCGTTGGTTTGGCGCAGAACGGTGGCAGCCGAACACGTTTTCTGAGCCATCCGCGCCCGTGGAATCGTCGAGGCGCGGGCAATTTTGCGACTTCCCGTGCTAATTTTCGCATTTTCCCTCGCTCGCTCAGGCACTTGCCCGTGCCAATTGTTTCACCGATCCGCGCACGTTTTCTCATTGGAGCGCGTTTGCCGTGGATGATGCAATTCGTCGATTTTTCCCTACCGTTTGCTATTTTTAACACAATTGATAGACGGTAAAGTATAGCTCGTGCATAAATATTTATTACTAACTATATTGAATACAGTTTTATCTAACAATTGGTTTTACCTAACCATGATCTTCTCAATTTTAGATAGATATAGAACCAGTGTAGAACAAATGGTAAAAATAATCTCCAAAACCCGTGATTAATACCCTACAACATGATGCTCTCAATTTTAATAGAAGCCGCAAGAAAAGTATAATATTGGTGATATAATCTTTTTTTTTAAACCAAACAATCACCAACTTTTATTACAAAGCCAATAAATCTTAGCAAGAATTTATAGCATGGACGCGAATAATTTCTCACCAAATGTTACGAGACAACCCGGCCTTTTGATTACATCTACTGGCTGAGAGGAGCTATACGTTCTAACAATTTTTTGAAAAATATGTTAGCTTCAGAGGCAGAACCGAGAAGTTCACGAGAAACTTCCTGGAGTAACGATTCACTCTCTGCAACAGAACGCTGCAATGATTCAAACGGATCCTCACAAAGATACTCGTCAAGGAAAACCCGGACATAGCGAGAGATTCGATTAAAGGAGAAGAAGACTACAGAAGCAAATGTCCTAACAACAGTGCTTTGCTCTAAATATTCTATACAAACAATATGCTGATGACTAGGCTTTGTTCTTCTCCAGTAATAACGTGAAGAGTATACGTAACCATTAACGAACACTCTCGAACTAAAAATGACATGAACACATGTGAACGGAGAAGTGGAGAAGGCGAAGATAAAGTGCTTCTTAAGGTAACTCCTCGTCTAATAACAGTTGCCTGTGCGATGCGTCGAGATCAGACATAGATATTCTGCTATTTGGTGGAATATGTATATTCTCACCCACGTAAATTTCAACAGGGAATCTGAAGAAAGAATGGTTCGATAAATGAAGGCTTAAGACCAAAATTATGTAGTAACTGAACCTTATTATGTGTTTGTTTTCAACATTAGCTAAAAGTGCTCCATAATCGCCTTTCTGTACACAGCAGTTGTTCTTGGAAAGAATTCGATTTTTTAGAGAGCAAGTATCTAAAAAAAGCATGATCAAAATAGTACTGCAACAACCTGACTTCAAATGTAAGACAAAAACGCAGTATGAGCAAATATATGATCTTCCTATTCCCGGCTACACGACGCGACGCGAGATTAAACAGGAAGAACCGGCAAGAAACAAAAACGAACAAAAAAAAAGAAGGCAAGGTTTGAAAAAAAATTCTAGAAATTGGCGTCGAGTAGTTTGCTTGCCTGCCACACTCGCACCTCTCTATTTCACGGCATAACCAAACTGCGAGCCGCGCATCATTTTCTGGCCATTTGCTGTTTTTTGCTCGCGGCTCCCTCCATACAACTGTTGCGAAATTTTTGGCCGCGGCTGACCTACATTTAATACTCAGCCTCGAAATTTCGCCCGCGGCTTGCCAAAACAGCCGACTTGGACCACGCCTGCAGTCCTCTATATGTCTGAGGTTAATGACTCAGGCACGGAGGAAGAATAGTGGCCAGATAAAGGGTGTCGCCAAAGCGCTCCTGGATGTGTCAGCAGCTAAGGTGTTGAGTACTAGCTGCGATCGAGGTCATAAGAAGCGGACTATCCTGTCAACGAAGTGGCACAGATTTTCTGGAAACATGTAATCTCGAATACATTTTTTAGGCGATTTAAATTCGGTCCCGCCAAAGGTGAAAATTTTCGCAAGGCTGGGAAGACATGGATAGTTGGCTGGCTTGAAAGACCAAGCTTTACTGTGATAGCTTCTGCGATTTCGTCCACGAAATTGACTTGCTGGGCGATTTCCAAGGTGCGATGTCGCCTGAAGCATAGGATTTTTTTGCCATGAGGGCACACAGGTGCGGTTGCGGGCCAGGAAACCACATTATGTAATAGGCTCTTATGATGTGAAAACGCACCATAATTTTCACAGATGCAGCTTCAATCCGAACAGCGCTACATATAGAGAGCGGAGCCTGTTTTTATGCCCTAAGAGCACCTAGGTGCGATTTCGGGCTTGAAAATCACATTTTGTACTTGGCTGTCCAGATGTGAAAACGCGCTTGAAATTTCATGGACGCAGCTTCGAGTCGAACAACGTTACATATGGGGGTCCATGAAAAGTCAGGATGGAGGCCTGCAATTTTCATATCGTTGTGCAAGACATCCAGCCATCTCTGCTTATGTCGTCCTCTTGGTCGCTGGCCCGTCGCTTGGAGCTGCATAGCCGCTTTCACTATCAAGTGTACTCCATCTCGCAAAACGTGCCCATACCATCCTAGGCGATGTTTGTGAAGTTTGTCCGAAACGGGCGCAACACCGAACCCTCCATGCACATCTTCATTCCGAACTCGGTCCAAACGGATCAGGCCACCAGTCCACTTAAGCATCTTTGTTTCCATGACTCCGAGCTGCCTTTCTGCTTCCTTTGTCATTAGGCTACATCCTGTGCCATACAGTGCAACGGACCTCACCACCGAGCGATAAATCTTTGACTTGAGCCTGTCGCATACCTTCTTATCACACAGTGCTGCACTCCCGGTCCCTCATTTCAACTAAGCAGCATTGATGCGTGTGTCAACTTCAGCCATCAACATCCCAGAGTCGGTAAGCGTCAATCCAAGATATCGAAACATATGTGCTTCTGGCAAGAGAGTGTTGCCGATTTGGATGAAATCATGCCTTGATGAACTCCAACAGTGATTTGAAAAGGCCTTGATTTTTCCGTGTTCCTTCCGCGGATCGTATTCAACTCGACGTGTTCACGTACAGAAGCTTTACCTCATCAATCAATTCTTCGGGCCCATCCCGGCTACGCAGAGTATACCATATTACGTGAAGAACTCTGTCGAACGATTTCTCAAGATCAAGGGAGGTAAAATGAACAGTTTCACCTTTTTCACGATGCTTTCCCACTAGAAGTCAGGTGACATGGATAGCGTCGATGGTGCCGCAGTTCTTGACGAAACCACATTGATTTGCTCTCAGCTCAACGACATCACGTATTCTCCTATCCAAAATCTTCTCAAAGATCTTTATTGTATGGCTGAGAAGTCGAATCGGCCGATACTTGCTACAGTCAGCAGAACTCCCTTTCTTTTTGGAAATCGAGACTGTAGTGCTTGATCTCCAGTCTGGGGGAATCTTGCCCTCAGCCACAACTTGCTTGAATAAAACTGCAAGCCAGGTACTCAGGGCCCACAGCAATCCCACCGAAAAGTGGGAGCTCATAGCTGCCTCACCGGCGTGAGGTGGTGGCTCACATCGCATGCGGAATAGGCTGTGGCCGCCCTATCCTAATGCACGTGTACGTGCTGAGGTGGTGACTTCGCTCGCAGCCGAATGTCACCCACCTCGGCACGCAGCCATGGACCTGAGGTCTAAACGGGAGCCACCAGATGCGAGCGTAGGTTCATTGGGGTGGAGACAGCGGTCCGAGAGGTGAAGGTTGTTCAGGATACCTGAGTGGGGAATGGTGAAGGTTCCCTATACACTTGCAACTTCAAAGTTTGACGTTTTCTTAATCCTCTTTTTCTTGCATTCAATATATTTTTATTTTTAATCATTAATTTGGAAACATTTTCTTCGTTAGATGACCTCCTTTTGGATTTCACTATTCTTAATGAAATGATCTGCCTAGGTCATGAAAAATTTCCTTTGAGCTGTCTTGGTGTCAAAAATTTTCGGAAAAATTTTCCAAGCAATTTTTGAAAAACTTCCGGTTCTTCACTCATAAAATTAATGCCCTTTAGTACAAATCTTTGAACGAAGCTGTTTCCAAAGTCTCTGTGGAATTTTGCGTCGAATAATGTTTTCATGTTGGGAAAAATAGGTTCCAGTCTCTCAGCTGATTTCAGTTCATGGAGTAACGTTTCTTTCACCAAAAGCAATAAGTTTTTTGTCCATAACTTTTTAACCCTAAAGGATAGCCCTTTGGTAAAGGTAGTTTTCGGAATCCCCATAGAATTCTGCATCGAATAGCGGTTTCAATTTTGGAAAATACGTTGCCCTTCTACCAGCCGATTGCAGTTTATAGAGTGCATTTTTTTGCTTAAAGTTATTGGTTTTTCGTCCATAACTATTTTTGTGCTTGGAGATAGACCTCTGGTGAAGGTTGTTTTCAGAATCTCGATGGAATTCTGCGTCGACTATTGTTTGAAGTTTGGAAAAATATTTTCTCGATCCTTCAGCCAAATTCGTTTTACGAAACACGGGTTTTTCGCCCATTACTCTTCAACCGTTAGAGATAGGGTTTGGTGGAGGTTGTTTTGAAAATTTACGTAAAATTCTGCGTCGAATAATGTATGAGGTTCCTAACCTTGCTTGCTCCATAAGCCAGCCGGTTCGGTGGACCCAAACCCCGTTGCAGGCTCCAGGAGAACTCTGCGTCTCCTACTTACAGCATAGAGACGAGAGCACCCTATGGAGATAACTATGGAGCTCGGCTCCCCCGACCTGGCTGGCTTATGGAGCAAGCAAAGCTAGGAAACCGATATGTCATTCGACGCAGAAATTCACGCAGATTTTAAAAACGACCTTCGCCAAAACCCTACCTCTAACGGTTGAAGAGTTATAGGCGAAAAAGCGGTGTTTCGTAAAATGAATTAGGCTGGGAGGGGCGGTTCAGTTCAGTTTAATTTTTTTTCATTACTCATCGCTTTTAGAGCCTTTGCTACTTCGCCTGCTGTGATCGGTGACACTGTCCCATGAATGGGAAGACCATCAGGTTACGGGTGATGCAAAAACTCCTCTGTCGACACCGCCTTGAAGTACTGTCGCCACCTTTCCTTCGCCTGCTCAGCATTCGGTAGAAGCCAACCATGTTCATCGATTATCCCAATAAACTTCTCTATATCCTCTGTCTTTTGGTTTCGCGACCTGACGAGCCGGTGGAGATCGCGCTTTCCTTCTCTCATGTCAAGCTTGCGTTACAGAACTTCATATCGTTGACGTCTCGTTCTCGCTACTGCCTTCTCAGCCGCGCTTTTCGCGCCTTTATACTCTATCCACCTAGTCGGGGTTTTCTCTTAGAGGAAAGCATGTTAGAGAGCCTTCTTCCTCCGTACACACGCCTTTACTTCTTCAGTCCATAACCATGCTTCCTTTTCGATGCATCTCCTTCCAGGCTTTGTCGTTCCAAAGACGCTGCGAGCAGCTTGACCTGTATTCCTTTTACTTCTTACCAGCTCTCTTCAAAGCTTGTAGTCAGCGGTAGATGGATCCGATCAATCTATTCGGGTGCCTTATCCTTGAAATTCTCCCACTTAATCCTTGCAAGACCTGTGAGGTCTGCGCGATGCTGTTTCGAAGGGCTAATGCGGAACGTGTAGATGATTGGGCGATGTTGAGTGGCCACCGCCTCGTAAGGAATCACCTTGGCGTCAGTAACTAACGTACGGTCTTCGCTCCTCACAAGGAAGTAATCTATTTACGACGAAACTTTCCAGCTGTGATGCGTTGAAACATGAGAGCATTGCTTCCCATACCATGTATTCAGCGGTATGAGGTCGTCACTACCAGCATGTTCAAGAATGCGCTCACCATCATCATTCCTTCGTCCGTTGCCGAATCCACCATGACTGCGATGTCCGTTGCTCAACTGTCCCACGTATCCGTTCAAGTCGCCAGCTATTGCTAGACAATCTTCCACAAGAACGGCAGCGGTTTCAACATCAAGGAGTACCCAAAAATTATCTTCCGTTTGTGAAGAGCAGCCGGTCTGTGGAGGTCTGTCTTCCGGTGCGCTTAAGAAATGCATCTTGCGGGATCTGATGACAAAAATGATTTTTATGAGACGGTCATCGCACCGGAAGACTCCAGCAACAGATTCACGATAGTGCTTAGAAACTATTATTTTAACTCCGGTAAACTTTCGCGGACTGCCATTTAAGATCAGCTTGTGACCAGCACCAATGTCTTCGAACATCGCACCAGCCATCTTGTTTCTTTCACGGCACACACATCCATTCGTCTCTCTTCAAGTGCAGCTGCGACTTTTGCCGCTCGTCCAGTCACCGATCCCACATTCGAAGTCGCGAATCGGGTGATAGGTAAGCAATTCCTGCGAGAGTCACCGCTTCCACCAAGGATCAGATTCTTCAACCTACGCCGTCCAAAATTCGTAGTTAACCCTAGCATATTTGGGACGTGGGTCGGGTTCCGATACGCGTCGCTAATGGGGGACGGCCTAGCTATCATTTGGTTCCTGAAATCCACGTCCTTGGTGTTGTGACCCCGGGAGTGTCCCGGGTTTTGTTTTCATCGACCGGCTTGTCACTGGAGTCTGGCATCAGAATTGTAAGTGTCCGTGTTTAGCTCACCCTGATCTTACACCGGGAGTTTCCAGTGCCAACACGTGGAGGAACTGACTCTGTCATCGGAATATATTTAACATTTGCCACGGAAATATTTTTAGGTAATTATCGAAATTTAAATTAGGGAGTTTCGCGTCGCTATAACGTGCGTAAAACCTAATCACGGACCCAAGTAATCGATTTAGTTCATTAAGCCGCTTCAAAACCGTCTTTTAAGGCAGTGTTCACGATAAAAAAATGTGTTTCAGTTTCCACTAGGATTGGGTAGTGGAGGGGCACACTGTAACGTTGACGTCGTAAGAACGGATGAAAACGAGCCAGGAAACGCTCCAAAAGAGCCCGAATTTGCCACTTCGAGCGCAAGGCAAACCCCAAAAGCGCGACACACGCCCACCGACGTGAACGAATGAAAGCTTGAAATCGTGAGATGAGCGATGGCTTTCGATTACTGGCCCCGTTCTTCCCTTCACTCTCGACTTCTATCTTTACTCAGGTCAGCTCGCTTACATTGGCTGCAAAAGACGGAAGTTACAAGCCTTGAAAACTCGTCCACCATGTTTTCTTAGCTGAATCTTTGAGGGACCATAACTCCGTTCCCAGAAGGTCTTGTACGATCTTAGAGACATCATTTGAATCATCATGGGGCCGTTTTCAAGATAGGCGGGAGAACAGGAAAACGATTTTTATCGTGAAAACTGCCTTTGAAGGCAGTGGTCACGATGAGAAACGTTACAGAAAAAACTACAAAAATCAGCTTAGTTCAAAAACAGCTCAAAAAGTATGAAGGTAGCGCGGTGAAAAACGGGCGAGAATTAGAGTTATTAAGACCCTGAATTTCCAGTTCGTGCACACGTGCACAGAAAGATCACAGTCTCATGCCAAGAAGTCGAAAATCATCGACTTTCAGAGGAAGAAATAAATGCAATTTCACCTAATAAAACCGTTGAACAATGAAAGCAAGCACTTCAGTCAATGATTTTGACTAGATGTGTACACAAATCCGAAGGTTCATTGATTGAAATTCAATTTCAAGCCAGCTGGTGTTCTTGATATTAAGAATCATCGATGCCGATGATGTGCGGTGGGCTCGTCCACCATCAAAAGACAAGAAAATTCAGGCTTCAAATTTGGCCCAGAACAGCGTTTTTTTTTGCGATTTTTTCCTATAGGTTCCACTACTCTATACCCAGAAAAGGGTTTAGAGAGGAAAAAAAGACGAGCATAATTGAGCGCGACCACTGCCTTTAAAGGCAGTGTCCACGATAAAAATCGTTTTCCTTTTTTCCAGTCTATCTTGAGAACCGTCTCATGCTGATTCTAACGATGTCTCTGAAATGGTACACGACCTTCCGGGAACGGAGGGTCCCTTAAAAATTGAACTAGAGAAGCATGGTGGACCAGTTTTCCGAGGCTTGTATCTTCCGTCTTTTGCCGCCAGTGTATGTGAGCTAACCTGAGTAAAGAGAGAAGTCGAGAATGAATGGATGAACGGTGCCAATTATCGGAAACCATCTCTCATCTCACCTTTTCAAGCTTTCATTAGTTCACGTCGGTGGGCGGGCAATGCGCATTTAGGGTTCGCCTTGCGCTCAAAGTGGCAAATTCGGAGTGTTTTGGGGCTCTTCCTGGCTCGTTTTCAAGCGTTCTTTTGACGTTAGCGTTACAGTGTACCCATCCACTACCCATTCCTAACGGAATTTCAAACACTTCCTTTATCGTGAATACTGCCTTTCAGACCCATTTTTAGGTGTGATACAGTCGATTGTATCACACCTAAAAAATGGGTCCTAAAAAATCTATTAAATCGCCTAATTTAATAAATAGATTGTTGGGGTCCGTGACTAGGTCTTCCACACGTGGTTGCAACGCGAAACTCCCTAATTTAAATTTCGACAAATAATTGGAAATGCATTTTTCACAACAATCCATTTTTTCATGGACCCCACCTTATATAGCGCTGTTCGGCTTAAATCTGCGTCCATGGAATTATTGGTGCGTTTTCACATCTAGACAGCCAATTACAAAATGTGGTTTTCATGCCCGAAACTGCACCTGTGTGCCCTTAGGACACTAATGAATGTTCGTTCATTGAAAAAACATTTGGTGTCATTGTCGCTGAAGAAATGTTTTTGTCTGTTTTCGTGGAGAACATTTATTCATTGCCTTAATAGGATTATTTGATACAATCGATACATCAGAGTAGTCTTGATCTGAAAATTCGTTCACTACAAAACACCACGAAGTAAGGACCTCCCCCTCCCTCGGTCGTCACCATCATTTTTCCTAGAGGGGGGGGGGGGGGCTCAGCAAATCGCTTAACTTGGGGAGGGTCGGACCAAAGTTGGGTTGTATCACACCTCGCGCTGTAGTCTGCATTGGATTTGGCGATCTCAGCTCAGACAAACCATCGCCCGGAGCGGGACCGGCTCCTCCCAATCATGGCAAACTGTCACCGCGGTCCCTGTCTGGTGAAATAGCAGCTTCGGGATAACGTGAGAATTCAGTAGGGCTTTAAAAGACGTGATAAGGGTGACGTGGGAATCCAGTAGGGCTTCGGAAGTCGTGACCGGAGTGACTTGGGATGTCAGTATGTGAAGCCCTACTGAGTTTCCACGTACCCTGATCACGCCTTCTGAAGCCCTACTGGATTCCAACGTCACCCTGGCCTCGCCTTTCACTCCGATCACGTTTTCTGAAGCCTTTATGAATTTCCACGTAACCTTGATCACATCTTTCAGAGCCCTACTGATTTCCCACATCACCCCGACCACGCCTTCCGAAGCCCTACTGGATTCCCACGTCACCCTGATCACGTCTTCTGAAGCCCTACTGAATTCTCACGTCACCCCGATCACGTCTTTTGAAGCCCTACTGAGTTTCCACGTCACCCTGATCACAACTTCTGGAGCCCTACTGAAATCCCAAGTCACGCCGACCACGCCTTTTTAAGCCCTACTGAGTTTCCACGTCACCCTGATCACAACTTCTGGAGCCCTACTGAAATCCCAAGTCACGCCGACCACGCCTTCTGAAGCCCAAGTCACTCCGATCACGTCTTCTGAAGCCTTTCTGAATTTCCACGTAACCCTGATCACAACTTCCGAAGTCCCACTGGATTCCCACGTCACCCTGATCACGTCTTCTGAAGCCCTACTGAATTCTCACGTCACCCCGATCATGTCTTTTGAAGCCTTACCGAACTCTCACGTTACCCTGATCACGTCTCCTAAAGCTCTACTGAATTCTCACGTCACCCCTATCACGCCTTCTGAAGCCCAAGTCACTCCGATCACGTTTTCTGAAGCCTTTATGAATTTCCACGTAACCTTGATCACATCTTTCAGAGCCCTACTGATTTCCCACGTCACCCCGACCACGCCTTCCGAAGCCCTACTGGATTCCCACGTCACCCTGATCACAACTTCTGGAGCCCTACTGAAATCCCAAGTCACGCCGACCACGTCTTCTGAAGCCTTACCGAACTCTCACGTTACCCTGATCACGTCTCCTAAAGCTCTACTGATTTCTCACGTCACCCCTATCACGCCTCCTGAAGCCCAAGTCACTCCGATCACGTCTTCTGAAGCTCTACTGAATTCTCACGTCACCCCGATCACGTCTTTTGAAGCCCTACTGAGTTTCCACGTCACCCTGATCACAACTTCTGGAGCCCTACTGAAATCCCAAGTCACGCCGACCACGCCTTCTGAAGCCCAAGTCACTCCGATCACGTCTTCTGAAGCCTTTCTGAATTTCCACGTAACCCTGATCACAACTTCCGAAGTCCCACTGGATTCCCACGTCACCCTGATCACGTCTTCTGAAGCCCTACTGAATTCTCACGTCACCCCGATCATGTCTTTTAAAGCCTTACCGAACTCTCACGTTACCCTGATCACGTCTCCTAAAGCTCTACTGAATTCTCACGTCACCCCTATCACGCCTTCTGAAGCCCAAGTCACTCCGATCACGTTTTCTCAAGCCTTTATGAATTTCCACGTAACCTTGATCACATCTTTAAGAGCCCTACTGATTTCCCACGTCACCCCGACCACGCCTTCCGAAGCCCTACTGGATTCCCACGTCACCCTGATCACAACTTCTGGAGCCCTACTGAAATCCCAAGTCACGCCGACCACGTCTTCTGAAGCCTTACCGAACTCTCACGTTACCCTGATCACGTCTCCTAAAGCTCTACTGATTTCTCACGTCACCCCTATCACGCCTCCTGAAGCCCAAGTCACTCCGATCACGTCTTCTGAAGCCCTACTGAATTCTCACGTCACCCCGATCACGTCTTTTGAAGCCCTACTGAGTTTCCACGTCACCCTGATCACAACTTCTGGAGCCCTACTGAAATCCCAAGTCACGCCGACCACGCCTTCTGAAGCCCAAGTCACTCCGATCACGTCTTCTGAAGCCTTTCTGAATTTCCACGTAACCCTGATCACAACTTCCGAAGTCCCACTGGATTCCCACGTCACCCTGATCACGTCTTCTGAAGCCCTACTGAATTCTCACGTCACCCCGATCATGTCTTTTGAAGCCTTACCGAACTCTCACGTTACCCTGATCACGTCTCCTAAAGCTCTACTGAATTCTCACGTCACCCCTATCACGCCTTCTGAAGCCCAAGTCACTCCGATCACGTTTTCTCAAGCCTTTATGAATTTCCACGTAACCTTGATCACATCTTTCAAAGCCCTACTGATTTCCCACGTCACCCCGACCACGCCTTCCGAAGCCCTACTGGATTCCCACGTCACCCTGATCACAACTTCTGGAGCCCTACTGAAATCCCAAGTCACGCCGACCACGTCTTCTGAAGCCTTACCGAACTCTCACGTTACCCTGATCACGTCTCCTAAAGCTCTACTGATTTCTCACGTCACCCCTATCACGCCTCCTGAAGCCCAAGTCACTCCGATCACGTCTTCTGAAGCCTTTCTGAATTTCCACGTAACCCTGATCACAACTTCCGAAGTCCCACTGGATTTCCACGTCACCCTGATCACGTCTTCTGAAGCCCTACTGAAATCTCACGTCACCCCGATCATGTCTTTTGAAGCCCTGCTGAGTGTCCACGTAACCCCGATCACGCCTTCCGAAGCCCTACTGGATTCCCACTCACCCTGACCACGCCTTCCGAAGCCCTACTGGATTCCCACGTCACCCTGATCACGTCTTCTGAAGCCCTACTGAATTCTCACGTCACCCCGATCATGTCTTTTGAAGCCCTACTGAGTTTCCACGTACCTCGAGCACGCCTTCCGTAGCCCTACTGGATTCCCACGTCACCCTGACCACGCCTTCCGAAGCCCTACTGGATTCCCATCCCACGTCACCCTGATCACGTCTTCTGAAGCCCTACTGAATTCTCACGTCACCCCGATCATGTCTTTTGAAGCCCTACTGAGTTTTCACGTACCCCGAGCACGCCTTCCGAAGCCCTACTGGATTCCCACGTCACCCTGATCACAACTTCTGGAGCCCTACTGAAATCCCGAGTCCCTCTCCGGAAGCCAGCATATTTCTGACCGCTGGGGATTGGGGTATCCACGGCTGGGGGGTGGGGCGGTTTTCGACGTGGTCCGCATGGGGAGTGGTTCCTCACCGCAGACTTCGGCGAAGGTTACGCCTATGTAGCGGACCGAGGCGAGGTTTTCCTCGCCATGGACCGCGACACTCACGTACCTCTAGAGAAGAGTCGGACTTAAAGAAAAATTAGCTGTTGGTAAAATTTCGAAAATCGCCCGGACAGTAACCGCAGTGCCAAATGGGACCAAAGATCGCTCCGAGCGGGACTGCGGTCGCCCGGAGAGCCGCTGCTGTGGCCCGAGTAGATGGCTAATTTTTGTTCGGAGCGGAGAGACAGCGTTGCTTCATTCGCTCTCCGATCCCACTCCGAGCGATAGTTTGTCTTAGAAGTTAACAAGTTATTGCTGGTCAAGGTTACTACTTGGGGATCCACTATATCGCTGTCATTTAATAGGTTTCTTCTCCTTTTAGTGGAAGTTTGATAGGTATATTTATGTTTAGCCAGCAGTAAACAACTCTAAAAGAGACCCGCAACATAAGGCATTCAAGAACAATATTCCTAATTGCACTGCCGCTATCCGTCGAAAAATAACGCACTCCAAAGCCAAACGAGCTATATGAGCTGAGGGAACCGCAAAACCACCGATGGTGATACCCCTCTCCTACCCGCGCTCGAACCCCTTCTGGCTGAACAATACTAGGGGATCGAACTTTTGTGAAGGTTCACACACCCACACAAGGGTTCCACCCGCACTGTGGTCTCGAAGCGAACCTAGTTGGAGGTGGCCACTGAATTCTTATCTGTAAAAATGTAGATGCCTGTCGGTATCTGCTATTTGATTGTGCTATCAGTCATTGTTCTTACAGAAACTCCATCAAAATGCGTCGATTTTTGGTGATGTAGCATTCATCCCTCCCTCATATCCTGAATGACCCCTTCCAACTAGGTTTGGAACCAGGTGTCGTGAAGCTTTGTGATTAATGAGAGGGCTCAAAAAGTATCCGAATTATGCTCGGCACACGCCAGGATTTCGCCCACTCCGAAGTTGGAATCCACTGAAAACTAGGGAGCGTTCTGCATCCACACCTTAATTCCCTTCACTACAGAAATTTACTATCAGCTCAAGCCCGCCTATTGCGTCATTTTTTAAATCATTCCTGACTTTTTGCTAGCTTACTGCACGATCGCGATTAGTACAATACTTAACGCAAGCAGGGAACAAGTATCCAGCGGTTTTTGATTTCCGCTTTGATTTGCCCACATCTTTCGTCATCGTTATGGCATGAGATTGTCAGGCGATCTGTGAGAGAATTTTACATAGAGTTCGCGCAAACATTTTAGTCCAATGAATGGACGGGGCCGCGACGGTAGATCATCCCGCGCGAATCGAAACCGCATTCTTCAGTGAGGCCGCCAACCCCGCATGGCCAGCCGCCTGGTCCATGCTTCAGACTAAAATGAAAGCGAAGACCATACTTCTTTCTCAATACAGATGTTGTTGCTCTATAGCGAAGAGCAAGTTAAAACTACACTCCTCGAGGCTAATCAGTTGGATAGGAATGACTGAAAAAACTGTTTTGAAATTTTCAGAGCCTAGGGGACGTAAAAGTGTTGGGTATTTTTCGGAAATTTCAATTTCCAAGTGGGGAGAACGTTGCATCGGCGAGGTGTTGGACAACCTGACGCTGATTGCGCCCCCCCCCCTCCTTCCACACTGGAATCATCCCAGTGTAGGTTTGACCCTGCTCCATATTTGTGAACAACGCTCCAAAGGCTAAGTTTGAGCAAAAAATGTTTGGCCTCTGGAGTCCCATGGGGAGCCCCATTTATGGCGTTCAGAAGTTGGCAAAAAATTTCCGCCTTAACCTCGTTTAAAGGTGACTTTGGACACCAAACACGATCCTGAGGTTCGCTTGGTGCCTTTCCAAAGACTATGGCGTGTTACGGTGAATTTATGGTACTTTGACTACAAGGCTCTTCACTTTTTGATTCATAACTTCTTTTTCACTACTACGCGGGCAGCTAGGATGGGGCTTTTATGACTACCCGCAAGGTAGTCGATCAGAAAAACATGGCATCATGGGAGGTCTGGCAACCCGGTCTGGTCATGTTCATGTAAATATGATACTGATGCATAAGTAAGTAAGGCATTGCTGATACTTTTGCAACTTGAGAAAAAAGATTGTGATTAAAAATGTATGAACGACGCATTGGAAGGGTATTAATAGGAATGAGGTTTTTTATCGTAGTCAGATTGCGAGAGATGTAGCTAATATCTCACCCCTCACCATCCCTCACCCACTCATGCATCAATACCGACTAATATGCTACTGCACCTGTCCTCAAACCATTGGTGAGAGTAAGGGATAAACGTTGAAGCTCTGATTCTCAATGCTAGAAGCATCTTTGGTGGACTAAAACTATGATTATTTTTAAGCATTTCAGCTCATCCTTTGTGCAAGACACTACTTCATCTGAAGCAACTACGGGAGTGCTATCTCAAGACAGCATGGCTTTTTTACTGATGCCTCTATCTGATGACAATGATGATGATAATATTCCGTACTTATGATACCAGCCCAAAACGGGGAGAGACTTTAGAATGAAATCTTGGATCACTGGTGTAATTATAAACTCATTAACGCTGTTCGCACCTTGACTCGCTCGCCAGAAGGCCCCTCCTACCGCTAGAGAGAGAGAGAGAGCAGACAGGCAAGTTTGGGCTGCGATTCACATTCGGCTCATTTGCTGCCTCGCCGTTTATGATTTGTCCTTAGACGTTGAACGATCTTTATTGGGCTCAGGATTGGCACACAGGCTTATCAGAATGACATTCACTCTGGCAAACGGGGTAGCAGCAAGGGCGGCAGGTACACCTCTAATCCCGCCCCTCTAAAGGTTCAGCAGCGAGTCTAGAGCGGCGGACTTACTGCTGTGAAAATTGTGATTGGTCAGGTCTTGAAGTGGGAGGAGACTGGGCGGAGACCGAAGTCTGCCCTTGGTGCTGCGAGCGAGCCAGTTCGGAGACGTTGCGGTACCATTGACAACCAAGCATGCCACGCCCACTTTCCCTCGCGGTTGCTGCGCCTTCCACCCTGGCTCTTGCGACGGAGACACAAAGAAAAAGACGTTACTGCTGTGTCGTCGACTGACATCTGTCAGATGAGCGAAGTTTTGCTGCATAATCTGGCAAACATCGGCCACGACCGCTTCGTCTTTAGAGACTGAGATTGAAATCACAAACTGAGAATGCATTCGCTGCAGTACAAACTCTTCGAGTTTGAAATGTATTTCTATTCCCCAAAAATCGAGAACAGTTCTGACGCTCACTCTTTTTATAACACTGCAGTTCGTTTAAGAAAATTACCGGATTCAAAACACTAACCTGCTTATTAAACATATGATAACAAAGAAAAATCAAAGCAAGCTCTATAAAAAATGAGTCCTTTCAAGCAAAAGTGGCTTGATGCTCACATAAACGTTCCTACAAAAAGAAACAATAGGAAAGTGGAGTGGGCCAGTCTACAAAAAAAATTAACAATGCTTTTTAAGAATCCCCTAGCTGAAAATTTGAATTCACGTAATCAACTTCAGAGAAGAGCTTTGTGGTTTTGAAAAAGAGCTTGCTCCGGTTATTCTAGTACCGGTGGAAATATTTTATACCTAGTATCGAAAAGAAGATGACGTAAGTTTCCTTTCGCTGATCAGAATTAAAAGTGGTGAAAGTACAGAAGGAACTGCAATTACTATCCCATGAACTGAACGTTTCCAAACAAGTACGTCTTTTATCGAGAGGCATCAAGCTTTTCCATGCGAAATAGAGCAACAGTTTATCCTTGGAAATTGAAAGTTTTCTCCAAGTGAGTTAGTTCTCAAGACATTTTGTTGAGTTTTTGAAGACTCGCTCATCCAGTTTTACCGTTTCTCCTTTTTTGTTGGAACGTTTCTGTCTGCCCAAAACCACCTTCGCCTTAAACAGCTCCTTTTTGATAGAATTGCTCACTTTTTTTTCTGGAATCACGTTTAAACCTACGAGAAATCTCCAAGATTTTCTGATTTGTATCGATTTATTTCATAACAATAAGTAGCCTATTTGTTGACCAGTTCCTGTGTATCACCTCATTATAGAAAGTACAGCCTCCAACGCTTTTCACCGATTCGATCGAAAAAAAATCGATTACTATAGTGATCCCTCCCTGGTTGCAAACCTTGTTGAGGGGGCAACCAAGATTCATCCAAGAAAATGAGAATTTTTCAATACCACATATATGATAGTACTTTCCTGAATACTCCATGGAAACGCTCTGATTCCTGAAAGCGCTAGCTTTCGTTTTTCACAGGGATTTTGAGTGCTCCTCCTCAAACTAGGTTCGCACCCATCCCTGTAGTGTACAACCAAAGCAGTAAATTGGTCCACCCTGCACAGACGCAGAGATAGAGAGTTTGCACTTTGGCAGGGCCGAGAGAGCGTCAGGCCAGCTGGCAGCGCCTTTCTTTTCGTCCTCTGCGCTCATCATACTGACTCGGACACCCCGCGTGCCGAGTTGTCAATGCTCCGGAGACCGCTCGGAGGTGTCCGCCCTCTAACCTGCATTGCGAGAATCGGCTCTAAGGCTCCACCCTCCTCGACTGCTATTGGTCGAATTCTAATGCCGCTTCGCGAAATGAACCGTCGACGACATCGATCAATCAGGATGCAACCAGACAGCTTCAGGCCGTACAATGTTCATTATTTTTTAGTTTAGCATGTTTCTCTGCTTGATTTCTCGCTTATATGTGCCTCTCTTCATCCCCTCGTTAATAGCAAAAGAAAATGCCAGGCCTACGTCTGGCAATAATTTCGAGCTCTCGCGCTTGTTTTCTCCACGGTTTCCTGGCCTTTAGTAATTTTTAAAAGTTTTTCCTATTGCACATATTAAAGGCAGGGTTCTTGATCAAATCGGTTGTTAAGCTATCCCCTTGGAATGGTAGATCTGGCCATCACAAAAGTGAAAAAAAATGGAGAAAAAAACGCTCAGGAACAAGTTATTGCTTGGTGTCCTTCCGCCCCCGATTATCGATATTTGTGTAAAAGCCTGTTTTAACAACTTTTATTTTAATTCTAAAGTAATTTCTGGGCATTTCTGGAGACTACTGACTACCTTTGCAGCACAATAAAGGCGGAGAAGCAAGCATTAGTGAAAATCTCATTAATTAGGGGGCCGATCGACACCGGTAATTAGCCTTTACATTTTGTTTTTGAGCATTTTTTCCCGCGAATTTCCGGGTTTTTCCCCTTATTTTTACTTTTGTGATAACTAATCTACATTCTCATGGGGAGAGCTTGAACGTTGTTTTTATCGGGAACCCTGCCTTTGAAGACATCAGCTGCATTTGTTATTGTGCACACGATTTACGGTTTCCGACGTTCAGATATCTTTCCCTAGTAGTCCCATTTGCAGCATAAAATTTCTCACACTCCTAGGTTCGTTTTCACAGCTTTGAAACCTTTCTAGAAGTATTTTGCTGCTGAAGAATTGAAATATCACTTCTGATGAAATCTCACTTCTGATTTGTTCTTTTGTGCTCGTTGATCTCTTCATCCGTGTCTACATGACCTCGATTTGCTTGATGTTGCATAAATAAACTCGACGCTATGGAGATGAGTAATTGAAATCTTTTAGAGACTTTTGGAAACTGGATTAGGCTTTCTTTTTTTCAGAAATCGTTGTGCAGAGGAGGATGCGCGCTGCAATGGAAGCAGAACACCTTCGTTCTCTTCGTATGCGAGGTGAGAATGGGATCCAGGCACCAAGGATTCTTCGACGAGGAGGCAGCCAAGGTATGTTTACTAACGAATTACATTATTGGCTTTTTTTTTTTTGAAAGTTTTTGGCATTTTGATTCATTATCAGGAATTTTTGTGCCAAACATCGCTGGTTTTATTAGTGATTCTGATTTTTTTCTAGAACTTTTTCAGCGCAGAGGTTTTCTCGATGGGGGGGACCTCTGCGCAAATTTTTTTGACCTCAAAACCTTGTTTTTTTTTCGAAAAATTCAAGACTGAATTCATTGTTTGGATTTTTGAAGTCTTTTCGAAAATGTTCCTTTTCAGAACGCCCCGTTCTCGCAGCGCTGCAGAATATAGATCCTGAGCTTCTTGAGGATACTGACCCAAATGTGAATTTCGACAATGTAGTCTATGAAGCGGTGGATGATTTAGAACAAACAGCTAATGGAGAATCGAGTATGAAAACCAGATGCGCATTTGGTTATTTGTAAAGAATAAGAGAATGAAAACAAAATTAAGGCTGTGAAATCTTGATCATATGACACAGAAGAAGCAAATTTAGGAATACCAATGAATGCCAACTGGGTTATGCCTAATAAACGAGGATGCTATTTGCTTGAAAGACATAGCTCGAGGGCAGGGAATGAAGGTTACAACGATAATTGGGCGCTTGGAGGTAGTGGAAGGAAGAAATAATGAATTTAGAGGGTTGAGAGTGAGGAATAAGAAGTACACAAGTATGCCAAGGAAGGGTGTGAATGAGGGTAATCCGTTCCGGGTTCATGCAGAGAAATAATTTTTTTTGTTGCGGAAAATTTGTGCGAAACACACAAAAGACACGGAGATGAGATTTCTGGTTTTGCAAATTGCGGAAATTTTTGAAACGAAAAGATCAGGTGCTTTTGCGTCGATAGTCCAAAGATTCCCGTGCCTGCCTGCCTTTTAGCGGTTTACGCAGGTGTGAGTTCAAAACGCCTAGAAACACGCAAATTGTGGTTTTCGGAGCACAACACGCTAAATTTCGCCAATAGGTGGTGCGCGTGTAAAAAGTAGGGGTTTTGGATGCCGGCAAATACTTATCAGTTTGCATTTTCGGCGCCAGAGCAAGGTTTACAAATCGCTGGAACTGGATAACCCCGCCTAGGTGCTTCCAGAAAGGCACTGAATTCATGATTTTTCTTTGGTACAGACACCGGTTTTTTTTTCGTAAAGGCGTGCATTCATTTTATTTGCATTTAATCCTGCCATTTTGTCGCTTTCTGCCATAATCATAATACGGTTCCATCAGTATCGCTTATTCTCAACATCACTTGTGCTACCTACTATTTGGCCTTATATTGCTCACGATTCTACCTGGCTTTAGAATGCTCATTTGTTGTTCTTTACCTGTGTACGTCTACCGGTATAGAGGTCTCACATACAGAATATTTAGTTTAGTGTGCCATATTTTCTACTGCTCTCATATGCATTGTTGCCTGTTGGAAGTTTACACTGTTTTCTGTTGGAGGTAAACATTGTTGTCTGTTTGACATTTTTGTCCGTTAGACGAACTTTAAGAAGAAAAAAACCAAACCTCTATAGCCGCTTCGCGGCTGGAGCGATACATCTGGAGGGAAACATTTCTGTGAATACGTGCATGTATGGCGGTGGTCGAATGTGGTGGGCCCTAAGGGCAGAAATCGCTAGAGCAGGGAATATTCTCAAATTCGCCCTATTCATTTATGCTTGGGTTTGAACGCGCTGGATGGCGCAGTAGACGTGTGTTAAAAAATAGACCTTACGGAGTCATGGTTCAGTCTATACCAACTACCTACGTGACTTCACAGGCTAATCGCAGCTGAACCCGGATGAATCGAGGTACCTAATGGGTGATGGGCTAGCCATGGCTGAATCTGGACCGACCGCTGCGGTTCGCAGGACGACCGCAGGGAACGTGTTGACTGACCGCAGGAACCTGCGGGCCAAACGCATTAACCTGTGGTCCAACCACAGGAAATTACAGGCCAACCGCAGGAACCAGCGGACAACCTGTAGGTCTGCCATACCAACCGCAGAAGCCTGCGGTCTAACCGCCGACCAACCGCAGGAATTTCCAGACTAACCGCCGACAAAAAAACCGACCAACAAACGCCCATCCCGGTGGCGGTCGTCTATTGGTCGGCGGTCAGGTTTTTCCATTCTCTGAGTGGGCAGGTGAACCACTGTCCGTTAATGGCATCTGCGAGTGGGAAGACTGTAAAAACCACTGAGTGAAGGAAGCTTTGCCGTAGAAGCTCGCTCCTTACTTGTCAGGAGCAGTTCAAGATGAAGTCCCCGAAGCGGATTTCTGAAACTTTTGTTTTAACAGACGTTTGCTTAAAGGGTGATTTTTAAATGTGTCTCGAACTGTTTTAGGGCTGTTTTCTGTCAGTCATCAGATTAGCCGCAAGGCGGAGGCAGAAGGGCCGCAGAGTTCTTGTTTACTGTGTACGGGCAGTCAACGAAACGGCGCTGCCGACTGCTCGCGACCGCTCTATTGGCCTTCCGCGGGAGGGGTAACGGGGCGTCGGCTAGTGGTAAATCGGGAAGTGTGATGTCTCTATCTGAGTATCTCGCTGTCTGGGCGACTGGGCCGAGAGCGGTCACTGCTGCCAGCCGACTGGCGCCGACGCCTACCCGTACTCCATCCTCCCCCAACTTTCTTCAGCGCTCCCCAACGCTGATGGGTGCCCGATGTTATTAGAGACAGCGACAGTCATTTCCTGCCTCGTGTTAATTCGATTGTTAACGTTTGACCTGTTGATCAATCACTCGACTCGACTCATTAGCAACTAATCAACCATGGTTTTTGACAGCCGTAGTGGGTATAGGGGATATGAGGGCATTAGTTTTGAACAAGGTTCAAAACTTTGTGCTTTATGAATAAAGCTGTATGCATAAAACTTATTACATCTCTTTCGAAGAAGGCGTGATCGCGCGAGAGCGAGCGTAAGCGCGCACGAGCGCCTAGCAAATCGTGTGCCTTCGATGACAATCGATTTTGCCTCACCGCTCGCTTCCGCTACGTATGGACGCTGCCTAATGGCTAAAGTGTTGGCAGAGCTAAAACATTGGAGATCGCCACTTCTTGACTACTAGACGAGTCGCGAAAGAGTGTTCGGCGGCGCACAACGCGAGTTTTTGCATAGCTGAACGATTGAATTTGAAACATTATGGAAAAACCGATGCTGACTACATACTGCACTGATGCTCCTGGGAAGATATCACTTATAATGTAGATTCGAGACTTCAAAGTGAGGGTTTCGCTAGATTCTGAGCACAGTGGTGCTGCGAAAACTGGGTTAAGTTTGGTCAAAAATGGCATCACAGTAATGTCGCGGGCTAGAGAATTAGTAAAGTTATGACTAATCTGATATCACCAAGGATGTGGTCCAGAAAGGTTGAATGTTTTACACGCTGCAGAGAAGAACTTTTTGAAGGCGGACTACAAAAGTGGCAAGCGACTTTGAACATGGCGACTTTCGAGATGGATGCGAAATGGCCTCAAATTCGAGTAAGGCATTCTTCAAAAGGTATTTGGGCCCAGTTCCGAGGGATAAAGTTGTTGGGGAGTTCTACGGAGATCGATCTTGGGAACGCTTCCGTGTGTGACGAGGGGTGTATTTGCGGAGGGGCGTATCTCTTTTGTGGAGGGGCGCTGAGGGGGAGTGAGGACCGTTCCCAGAAAATAGTTTTAGGCGAGCCTAAGACAGGCAGACGATTGCGGCTGAGGACGTCTGGAACGGGCGAGAGGGTCCTCTGAACATGGCATATGGCGAAGGTCGCTGATGAGATATTCGTGAGGTGGTACATTCGGGGGTCGAAAATTCTGTGGATCTTGCTTGAATTGGGGAACTGAATACAGCTATGGGAAGGTGAAAAAGCATTGCGTAAGCCTAGGCAGGCGGAGAGGGATAGGATGCCGGGTGACTGGAAAATGGGGGTCTAAAAACAAGAAAAATTTCGAAAAATGTGTCATGGGAGGTTGAAGGGGACTAAAATTTTGAGTAAATCAAGGCTGTGGGCGGACTCAAAAGTGTCGTAGCATAATGTAGATGCGAATTCGGTGATGGAGGAGTTCCATTTTTGTCCGTGCACCCACCTTCGCCTGGCTGGGCGAGGGGGAGCTGCGGCAGTGGGGTGGGGGCCGTGAAAAGCGTAAGTTGGCGATTATCGAGATGGACACGGAATGACCTGAAATTTGGATAAAACATTTTTCAAGAGGTATTCTGGCCGATTTCCAAGTGATGAAGTTCTTGGGTGTTCTACGGTGAGCGATTGTGGAAGTGGTTTCGTGCAATGTGTGGCGAGGAGTGTATTTGCGGGGGCGTATCTCTTTTGTGGAGGGGCGCTGAGGGGGAGTGAGGGCCGTTTCCCAATTGTTTTTAGGCGAGCTCACACAAGTGAGACGACTGCGGTTGACGTCTGGAACGGGCGAGAGGGTCCTCTGAACATGGCCCTTGCAAAAATTGCTGGTGAGACCTTCGCGAGTTGGTACTTCTGGGTATCAGGGAAACTGCTATGTTTAATCAGAATGCAGGACGGAATTCGGTAATCAGAAGGTAGCCCAGCGTTCTAGAAGGCCTAGCAATTTGGATTTCTTCACTCGGCTGAGGACTGAAAATGGAAGCTTAAAAACGGGCAAATCACTAAATGCAGCCATCAAAACTGTTATGCTACAAAAAAATGGATAGGAGCGTCTTTCGCTCTAGAAAGGTTCGCATACAAGTAGAGTCACCACACTTCACCTGATTTGCTTACCTCGAACTTTATAAAGGCGAATACAAATGTAATAACACTGAGAACGATGAGAAGTTGGTAACGAACAGCTGAATAATCGAGGTTTTCCAAAATCATCTGTCTAAATTCGCGGCGGCAGTCGGATGCTTGTCAACGCCCGGATGCTCCGTGAGGAGAGGAGTTCGTTGAATACTTCATAAACCCTAGTAAACATATTTTACAAAAGTTATAATTTTTTGAAAAATTGGGGTTTATGGAGGTCCAGCCATTGTGGGCTCTGCAAGCGCGTATAAAAATGTCCTCACAGAATGAAATGTATAGTTCTAGTTAGAATGCATTTGAGAGCTTCCTATTTTTCATTTCACACATCCCTCATGGCATGTTTCACGCGGGAAAATCCAAGAATTTAAAAAAAATTGGGCTGAAAATTCGTTTTTTCTAGAATAAAGGCTGACAATTTTCATAAAAGTTCACACTTCTATACACCGTTAGAATCCCCTCGTTGAGAAAAATCCAAAAATGTCTTCAAAATTGATTTTGGACCACTCTGAAGCGAGTTATGACAAGGCAGCTCTTTGTGTGCGCAAAAAACGCCGCAAAACGCCGTTTTTGCAGAAAATATGCGCGGTACTGTTCATGTTCTTCTAAAAGAGAAAATACGGTAATTTGTTTAATTCAGACCCCACCCTACTCCGCCAACGCGTAGCTAGTAGAGTGTTGGAACGAATAATTTTTTTGAATATTCGAATAAACGAATAATTCGAATAACCCACTTCTTCGAATATTCGATTATTCGAATAAACGAATATTTCACTTCTTTGAATATTCGATTATTCGAAAAACCCGTATAATTCACTTCTTTGAATATTCGAATATTATTCGAATAAACGAATATTTGGGCAAAACTATTGCGTACTATCCCATCCAATCCTCTCGGGCAAACTGGGGCATCGACAACAGGTTGAGAAGTTGTGATTTCATAAACTCCACCCTCTTGAAACCTCAAATCGCTCGCATTGTAAGCCTGACAACTGCCCGTTGCCTAGCGACGTCCGCCTGTTGTCGGGCTGTTGAAATTTTGACCAGTCGCGATTAGCGGCCTATTTAGCAGCGGTTCACATCCTGCAAGACTTTTATGTGGCTTGGGAACTACTTTACACCGACCCACGTCGCGGTCGGCGCATCGACACGCATCGCGGTCAGCACACCTACACGCATCGCTGTCGGCACACCGACCCGCAGCGTGGTCGGTACACCCACGCGTCGCGGCTGTGTCGCCCAACCTCCACTGATGCCGCCACCGGGGGGTGGACGGGGCTTCCAGATGCTGGGCGGGGCCAATGTACCGCATACTTGGGTAATTGAACCGGCTGCACTCTTGTCACTTAAATTCAGCATACACGCTCGTAAAAGTGGTTGAGATACTAACTACCTCAGAGAGTCGGGGGGGTCCTATTCGGCCACGATAGGCTTTCTATTCGGGTACCTAGTCGAGTTGAAAGGAACTTTTGCAGCAGCACGTGCTGCTCCGAGGAGCACGTGGCCTGTTCGATAGCACTACGTGGCGCAGCGAGGCAAAACTTTTGCCGCACCCTATTTCCCACGCTACAGCACGTGGCCTGTTCAATAGGAGCACGTAGCCCAAACATGCAAAACCTTCTCTGAACCCCCGTTTCCCACGCAGCAGCACGTGGCCTGTTCGATATGAGCACGTGGCGCTGGGGCGGGCTCCCACACCTTCGATGGGAGCGGGTCTCCCCCAACAAGGATACGGTCCAAGTCACGGACCGCAGTAGGGGAACACCCCCACAGCAGTACGCGACAGGGACATCACCTTCGCCACGGTCGACAGCGAGGGAGCTCCCCTCGCTGAGGACCGTGGGGTAGACCCCTTAGCGGTTCAAAAATCGTCCAGAAAGTGACTCGTACTCACCTTACAGGAGCAGCCCGAAAGGCGCACTGCGCTTTCTTTGGGATCGAGCCCCTTATATACGTGCTCTGTGGCTGAAATGCGCCGGGTCAGTTCTGAAGCGATCGATCAACGTGTTCAATCATGGGCATTGTGGCTCGTTCGTCGTCCAAGCTCATCGTAGTCGAATCAAAAGCGTATCGTGGCCGAGTGGAACGGCTATGATTGGCGCCACGTGCCTCTCACTTGGACGACGATTAGGCCACGTGGCGAAAGGAAATTACGCGGCCATATCGTCGTCCAACCGCTTTGTAGTCGAGTCGAAAGCCAATCGTGGTCGAATAGAACCCACCGACTCCCTGAGACGGAAGTTGAATGGCATGGCTCAGAACACAACGCCTACGCATTCTGAAACCCAAAAACGACCAAAAGTGACGCTACACGACTGCGGAGTCGGCCCCGCTCCTGTATCGGCCCGCCCCTGTATTCGCGTCCTCCCCCAAACAGGAGTGCTGGGGCATTCCCACCATCTTCGATGTGTATGGCTCACTTATTGTACTCATTGTACCACCCACAAGCGTCGCCGATGGTGGGAATGGCTCAGCACCCCTTTTTTGGAGGAGTACGCAAATACAAGGGCGGGCAGACACGGGGGCGGGCCCAACTTTTCACTCGTGTAGCATCATTGCGGGTCGTTTTTGACGCTGCAAAAGCGTAGGCGTTGTGTTGTGAGCCATACCAATATATTTCCGTAGTTATCTCAAACACGTTTACGAGCGTGTACTCTGAGTTTTGGCCGAGAAATAGCCGCGAAACAGACGCAAAATGCCTTTTTCCCGAGTAATAGTCGCGAGATAGCCGCTAAATAATGCTGGCTGCGAAATAGTCGCCAAATAATGCTCGCCGTGAAATAGCCGCAAAATACCCGCTAAATTGCCGCCAAATTTGTGGTCTGTTTCGGTCTAGTTTGGTTTAGCTTAGTTGAGTTCAGTTGAGTTATGAGCGGTTTATGCGATGGCGAACTTCCTAGTACTGCTTAGCCGTAAATCTCAAAATCTCAGCGACAATTCAAAAAAACTCAGCGACAGTTCGTAGTTAGTCGTTGAGACCGACACCATGTCAATGGGAACTCGCCGTGTAATATCTCGCTTCCCAGCTCCATCAGACGTCTGGGCTGCAACAGACGTTGAGTGGCTCAGGATCTGGCACGAACTTGAGACTACATCCAGCTGGTCGTCCTAGGTGGCTGGAAACCATCGAATTCTAGGTCCAGCATTATGGAAGGAGAGAACTTGGGCGTTCGCGTCAGAATTCAGGTGAAGTTCACCGGGAAAGAAGACAAATAGCATCAACTCGAACCAGTTTCATGAAAATACACATGAAAATGGCTCATTCTGGTCATCGTCGTGAAAAATTTCCATGATGCTCAAGTGTTGCTATACTTATGAGCCGCTCGAGATTCAAAATTTTCTCTATAGCTAAAGGTGAAATGGGCATTTCTAGCGTTTTGACAAAATCCTACGAGCGATTTAATATATTGTACCAGGCCGTCCAATAATTCCTGTCCGAAAATTTTCAAAATTCTATATTTTTCCTTAGAAGTGTTATAATATCAGGCAAGTGTGAGAACCTTCTGGAAGGTTCTCCAAAGTTCTACGCTAGGGGTATGTAAGGTGCAGTCGCCGCGTCTAGCTACCAGTACAAGCTAAAATGGACCAAGGTCGAAATCGTACGTTCGTGTACTACGAGTGGCTGCTGGGCAACGACACGGCACCGCGGTCGCCAACATCTGCTGAGCGTGCAAGGAGGACGCAGTGTCCCAACGCACAGCCAGCTGTTAATTCAATCGTTTCGAGAGCGGCGACGCGAGCCTCGAGGACAGGGAGCACAGCGGGAGGCCTTCTACGGTGGATGATGACGAAGTCCGTCGCTGTATCGAGGAGAAGCCGGAAGCCACCACCCGTGAACTGTCGACGACGCTAGGCTACAGCAAGTCCACCATCCACAATCGACTCAACTTACTCGGCTACCACAAAGTTCTGGCCCGTTGGATCCCCCACCGTCTGACGGACGCCAACAAGCAGAGCCGCGTGGCCGTCTGCCAGTCCCTACTCCTTCGTCCGCATCGCAAGAAGTTTCTCGAGAACCTGGTCACTGGGGATGAGAGCTGGGTCCTCTACGACAACGTCGCTTGCCGTGCCGTCTGGATCTCGCGCGGAGAAGAGCCGCCGACGACGCCGAAAGCCGACCTGCACCCGCTGAAGATCATGCTCTGCTGCTGGTGGGACACCTAGGGCATGCTGTACTTCGAGCTGCTCCCGCAAGGCAGGACGGTCACCGCCTCCATCTACACCGATCAGCTTGGGAAACTAGCCTCCGCCATCCGAGAAAAGCGTCCCCGACGGGCCTCGGTCCACCTGCTGCACGACAACGCGCGCCCCCACGTGGCGAAGGAGACCCAGCAGAAGTTGGCTCCGCTCGGCTGGGAGACGCTTGCCCATCCGCCGTATTCCCCGGACCTCGACCCCTCCGACTACCACTTTTCCCGCCCACTGAAGCACCATTTGGCCGGAAGAAAATTCATCAACTACGACAACCTCAAATCCGACATCGCGGATTTCTTCGAGTCGCAGCCCCCGGAGTTCTGGGCGAAGGGCATCAGCGACCCGCCCAATCTATAGGCCATTGTTATTGATAACTGTGGTGATTATATTGTTGATTAGACTTGTTTTTCAATAAAGTTGAAAAAAATTAAAAATGGTGAAATTCTCGAACAAGAATTATTGGACAACCTGGTAAATACTTGCTATACTGTGCTTATCTGGGTCAAGTTTCTGCCAGCAATATCTCGACATGCTTTGAGGCCGCGCGCTTTCGAGTCGGAAGAGTTTCCAGCGCCGCAGCTGCGGATCTGTCGACTCTAGGTGGGTTTTAGAAACTGGAAACTGAACAAAATTACAGAAAACTGTACAAAAAAGCCATATCGAGTCGGCTTTGGAGCTGGAAACTCGATTGACTCGAGCGCGTGCAGCCGCAAAGCGTGTCGAGACTCAATTGCGGACCGGAAAGTGTTCACGATAAATTTCACTTCCGATATCTCCACGGTTTACGGAAGGTCTGGTGCCCTATATAGCAAGGCATGCTTAGAAAGGACACGAAAGATGCGTTTCTCAGTAAAAATAGGCTCTCTCTTGTTTACGTTGATTTTTGAGCGTGGAGGAATCGACCGCTAGAAGGATGATACCTATCAGTGCAATGAAGCAAGCAGCTCACTTATCAGCACTTCCTTGACTTGATCATTCCTGTAATCTGAGTCTTCATTTGTTCCTTTCAAGGGGAGGATCTGGGGCACGGGGCGTGTCTGGGGCACCAAAACGCTTGTTTGCAGACGTGATTCTGCCACTCCTGGCTCGCTTTCTACCGTTTCTTTGGCACTGGAAGCCTAGGATCCTTCTCCCCTAACATTTTACTGTGGAAAGTCAACGAGGATGATTATCGTGAACACTGCCTTTAACCCAGATAAGCACAGTAACTTTAAATTTATGAGGTACTAAAGAATTGTGAGAAATTACTAGTCACTACGCTAACATGTTTGAAATGTAAAATCAGGGCAAAATGGAGTGCGATCTTGTCGAATATGCAAATTATTCGTGCTGAATATTTGAATAAACCGAATATTTCACTTCTTTGAATATTCGAATAAACGAATATTCCACTTCTTTGAATATCCGATTATTCGAATATTATTCGAATAAACGAATATTCAGGCAACACTCTAGTAGCTAGATGCCTCACACGGAAACCAGAGACGCCCAAGGTTTGGGAGGCATCTAGTCTGATTTTGACACGAGATATTACGTAAGTTACGCAAAGTTTAGCCTCAGTTGGTGAAATTTTAGCTACAGCGCCCGTGTCCCGATTCGGGACTCTCTTGTCCATATTTCAATGACTCTCCTTTTTCAATGTTGTTAATGTGCTGAGGCGAGCCACCACCCGGGTGACCCTACCTCTCGTATCGTATTTCATACGCCCTTTTACGACCGTAAGAGGGCGGATCATTTAGGCTGTGGACTCAAGTCATTATATTCTCTGGCTGTCTTCTCACCGCCTTGCGGCGGATAATAAATAATCTGAACCACCGAGTATTCTCTGGGCATTGAAAGCCCAAAGTGGTCAAATAATCCACTGCCACCGACAATCTGGTGCATCGGTCAAATTTGTGCCGTTTTCATACAGTCCTCTGTTGGTACCTGCTCGTTGGTGCCCCTGCTTCTACTGAACCCAGCAGACGTTTGAGTGTACACAGGGAGCGTTCGAGCGATATAGCGTGCACAACTATATCGCGAAAGTATCCCGCACATTGCATAAAGGTGTCGCCGTCCGGCACACTAAGGCCTCTGGTCCATAACACCTTAGGATCCGTACCTAGGGAGTCATGGAGTCTTTGGCCACAAGCCACAATTTCGCCACCCTGAACTGTCGATCGCTGTCGAGTGATATCCAAAAAACTGCGCTATCCAGACTTCTGAGCTATTTCCATGCACCGTTTGCTGCTTTGCAGGAAACCCGTCTCAAGGATAGACCCGTCATCAGCGTCGGAGAGTACACCATCTACTGCGGTAACGCTGACGATAGGAGAGTGGGAGGCTGTGCAATAGCTGTAAGGAAGGATTTCAATGGTATGGTCAAGGAGTTCGGCTCAACGCCGTGCCGGAATGCATTCGTACGACTGCGGGATCACAGAGGATTCAATTTGTGGATAGTGAGTGCTCATGCGCCCACTGAAACCGCCGAAGACAATTCGAAGGATGCGTTTTATGAGGAACTCAATACGTTGCTAGCCAGGATACCTTGTCAACATGCCGTTGTGGTGGGAATCGACGCAAATGCGAAGATGGGACTTGATCAGGAATCCGAAGTACTCGGTAAATGGTTCTACCCAGTGGAGCAAACATCGGACAATGGCTACCGCCTTGTCGACTTTTGTGAACGCAGTGGTCTGATTATTGCATCGACATTCAAGAGGAATCATCGCCGCCATCAGCTTACGTGGCAGGGACCAACCCGGCTATCTCCAGAAGAGCAGCGGAAGCGGAAGATGACAACTTTGAAACTACAGCTTGACTATGTCCTGACGAGGAATATTCCAGTATCGGACATTCGAAGATCTAGAGCTGTGTGGGATGTCGCATTCGATTCGGATCACCGTCCTGTTCTGTTGAACTCCACTGCGAGGATTCATAAGGGGAAGCGAGGGGCTCAGCCTCTCCAGAGGATTGACATGACAAGTCTCAGAGATGAAAAGTGCAGAAGGAATTTCCGACAACGCGTTTCTATTCACATCGGAGTACGGACTAAGAAGAAACTTTGCGACGTGGATTCTTTTGTCAAGTGCATCCAGGACGCTTCGAAAGAGGCACTCCCGGTTGTACAGCCTAAGAAGAAGTTCGCCTACGTCTCAGAAGAAACAACATCTACCTACAACAGAGTATGTGCTCTCTGAACTGCAGGAAACTTCGTAGAGGAGAAGCGTCTGAGGAGGAAGTTGCGTCGGCAGCTTCAAAGTGACCGCGAACGAGAGTGGACGTGTAGAGCTAAGGAGTTCGAGAAGGCTTGGGAGGAGAATAATCCGAAGAAAGCCTACGCGTTGCTGCGACAGTATAGCGGGAAGATGAAGAGATGTTCTCCTGTCTTGAACACTAGCAATGGAGTTGCAGTTGGTGATGCGACGCTGCCAATATGGAAGGATTACTTCAGTTCACTACTGAATCGTCCAGCGCCATCAGTACCTGAGCTCCCGCATGTTCAGAGAGCACATTACGATGTCAGTGAGGAACCGCCGACTGAGTCTGAAGTTTTGGATTGTGTCCGGAAAATGAAGAATGGAAAGGCAGGTGGAGATGACAACATCACTGCTGAAATGCTGAAAGCTCTTCCTCCGTCTGGGATTCGTGAAATGACCAACACCATCCGTGCCATATGGATGAGCGAAAGGATACCCGATTCGTGGAGACATGCGATCATCGTACCTCTTCACAAGAAGCTATCCGTCACGGATCCTAAGAACTACAGAGAAATCTCTCTACTTCGTGTCATGTTCAAGGTTTTAGAACGTATCATTCTCGAGCGGTTTATATAACATCGTGAGGGAACGACCAGAGATGAGCAAGCCGGTTTCGACCTGGAAGATCGACCATCGGCCAAGTGTTCGTGGTGAGAAGAGTAATTGGATCGTGGCAGCGGTATTCGAAGCCATTACAGCTTGCTTTCTTAAACTTTGAAGCTGCGTTCGACTCTCCTCATCGTGATCGATTGCTCAATGCTATGCGAGCAGATGGAGTCCCGGAAAAGTATGTTCGGTTAATCGAGGACATGAACAAAGGAACAACAGCAGCAGTTCGTACACCTGTCGGATTTACGTCAGCTTTCGAGGTGAAAACAGGAGTAAGGCAAGGAGCCGTTGCAGGACCTTTTCTTTTCAACTTCGCCGTTGATGACATCATGCGTAGAGTTGCAGAACAGTTTCCTGCGGATGTGATCCTAACACCATCAGGACGCTCCCTTGTCGACCTGGAGTACGCCGACGACATTGTGTTATTCGCTGAAAACAACGCAAAACTGCAAAGGATTGTGAACCTCGTTTCGAAGTATGCCGCAGCCTATGGATTTCGTCTTCGTCCCGACAAATGCAAGCAGATGTGGGTCTCTCAAAGGCCTTCAACTGGAGTTTGTGTGGACGGACAACGTATCGAACTGGTGGACGATTTCTGTTATTTGGGCTGTTTGCTGAAGAACGATGGTAGTTATGCAGCGGATATTCGACAACGATGTGCGAAAGCTACGTCTGCATTCAATTCTCTAACCAAGTGTTTGTGGTCTACCACCATCGCGAAGGAAGTCAAGTTGCGCGTCTACCTATCCGCTATTCGCCCTATCATGATGTACGGATCGGAGACGTGGGCCTTTCCGAAAACGCAGATGGAAAGGTTGGATTGCACGGAGAGGAAGCTTTTTAGGCGTTTGCTTGGATATTTCTGGCCGCGTGTATGCCATAACGAAGACCTTTACAAGGAAATCGACGCAGTACATCAACGCTTGACACGAGGAGGTGCCAGCATCTCCTAACGCCATCTCAAGCAGCAATGGAAAGTCGACTTCGACTTCTCGGGCATATACTAAGAAGAACGCCGGATCGTCTCGTACAACACGCTTTAAAAATGCTTCCAAATCCTGTCTGGAAACGGCCACCTGGGCGTAGGCGAAAGTTCTGGACGGATGTGGTTAAAGAGGATTTAAAGTCACTCGGCATCGAAAGACAGTTCAGGCGCGATGTTTCGTTTCGCAGGAAATGGAATAGTGACAGCTGGATGGAATGTGTTCAAATTGTGGCTGAAGACCGTGAAAAATGGACACGGCTGACTACTAGGACGGCACACCTCGGTGAAGATGCGGAATGACCGCGTCAGGCGAAAGCCAACCGATTAAGTCAAGTAAGTCAGTCATACAGTCCACTCAAGACTGTTCAAAGTGCAGCCCACCCAAGACTGCCACACACAGTCCACCCATGACTTCCGGCTTCTCCTTGATACAGCGACGGACTTCGTCATCATCCACCGCAGAAGGCCTCCCGCTGTGCTCCCTGTCCTCGAGGCTCGTGTCGCCGCTCTCGGAACGATTGAACCAGCGGCTGACTGTGCGTTGGGACACTGCGTCCTCCTTGCACGCTCTGTAGATGTTGACGACCGCGGTGCCCGTGTCGTTGCCCAGCAGCCACTCGTAGTACACGAAAGTACGAATTCGACCTTGGCCCATTTTAGCTTGTACTGGTAGCTAGACGCGGCGACTGCACCTTACATATAGAACTTTGGAGAACCTTTCAGAAGGGGTTCATACACTTGCCTGATATTATAACACTTCTAAGGAAAAATATAGAATTTTGAAAATTTTCGGACAGGAATCATCGGACGGCCTGGTACAATATATTAAATCGCTCGTAGGATTTTGTCAAAACGCTAGAAATGCCCATTTCACCTTTGGCTATAGAGAAAATTTTAAATCTCGAGCGGCTCATAAGTATAGCAACACTTGAGCATCATGGAAATTTTTCACGATGATGGCCAGAATGAGCCATTTTCGTGTGTATTTTCATGAAACTGGTTCGAGTTGATGCTATTTGTCTACTTTCCCGGTGAACTTCACCTGAATTCTGACGCGAACGCCCAAGTTCTCCCCTTCCATAATGCTGGACGTAGAATTCGATGGTTTCCAGCCACCTAGGACGACCAGCTGGATGTAGTCTCAAGTTCGTGCCAGATCCTGAGCCACTCAACGTCTGTTGCCGCCCAGACGTCTGATGGAGCTGGGAAGCGAGATATTACACGGCGAGTTCCCATTGACATGGTGTCGGTCTCAACGACTAACTACGAACTGTCGCTGAGTTTTTTTGAATTGTCGCTGAGATTTTGAGATTTACGGCTAAGCAGTACTAGGAAGTTCGCCATCGCATAAACCGCGCATAACTCAACTGAACTCAACTAAGCTAAACCAAACTAGACCGAAACAGACCACAAATTTGGCGGCAATTTAGCGGGTATTTTGCGGCTATTTCACGGCGAGCATTATTTGGCGACTATTTCGCAGCCAGCATTATTTAGCGGCTATCTCGCGACTATTACTCGGGAAAAAGGCATTTTGCGTCTGTTTCGCGGCTATTTCTCGGCCAAAACTCAGAGTACACGCTCGTAAACGTGTTTGAGATAACTACGGAAATATAATGGTATGGCTAACAACACAACGCCTGCGCTTTTGCAGCGTCAAAAACGACCCGCAATGATGCTACACGAGTGAAAAGTTGGGCCCGCCCCCGTGTCTGCCCGCCCTTGTATTTGCGTACTCCTCCAAAAAAGGGGTGCTGAGCCATTCCCACCATCGGCGACGCTTGTGGGTGGTACAATGAGTACAATAAGTGAGCCATACACATCGAAGATGGTGGGAATGCCCCAGCACTCCTGTTTGGGGGAGGACGCGAATACAGGGGCGGCCCGATACAGGTGCGGGGCCGACTCCGCAGTCGTGTAGCGTCACTTTTGGTCGTTTTTGGGTTTCAGAATGCGTAGGCGTTGTGTTCTGAGCCATGCCATTCAACTTCCGTAGTTAGTATCTCAACCACGTTTACGAGCGTGTATGCTGAATTTAAGTGACAAGAGTGCAGCCGGTTCAATTAACCAAGTATGCGGTACATTGGCCCCGCCCAGCATCTGGAAGCCCTGCCCATCCGGTGGCGGCCTCAGTGGAGGTGGGGCGACACAGGCGCGACGCGTGGGTGTACCGACCACGCTGCGTGTCGGTGTGCCGACAGCGATGCGTGTAGGTGTGCTGACCGCGATGCGTGTCGATGCGCCGACCGCGACGTGGGTCGGTGCAAAGTTCCCGAGCCACATAAAAGTCTTGCAGGATGTGAACCGCTGCTAAATAGGCCGCTAATCGCGACTGGTCAAAATTTCAACAGCCCGACAACAGGCGGACGTCGCTAGGCAACGGGCAGTTGTCAGGCTTACAATGCGAGCGATTTGAGTTGTCAAGAGGGTGGAGTTTATGAAATGACAACTTCTCAACCTGTTGTCGATGCCCCAGTTTGCCCGAGAGGATTGGATGGGATAGTACGCAATAGTTTTGCCCAAATATTCGTTTATTCGAATAATATTCGAACATTCAAAGAAGTGAATTATACGGGTTATTCGAATAATCGAATATTCAAAGAAGTGAAATATTCGTTTATCCGAATAATCGAATATTCGAAGAAGTGGGTTATTCGAATTATTCGTTTATTCGAATATTCAAAAAAAAATTATTCGTTCCAACACTCTACTAGCTACGCGTTGGCGGAGTAGGGTGGGGTCTGAATTCAACAAATTACCGTATTTTCTCTTTAAGAAGTACATGAACAGTACCGCGCATATTTTCCGCAAAAACGGCGTTTTGCGGCGTTTTTTGCGCGCACAAAGAGCTGCTTTGTCATAACTCGCTTCAGAGTGGTCCAAAATCAATTTCGAAGACATTTTTAGATTTTTCTCAACGAGGGGATTCTAACGGTGTATAGAAGTGTGAACTTTTATGAAAATTGTCAGCCTTTATTCTAGAAAAAACGAATTTTCAGCCCAATTTTTGTTTTGGATTTTCCCATCTGAAACATGCCATGAGGGATGTGTGAAAAGAAAAATAGGAAGCTCTTAAATGTATTCTAACTACAATTATACATTTCATTCTGTGAGGACATTTTTATACGCGCTTACAGAGCCCACAATGACTGGACCTCCATAAACCCCAATTTTTCAAAAAATTATAACTTTTGTAAAATATGTTTACTAGGGTTTATGAAGTATTCAACGAACTCCTCTCCTCACGGAGCATCCGGGCGTTGACAAGCATCCGACTGCCGCCGCGAATTTAGACAGATGATTTTGGAAAACCTCGAGTATTCAGCTGTTCGTTACCAACTTTTCATCGTTCTCAGCGTTATTACATTTGTATTCGCCTTTATAAAGTTTGAGGTAAGCAATTCAGGTGAAGTGTGGTGACTCTACTTGTATGCGAACCTTTCTAGAGCGAAAGACGCTCCTATTCATTTTTTTGTAGCATAACAGTTTTGATGGCTGCATTTAGTGATTTACCCGTTTTTAAGCTTCCATTTTCAGTCCTCAGCCGAGTGAAGAAATCCAAATTGCTAGGCCTTCTAGAACGCTGGGCTACCTTCTGATTACCGAATCCCGTCCTGCATTCTGATTAAACATAGCAGTTTCCCTGATACCCAGAAGTACCAACTCGCGAAGGTCTCACCAGCGATTTTTGCCAAGGGCCGTGTTCAGAGGACCCTCTCGCCCGTTCCAGACGTCAACCGCAGTCATCTCACTTGTGTGAGCTCGCCTAAAAACAATTGGGAAACGGCCCTCACTCCCCCTCAGCGCCCCTCCACAAAAGAGATACGCCCCCGCAAATACACTCCTCGCCACACATTGCACGAAACCACTTCCACAATCGCTCACCGTAGAACACCCAACAACTTCGTCACTTGGAAATCGGCCAGAATACCTCTTGAAAAATGTTTTATCCAAATTTCAGGTCATTCCGTGTCCATCTCGATAATCGCCAACTTACGCTTTTCACGGCCCCCACCCCACTGCCGCAGCTCACCCTCGCCCAGCCAGGCGATGGTGGGTCGACGGACAAAAATGAAACTCCTCCATCACCGAATTCGCATCTACATTATGCTACGACACTTTTGAGTCCGCCCACAGCCTTGATTTACTCAGAATTTTAGTCCCCTTCAACCTCCCATGACACATTTTTCGAAATTTTTCTCGTTTTTAGACCCCCATTTTCCAGTCACCCGGCATCCTATCCCTCTCCGCCTGCCTAGGCTTACGCAATGCTTTTTCACCTTCCCATAACTGTATTCAGTTCCCCATTTCAAGCAAGATCCACAGAATTTTCGACCCCCGAATGTACCACCTCACGAATATCTCATCAGCGACCTTCGCCATATGCCACGTTCAGAGGACCCTCTCGCCCGTTCCAGACGTCCTCAACCGCAATCGTCTGCCTGTCGTAGGCTCGCCTAAAAATAATTTCTGGGAACGGTCCTCACTCCCCCTCAGCGCCCCTCCACAAAAGAGATACGCCCCTCCGCAAATACACCCCTCGTCACACACGGAAACGTTCCCAAGATCGATCTCCGTAGAACTCCCCAACAACTTTATCCCTCGGAACTGGGCCCAAATACCTTTTGAAGAACGCCTTACTCGAATTTGAGGCCATTTCGCATCCATCTCGAAAGTCGCCATGTTCAAAGTCGCTTGCCACTTTTGTAGTCCGCCTTCAAAAAGTTCTTCTCTGCAGCGTGTAAAACATTCAACCTTTCTGGACCACATCCTTGGTGATATCAGATTAGTCTTAACTCTACTAATTCTCTAGCCCGCGACATCACTGTGATGCCATTTTTGACCAAACTTAAGCCAGTTTTCGCAGCAGCACTGTGCTCAGAATCTAGCGAAACCCTCACTTTGAAGTCTCGAATCTACATTATAAGTGATAACTTCCCAGGAGCATCAGTGCAGTATGTAGTCAGCATCGGTTTTTCCATAATGTTCCAATTTCAATCGTTCAGCTATGCAAAAACTCGCGTTGTGCGCCGCCGAACACTCTTTCGCGACTCGTCTAGTAGTCAAGAAGTGGCGATCTCCAATGTTTTAGCTCTGCCAACACTTTAGCCATTAGGCAGCGTCCATACGTAGCGGAAGCGAGCGGTGAGGCAAAATCGATTGTCATCGAAGGCACACGATTTGCTAGGCGCTCGTGCGCGCTTACGCTCGCTCTCGCGCGATCACGCCTTCTTCGAAAGAGATGTAATAAGTTTTATGCATACAGCTTTATTCATAAAGCACAAAAGTTTTGAACCTTGTTCAAAACTAATGCCCTCATATTCCCTATACCCACTACGGCTGTCAAAAACCATGGTTGATTAGTTGCTGATGAGTCGAGTCGAGTGATTGATCAACAGGTCAAACGTTAACAATCGAATTAACACGAGCCAAGAAATGACTGTCGCTGTCTCTAAGGGGCTGAGCAGAGTGCCACCGCGGCGCGGCGCGGCCTGATGATTGAGAGCCGTATTGATAGATCGCGGCGATCTATCAATACGGCTCTCCATCATCAGACCGCGCCGCGCCGCGGTGGCACTCTGCTCAGCCCCTAATAACATCGGGCACCCATCAGCGTTGGGGAGCGCTGAAGGGAGTTGGGGGAGGATGGAGTACGGGTAGGCGTCGGCGCCAGTCGGCTGGCAGCAGTGACCGCTCTCGGCCCAGTCGCCCAGACAGCGAGATACTCAGATGGAGACATCACACTTCCCGCTTTACCACTAGCCGACGCCCCGTTACCTCTCCCGCGGAAGGCCATGGAACGGTCGCGAGCAGTCGGCAGCGCCGTTTCGTTGACTGCCCGTACACAGTGAACAAGAACTCTGCGGCCCTTCTGCCTCCGCCTTACGGCTAATCTGATGACTGACAGAAAACAGCCCTAAAACAGTTCGAGACACATTTAAAAATCACCCTTTAAGCAAACGTCTGTTAAAACAAAAGTTTCAGAAATCCGCTTCGGGGACTTCATCTTGAACTGCTCCTGACAAGTAAGGAGCGAGCTTCTACGGCAAAGCGGGGCCGCGCGAAGTCGACTAGCCCGACTTGGCCGGCGGGAAGTGGGCTGTTTTTATCTGAGTAGATGGCTCGCTGGCTCAATAATTGGCGGTCGGAGGAGATCACGCATGCGAGATCAGGGCCTGTGCATGGAACTCAGCCGTTTTTCCCAACAATAAGGGTCCTTGGTTGAAGTAAACAGCCCCTGAGTGTTTTGAGAGGCTGAAGTCGTTTGCATGTTAGAATCTCGAGCACCTGGAGTTCCGACCCCTTGAAAAAATCGGGAAAACTTCGCCTGCATGTCAGTTTCTCGCCCACCCTGGGTTCCAACCCCTTGAAAAATCGCTCCAGCCGCGAAGCGGCTGAAGAGGTTTGGTTTTTAGAGATTGTGTCCTCCATAGCAAAGAACTTTAACCCTCGAAAAACTAAGGGGCTGTTTGCTTTAATATAGAAAATCGTCACCCTTTATGTTTGAAAAAAACGGCCTAGTTCCATGCACAGGCCCTGATCTTGCATGCGTGATCTCCTCTGACCGTCAATTATCGAGCCAGCGAGCCATCGATCTCGCTGTCTCGGCGACTCGGCCGAGAGCGGTCACTGCTGCCAGCCGACTGGCGCCGAAGCCATCCCGTACTCCGTCCTCCCCTGTACCCGCTGAAGAGTGCTGGGGCCGTATGCATATCGCCCCCGACGGGGAATGGGGGCCCCCTTCATGGGGGAGGGGCACCCGGCGGGGGTTCCGTATTGCATCATGTCTCGAGAGCCCCCGGCAAGTGGCGCTATCTCACCTGCGGGGGCTCCCAACGTCCCCTACTCCGGACTAGGGGGGAGCTGAAGAATTTCAGCATTCTTGAGCATAGAGCATATTTTTCCATAAGGTGCAGCTTTACGGATAATATTCTCCATTTTAGAAGAAAAATATTTTCTTTTTCATAAATGCAGCTATGTTACAATTTTCCTGCAAAAAAAAACTTTCTATTTTTTGCAGTTATTTCCCACACTTCATTTTTCTTCCAAAAATTGATGTTTTTGAGTTTGTCTTTTCATTTTTTATGCTATTTCAACAGATTGGAATGTTTTTTGCAGTCAGAATCCAAAACAAACCGCATTGAAAAAATTTTGTTTAAAGGCAGTGGTCGCGATCAAATATGCTTGTCGTCTTTTCTCTCTAAATCCTTTCCTGGGTCTCGAGTAGTAGGACCTATAAGAAAAAATCGCGAAAAAAACACTGTTTTGGGCCGAATTTGAAACCTGAACTTTCTTGTCTTTTGATGGTGGACGAGCCCTCTCCACATCATCGGCATCGATGACCTCTTATATCAAGAACATCAGCTAGCTTGAAATTGAATGTCAATCAATGAACCTTGGAATTTATGTGTGTATCTAGTCAAAAACATTGACTGAAGTGATGCTTTCATTATTCAACCTCTTTTATTCGTTAAATTTGCATTTATTTCGTCCTCTCAATGCCGATGATTTTTGACTGCTCGGCATGAGACTGCGATCTGTTTCGTCATCGCTGTGCACGTGTGCACGAACTAACTTCTTTAGGCCCTAGAAACTCTATTTGTCGACCGTTTTTCACCGCGCTACCTTCATAGTTTTTCAGCTCTTTTTGATCTAAGTTGATTTTTGTAGTTTTTTCGATAACGTTTTTCATCGTGACCACTGCCTTTAATGAGTTGATCGCGACCTCCGGTGGTTATGCGCATTCGATTCTTCCACCAACAGACGGCTTTTTTTCCATAAAAAAACAGAACTGAAAAAAATTGTTTTGAACTTCGTTCATCGCTAACTCCATGAACTATAAAAAATATCTTCAGAAAATACATTTCTTCTTAGCAATATATTTTTTATGTTATCGTGATCTTTCCTCTTCGAATTTCGATATTAAGTCGAGACATCACTATATGCGGCTCAAAGAACAAAGAAGCTTTATAGAAATCTTGAAAAAATAGTGGGCGCGCAAGTGACACCATCACGCCGCAATCGCACACAACATTTCATTCGACGACAAGCAATTCCATCGAAGCGGGGAGTCTCCCTGCGGAGAGAGTGATGGGGTCCCTCACTATGCATCGAGGGGCTCCCCATGTTCTGATCTCCGGGAAACTCCCGCTTGGGGACGGGGACTCCCATCCTCTCCGGTCGGGGGTGATATGCATACGGCCCCTGGAGAGCGAGAACGAGCGTTCTCCCCACGTATGGACGGAGCCTGATGGAAAGTAATGATTGATTAGTGACGATTTTGCAGCTCTCCTCTACACTCGAAAATTGCCAAATAGAAAGGAGAAAGCAACACCGGAGAGAGAGCAAGGTCTTATCCAGAGTATTCCTCACACCTAATGGCTAAAGTGTTGGCAGAGCTCAAACATTGGAGGTCGCCACTTTTTGACTACTAAACGAGCCGCGAAAGGGTGTTCGGCGGCGCACAACGCGAGTTTCTGCATAGCTGAACGATTGAAATTGAAACATTATAGAAAAACCATTGCTGACTACATACTGTACTGATTTTCCTCAGAAGTTTTCACTTTTAATGTAGATTCGGGACTTCAAAGTGAGGGTTTCGCTAGATTCTGAGCACATTGGTGCTGCGAAAACTGGGTTAAGGGGAGAACCTTACTTGGAGCGATGTTATCGCAGTCAGAAGGGTGATGTAGCACTGGTCGCCGCGCACGACAAAGGAATCGAGAAGTCGCGGTTAGGTCAGCCGTCGCACGCGGCGTTTGCGTGGCAGCTGCTACAAGCGACGGCATCGCGCTCAGATCGCGTCTAAACCATAGTTTTTTGCGCGATGCCTGCTGTTTAGCGCTCGTTCGCAAATCCATCACATCGCAGCGCCCTGCGCTGCGATGTGGGGACATCGCGGGAGCTTTCTTTGAAATTTCGTGGTTTCCTCCTCTTGTTTCAATCTTTCCCTCTTCTTTCTTTTACTCCATTTTCATTCTGTGTCTCCTCGAGCTCGGTTAAACCATTCACGACCGCACGCGTCGCCTACCACTTTGAACCGCACGCTTTTAAAAAATCGAAATATCTGCCAGAAGGACGAATTTCGAAGCTTTCTCGTGTTCAATGTATTACCCTATCCTAAACTCGACTGCGGAAGTCGTGGTCCGTCGGCAGCTCCATTATATAGCACTATGTTCAAATTTTTGTGAAAATAGCTGAGGCTCAATCGGAAAAAATTTTTTGCGAAAACATTTTCTCGAGCACATTATTAATCATTTTTCCTTTCACTGCCGTTTCTCAGCTCACTCAGGAGGAAACTTCAATTCAAATCACGTTCTGTTTATCTGGAAACGTGCCACGACCATGACTAAACCTACCATGACCCTGAAACCCTGAAACATCGTGTTTCTTGAATTTAAACGTTTTTATTTACATATTATTCAACAGAATCAAAACCCTGCTCTGTCATATTTGTGCATGTTTGGATGAGGGCGCGAAACGGCGTCGAAGTATGGTTTCTCTTTAGCGCGATGTACATCGCAGAGCAAATCACATCGCGCGCGATTTTCGTGGCGCGATGTAAGTAAGGTTCCCCCTAAGTTTGGTCAAAAATGGCATCACAGTGACGTCGCGGGCTAGAGAATGAGTAAAGTTATGACTAATCTGATATCACCAAGGATGTGGTCCAGAAAGGTTGAATGTTTAACATGCTGCGGAGAACTTTTTGAAGGCGGAATACAAAAGTGGTAAGCTACATTGAAGATGGCGACTTTCGAGATGGATGCGAAATGGCCTGCGATTCGAGTAGACGTTCTACAAAAGGTATTCGGGCGCAGTTCCGAGGAATAAAGTTGTTGGGGTTATCTACGGAGGGCAATCTTGGGAGCGCTTCCGTGTGTGACGAGGAGTGTATTTGCGGGGGGCGTATCTCTTTTGTGGAGGGGCGCTGAGGGGGAGTGAGGACCACTTCCAGAAATTATTTTTAGGCGAGCCTACGACAGGCAGACGATTGCGGCTGAGGACGTCTGGAATGGGCGAGAGGGTCCTCTGAACATGGCATATGGCGACGGTCGCTGGTTTGACATTCGTGTGGTACATTCGGGGGTCGAAAATTCTGTGGATCTTGCTTGAAAGGGGGAACTGAATACAGTTCTGTTAAGTTAAAAAAGCAGTGTGTAAGTCCAGGCAGGCGAAGGGGAGTTGCATGCCGGGTGGCTGGAAAATGGGGGTCTAAACCGAGAAAAAAATTACGAAAATTGTGTCATGGGTGTTTGAAGGGGACTACAATTTTGAGTGAATCAAGGCCGTGAGAGGGCCCAAAAGTGTCGTAGTATAACGTTGATGCGATTTCCGTGGTGGAAGAGTTCCATTTTCGTCCGTCGACCCACTATCGCCTGGCGGGGCGAGGGTGAGCTACGACAGCGGGATGGAGGCCGTGAAAAGTCGAAGTTGGCGACTATGGAGATGGGCACGAAATCACCTGAAATTCGGATAAGGCATTGTTTGAAAAATATACTGGCCGATTTTCAAGGAATGAAGTTGTTGGGGTGCTCTACATTGAGCGAATTTGAAAGTGTTTCCGTGCAATGTGTGGCGAAGAGTGTCTTTGCGGGGGGCGTATCTCTTTTATGGAGGGGCGCTGAGGGGGAGTGAGTGAAGTTTCCAGAATTGTTTTTAGGGCGAGCCCATGATAGAGAGACGACTGCGGCTGAGAACGTCTGGAACGGGCGAGAGGGTCTACTGAACATGGCCCTTGGCGAAGGTCGCTAGTGAGACTTTCGCCAGGTGGTACTTTTGAGGGTCGAGAATTCCGTGGGTAATCCTTGAAACAGGGTCAAGCGGTGTTGTGGAATTCCACAACGAGGGTTCGCAAAATTTTTGGCTCGAAAATGATGAGGGGGGGGGTCGCGAAAAATTGAACGACAAATGAAAATTTCCGGAAGTGGTCGGAAATCATAAGACACCTTTTCAGAACTTTATTAGGTAGTCCAATTCAATATCTAATAGAGCTACTCTCTGTCGCGACCCGGGGGGCGAGACCCCTCCTCAAGCATCGGCGGCGTGAGGGGAACATCCAGCCCGGGACCACGTGTGTGGCGATTCAGAACGATCGGGGACTGCACTCTAAGCTCGCTTCCTACACTGCCACTGCGGGAATAATTATTACTAGGCCCTGATGCCCCGATGAACTACGACCTCTGCGACAACAATTACTCATCGCATTTGACCACTCCACCACGAGACTACACTCTAGCCCACTGGTTAGCTACTCCAGTGAGCAATCAATAATCACACGCTGAAATGTTGTCATCAACCAATAGGGCTCAAAGCCCGCGGCCCTCGACCGCTCAAAAGTCTGTAATATTGCTACACGACAGAACACCAGAGTTGGGGGTTAAGCATTTACCCGTATAGTTATTAGTACACATGAAACCTACAACTAAAGGACGGACCTCGTCCTGTCACCAGGGGTCATAAAACCTAAGTGGCTTACCGGACCAGGGTCTATCGTCGTACACTCTCTGCGAGACGTGCGTCATCGCGGGAGTACGTAATAGTGCAGCTGGCCCCTTGCTCTATTGTCCTCCCTTCGGACGTCTGCGTTCTAGGCAGTACGGTGAGTCGTCTGGGAAACCATTTCATGCTACCACACCATGCTGCTCGGGCAGGAGCTACACTCGACTGCGCTGTACGTGAGGAGTTGACAAGAGCGACTGGTTGGGGCTCGGTTTTGACCATTGCGACCATTGACGACTATCGATCATCGGCGACCCATGCGACCATTCGGCTCGACTGGACCCGGCAATGCGGGCGATCACTGCGCGGTGAGGAGTGGACACTGTCTGTCCCGTGGCTGACGTGCCACCTCATCGACTTGAGTGGGCGTGTCTAGCCGCGCATTCGATAATTCAACCGTACTAGTGCGCCACAAGACCCCACTGCCGGTGTTCTCTGCCAGCCTTTAAGGGATCGATGAAAGGAGTCGGACGAAAGTCACGACACTCTCCTTGCTGACGAGTTCAGGGGTAGTTCTATTAAATTTTCGACATTGACGGTTCGGTGTGATGAAATGCTTCTGAGTTGGTTAGCAATTTTCATTGGTACAAGGTCGACCACGTTTGCATGTGGTGTGAACTAAACTTGATGCTGAGCTTTGCCATCGTTAGAGCAGCATTAATAACTTCTTGGTTAAGATCGAGAGGATTTAATAAATGCTGTTTTGTGTAGTGTTTCTGTTTTCAAATGTATGGAATAGAAAAGCAATATTAAAAATTTATGTGATTTGTGAGGGAAGTATAAAGTATTGCCTGAATGACTGTTATGTAACTCATTGATTTTAATCGTCGCTTAGAATGACGACGTTGAAGATTCTGGCTTTGCAGGTAGCGGATAGGATGCGCCTCTCCTCTATAGATTTGAGCCTGTGATTCTGTCTCTCGCCATGAGCCATCATCTCTCTAAGTGGAGAGATCACAGAGCCTTACAAACATCTGGAATAATCGAGGGTGATAGGTACACGATATAGGGAAGCGGTAGCAGAATAGGAAACACGTCTTTTATCCGCCTTCTTTGCACGCTTCAGTGGACCTATGCTCTAAAGGCGGGCTTACTCCGTGCCTGAAGAAACACCTAAATAGAACTGAGTGCCACACAGCGTCAGCTGATTTTGGTATAATCTGGGACGGTAGTAATCCATGCGAGACTACGAGTTTTATGTCGCGAGCTGACGTATGAAACTCGCAGAATGAACTGATTGAAACCGGGTCCATACACGCATCATCATGCGAGGTGTTGCTATTCTTTGCAAAACTTCGTCACTCTAAGGAGTTGAACCCGCAGCGCTTTTAACCATAGCGGCGATCACTGGCATTGCACCGAGATCGCACTTTGACCTGGTGATGTTTTTATTGTAGGTGTCTTCCATTGCGAACACAGCATTGTGTTTTTGGCCCCAGCAGAGGCTCAAACTAGTAGTTAATGTCGGAGCACCTACTTAAAAGCCTAATTAAAGGCACAGTTCAAGCTCAGGGGCGAAAGTTGTGATTTCTACACAATTGTGGAGTAGACCCACCCTGTATAACACCTGCCAAGTGTGCGCTCTCAATTCCTCCGAATAAGGGAGATATAGGAGGAAGCCACCCTGGGGCGCCCACATCCGGAAGCCACTTTGGCACGCCCCTTTTACGATCTTTCGAGCTCAACAGTGGCGAGATGAGCGATGATTTCCGATAAATAGCCCCGTTCTTTCCTTCATTCTCAGCCTCTCTCTTTATCCAGGTCGGCTCGCATACATCGGTTGCAATTGACGGAAATTACAAGCCTCGGACAACTCGTCCACCATGCTTCCGCACCTCGATTTTTGAGGGGCCATAACTCCGTTTCCAGAGAGTCTTGTACGATTGCAGAGGCATCATTGGAACTACCGTAGGACCGCTTTCAAGATACGCAAGAAAACAGAAAAAACGATTCTGAGGTTGGACTGCGCTATTAAAGGCAGTGTTTACGAAAAAATATTGCACGTTTTCCTGGGTAAAACGTAAGCTTTGGGTCCCTCTAGAAAGATGAAGAACGGAAGTGCGACGAAAAATGGCCGGTAAGTGGGCGAAAATCTCGTGGGCCAGCCAACCCACTGGGCTACTCCGCCCACGTCCTATAACAATTACCCTGATCTCGTGGTTAGATGAGCGATGGTTTCCGATCGAAAGCTCCCTTCTTCACTTCATTCTCAACGTCTCTCTTTACTCAGGTCAGCTCGCACACAACGGCTGCAAAAAACGGGATTTACAAGCATTGGACAACTCGTCCACAATACTTCCCTAACTGAATTTCGAGAGGCCATAACTCCGCTTCCAGGGGGTCTTGAACGATTCCAGGGACATCATTGAAATCAGCATGGTACCGTTTTCAAGATAGGCGGAAAAACAGAAAAACGACTTCTATCGTGAACACTGCCTTTAAATTGATAGAGAAATGAAGCATTGAAAATTGTACACTAAAGGCGTTTATAATAGAGTGGTTGGTCAAGCGGAACTCAAACCTCAATTCCTACATACTTGTAGAAAGCATGTGTAAGAATCTATTTTAGTCGTTCCTCATTCGAGTAGATTAGATCGGCCTTCTGGGCTACACTAAAAGGACCTCATTAACTACACGCCTATTCATTTTCCTCAACGTTCTTCGACGGATTCTATTTGTTGTATAAATATGATTGCTGTTCATCCTTGCCGCATTTTTCACCTCTAAATTCTTGGGTCAAACCTACTGTTGTCTATTTCTTGTCAGCACCTACTACCCTCGCACAAAAGCAGGACTTTCTAATCTCTGACTTTTTCTATCGTTTGAACGACCGCATGAGCAAAAGTCTTTGTTGGCTCGAAAAAAAGTTTTCTCACCCATCCGGAAAAAAATCATGCTTCTCCTGATAACTTGGGCATAGCAAAATTAATCCTTTTTTGCACATTTCGAGTACTGGTACCTTATCAAATCGAACTAATAAGGTCATAACTGTAATGAAAAGTTCAAATGTCCTACTAACTCTCGCAGCTTTGAGGTTCTGCTAGAAAATTTGTAGACACTGTGAAAAAAATTGTAAAAACGTTTGATTACACTCAGCCCATACCGTGAGTTTTTGTGAAATTTCGAAATGAATTTCCGCTTATCCTCCTGAACAACCAGCAACGTGTCCGGGAATTTTATTTTTTGTGAATCCAGAAATTGAGCTAGTAGATTGAGACATATGAAATCACGAATTGAACTTCATGGAAAATTCAAATCATATGATCCTCGCACTTGACGAAATAATCATTTTTTATCGAATAAAAAACTTTTTTATTCGACTTCTTTCTCAGAACACGGATTTACAGGAAATTGAGGACCTCCTTGAGAAAATTAGGAAGTTTTAGAATTGTGAAAAATTTGATAAGACAAAGATTTATATTTTTGTTGCACCTACACAGTTACACTTGTACTTACTGTCCGAGTTCGTGGCGTATCAAAATCTGCCTCGGAAACTCAGTCGAACGAGGAAAGTAATGCTCGATATTTTCTGCATCACCCTGATACATGGCTCCGTTTAGGATCTCCGAGAAATTGAATATTGAAGAACAAAATTCAAAACATCACATTTCGATCACTTTTTGGAAATCGAAGAATCAAAATACGAAACTTCCGAACGTAGTCGAAAACCGAATGTTATAAAAAAGAAATAAGAAATTCGAAATTTCGCGTGAGTCTAAAATCGATTCAATCGGAAAAAAATCTAAGGAACAACTTCGGTTCACATTGCTCGACATCGTAGAATTATGACCTCATAAATTTGATTTGGTAACATTTCAGTGCCTGAATTGTACTAAGTAAGATTAATTTTGCTATGCCCAGCAATCAGTAGCAAATACCCGCTCCTTCCAGCTGAAAACGCGAAAATCATGGATTTATGACATCATCAGTCCAGTTTGATAACGTATCAATTTATTACATGTGTCAAAAGGAATTAATTTTGCGATTTACAGGTCATCAGGAGCAAGTTATCGCTCCACCGGTGTGAAAACTTTTAACTCGAAGAGCTATAACCTTATCAATTGAGTTTGATATAGTTTCAACGCCTGACTTCTGCCAGAAAATTAATTTTGCTATTTCATAGATAATTAAACCTAATACTCGCTTTTCTGTCTCTTAAAATGCTCCAGATCTTATGAATATGTTCATATCACTTCCGATTTGATAATTCATCAAAGCTAGATTAGTGCGTTAAAATAGCTCTATAATCAAGTTTTTCTACGCCAACATGACCAAATCTCGGCTTTTACGCGTTAAAAACGTGCGATCTACCGGGATTTTTGTCGAGGTCGGCTGTCAATAATTTTATGACTGCCATTGTCTGCGCGCTTGCTGACAGCCTGAGTGCAAAACAGCACCCACCTCGGCACATGAAGGACGGCGGAAAAAGTGCTCCGCACCACTTCTTTCTCTCCCGAAACTGGGAGTATCTCGCGGTCTCTACCACCGCTGCGCTGTTTCGCCTTTCGCTGCCCACCTCGCCTAGAGACAGAGCCTGCTGCCAGTTTCAGCGATCTCGCGAGGGTGCCCGAAACCATGACTTTTACCCGCAATGAGCTCCATAGAAGCGAGCACAGGATAGGAAGCAGATTGTGACCATTTTGCACCAGATGTGGAAGATGGGTCCCTTCGAAGTCGGGGAACACTATGAATACGGTTTAGGAACCGGTTTATTGCTATATCGCCTCAAATTCGCCTCTTCTTGTGAGGTCGAAACTCGCAGAATACCTGCATGTTTTGGCCATTTCGAAACTCGTAGTTCCGAATGGATTACTACCACCCCTGGCTAAATGGGTCATTTGAATTGACATAGGCCAGTGCACTAGCTCCCGCAATCCAAATTGTTTTAGTCTCTTCAGTGAAAAGATTCTTCCACTTTCTGCTCGATTTTGATAAAGCGAGAATCTGAACAGCACGACTTTTGAAAATCCATTCTTTGATCGCCTATGGTCACCTTTCGGTGTGCCAACATACCGGCAGTGTCTTTTTTCAACTGTTCTCCACCAAACATGGAATCTTTCCGGGCGAACACGTCAGCACCTGGGCTCTCATCTTTGAGATGTAACAAAACGTAGAGGATTTACGAAGCTGATTCTGATCCCGATGAAGCCGAGGTTGATCCATGGTCCGGTATTATAGAATTGCGAGCGAGTTTTAGTTCGGAATTATAGCGTGTTCCCCTCGTTTATAAACGGGTAACATGAAGGCTCCTGGAAGGAAAAAGTCACCAGGGAGAGTAGAAGCATCCATCCCAGCATGCTGAAATCTACATTGAATTCTGTAAAAGAGGGGTCTCCCAAGCAAAAGTCATTTGGTTCGCGTTACAAACGTTTCAACAAAAAGGGAACAATAGGAAAGTGGAATGAGGAGAGTGTACAAAAAATGAACAATATCTTCTAAAAACTCTTTTCTTCGTCGAAACTTCCAAACAGCGGAGACAAACCGTTGCGGTTTTGTATGAGGAAGCGATAGATACATATTTTATCGGCACCCACATTATAAAAGTCCTTTATGGAGCCAAAAGCGCTTCCTCATAGAGAATCACCACGGTTTGTTTCTGCTGTTTGGAAGTTCCGACGAAGAAAAGAATTTTTAGAAGATATTGTTCATTTTTTGTACACTCCTCATTCCACTTTCCTATTGTTCCCTTTTTGTTGAAACGTTTGTAACGCGAACCAAACCACTTTAGCTTGGAAGACCCCTTTTTTACAGAATTATTCACTTTTTCTTGATATTACGCAGTAATATCCCATGCAAGAATTTCGAGTAAAGACCTCTTCATCACCCCACTGGATCAGTCCTCTTTCTGTGGTCACAAGAATCAATGACCCAAACTGTTATGAAACTATCTCAGGAAAATCAACCGATGTGGCTGACAAGACCGATGTTCACATGATAATATTAGCTAAGAAATGAATTATATATATGATATCATTCCACATAATTCATTCATATTGATCGCGTTAGCCACAGCTGGCTACACCGGGTGTTATTTGCAACCTTCATATTTTTCATACGAACCGACAGGTCGGCCACGGTGATTTTCTCAACCAACCCTGACAGGGGTCTTAGGCCCCGGTTATAGTTGGTCGCTCAGACGTAGCCAGCCCGGTCGATAATCATGAAAGCCTGCTGGCCTACAGCCGGATGCAGAATCTGCCCGCAGTTCTTCGCTTGCGAATGAAACTACATAACTCAAAACCTGCATAGTCAGAAACTACCTTCCATTCCAGTTGGACACTTTCACATTAGTGTAAGGAAACGGTTTTCCATACTCATTATTTCGATTCCTACGCCCCATTCCTTCGCAGAACAGCCGCTTCGATTCCATGAATTTGATATGAAAAAGCTCTGCTGAGCTGCGAATGGAGATAGCTCTAACAATTTGTTTTTGAATTTGGATGCTGATAAGCAAGTACCATTTATTGCAGAAAAAATCAGTAGGCTGGTGAAGAAGAATGAGGGAGCACTCAAAATGGGGTTGTGTGAATGACCTCAGCGCGTCCCGGAACTGAAAAGCAGCCTGGGGTGCGTTCCGAGAACGTTCCCAAGACGCTGTGGGAGGCAAAACAACCTCCCCATGGAGAAATTTGCTTTCCATGGATGTGAATTATAACTGAAAATTGCTCCCACGTGGCCGTGGCTTCGTTTCCATGGACGCGTTTTGCCATGGGAATGTTCTTCGAACGCACCCCTGGTAACATGGCTTACATAACATCTCAAGCTTTCTGCACGCTATGCTTGCCGTCCTTACACTTTTACGAAAGTTTTGCAAGGTGTTCTCAGACTCCTACGCGAATTCCGATGCACCCAGCACACTATCTCAGACGACTAGCGCAAAGCTCAAGACTCTGGCTCATTGTTCGGGGTATCCTGCACAATTTTCCGGATGACCAGTGACGGGTCCGGGACTCCTAATCACTCTGTGGGGTGGGTGTCCTGCACAATTTCTCGGATGACCAGCAGCGGGTCTCGAGCACCTGCCCACTCTCCGGGTTTCCACGACGTCCTGATGACGTCATCAGAAGCTCGAAGCACTTTTCACGATGCCCCGATGACGTCATCAGAAGCCCGAAGCAGTTTTCACGACGTCCCGATGACGTCATAATAAGCCCGAAGCACTTTTGGGACTATCGCATGGAGCACGGGGGGGCGCATCCGATTCGCTCATGAAAATCAATGGAAAACCTGATAAAAGATGTTTGATGCTGCTATCAATCATTGTTATTGATGAAGTTCTGGGGTCGTATTCGCCAACAACCCGCCGAGGGAAGTCGAAGGGAAGCTGAAAGGATGATACCGCGCGCGGCAGAGGAGCAGATCAACCCATCTTACACAATGTAAGATGGAAATGCAAACTGTCTTACGTATCGATATCACTGCGAAAAGATAAAGATTCCATCGCAAAGCGGCCATTCTTCAGCTATGTGATTCGAAAAGTTCCGGCGGTCGCGAGGGAAGCGCAGGCAGGCGAGAGGTGGCCGTGGAGCGCGCATTTCGTACTGAAATTTCACCTCATCTACCCTTCGACTCCCCGGCGGGTTGATGGCGAATACGACCCCTGTAGAAATACTTCGATTGGTAGCGTTATAGATCGTTGGTTCATTGCATTTCTGACTTGAATCTTGAGCCCCCCCCCCGTCTAGGATAGTCCCGCACTTTTCACAACGTCTCGATGGCGTCACCAATAGCCCGAAGCACTTTTCGCGATGACCCGATGACGTCATCAGAAGCCCGAAGCACTTTTCACGACGTCCCGATGACGTCATCAGGAGCCCGAACCACTTTTTAAGACGTCCCGATGACGTTATCAAAAGCCCGAAGCACTTTCCGCGATGACCCGATGACGTCATCAGGAGCCCGAAGCACTTTTCGCGATGACCCGATGACGTCATCAGAAGCACAATGCACTTTTCACGACGTCCCGATGACGTCATCAGGAGCCCGAACCACTTTTCACGATGTCCCGATGACGTCAACAGGAGCCCGAAGCACTTTTCACGACGTCCCGATGACGTCACGAGAAGCTCGAAGCGCTTTTCACGATGTCCCGATGACGTCATCAGAAGCCCGAAGCACTTTTCACGACGTCCCGATGACATCACGAGTAGCCTTTGAGTCCTAGCAGATCAAATGATGGCAGCCCACTGCTTCAATGAATAGAGGGTGGGAGGGAGGCTAAGAGCCCGTGAAGCCTATATTCACGACCATGAAGGCACAGTAGACCCATATAAAGCAACACCGCCTTTCCTTCTATAGCATACCATAAACGCCGCGACGCAGTGTAATGTGTTCGTTGGCGGCGATCAAGGCAAAGCGCTGTTCATAAAGGCTACCAGGAGGGCTTAGAGGTGGTTTACACTATGCGCATCTAGTGGCTCATAACGTGGTATGCGAGGGCGTAGTTTCAGCAATGTCTAGTCCCTTTCCTGAAAATCGTCAAACAAAAGCTCGCGTTTAGCTGCAGTTTACCGCGGACTTACCGCAAGTTAACTCGCGTCTTCAAACCCATTTACTACCACCCTAGATGAGTCAAAACCCCGGATAACGGTTAAAGGCAGCATACACGCTCGTAAACGTGATTGAGATAGCCATGGAAATAGAATGGTATGGTCCAGCGATTACAACGCCTACGCATTTTGGAAGTGGTCAAAAAGCGACCCACAATGCCGCTACATAAGTTAGAAGACATTAGCCCCGCCCTGTATTTTCACGTGCCCCTATATTTAGATCTTTTCCTGCAACGCAAGGGTGCTGGGTCATGATTCACACCGTCGGTACTGTTGGTAGGTTGCCTAACAAGTGAACCACACACGTCACTGACGGCGAAGATGACCCAGCAACCCTGATTTGGAGCAAAAGAGCAAATACAGGGGGCGTGAAATCACAGGGCGGGGCTAACTTCTAACTTATGTAGCGACATTGTGGGTCATTTTTGACACTTCAAAATGCGTAAGCATTATGTTGTAAGCCATACGGTTCGATTCACGTTGTTATCCCAACCACGTTTACGAGCGTGTATGCTGCCTTTAAACGAACAAAGGATAATCGGATCCCCTAGTGCCTACATGGTCGCGAGCATCTTAGAAACCCGTGGCGTCCAACGGGTGGTTGACACGTCACTTTTGTGGCTTACCGGTTGCTGGGTGGTTTGACTGCAAGGGGAGGATCGACTGTCTGTCGACTGTGATATGACCGATCGACTGTCTGTCGACCGCGGTCGACAGCACGTCGGCCGTTTACACAAAGTGACGTGATTCCCTTGTTTTCTTCCACGATCGCGCGTATTGATAAGTCCTGATACGATGTTGTTCGGTTCGTCATCTGGTTGTGTTCCTCATTATAATGATGTGTTTTCTTATACATAGTTTTCACATTTTCTGATCCAGTATTGTTGTATCATAGATGTTCTTCTAATGTCACCTGTTTTCCACATAAGACTATTTTTGCAATCACTTTGCTCTTGTACTTCTTACAGCATTCTATTATTTGAAAACTATTCGAATGATTTTTTCGAAATTCAAACGATCGAAGGTTCGAACTTCGTATACTTCAAAAAATATTTTCGAGTAATATTAAATTTTTGTATACTCCATTACGGACGTATTCAAATTCTACATTATTTCGACTAATCAAAATGCGCAATCCCCATTTCATCAGATGCTTTTTTTCTCTGATCAATCCTTGAGAATATATCGATGATTAACAAATATGAACCTTATACAACCCACGAATCTTGAGAAAGTTCCGCCTTCGTGAACGGCGGTCCAGGTCTCCTGTAACGTCGGCGAGGATCCTGATTAGACTGCGTTCACTGTTAAAGGTCGGCGCAAAATCGGTGCAATGCCTCATTAGGATCCATTCCGACGTTACACATCTTAATTAGGATTTTTTTTTTCGGGCTAACCAGGCTGAGGTTTCAAAAGCTTGTCATGTTCAAGATCAAAGCACGCGTAGTCGGCGCAGAATTGTCCTTCAGCTCAGTGTTTCTTTGCAGTTCACGCGCCTATATTTATGACTGACAAAGCACAACACCCACCCTCGAACTTCGCGAAAAGCGCGTTTTTTGCGCCCCTTTGGAATAACTCCGTGAATTTTCGGGGTTTTGGAGGTAAAAAATATTGCTAGAATCGTCACATCAAGATCTATAAGATGGTGTCAAAATTTCATTGATCTCCTAAACTATACATTAGCTATTGGTATGTTGCTCTTTCCATAGCACGTTTTGACTCATCAGGACGCTCGGCCATCACTTTCATTTTTTTAGCAAAATACCTATAATTAGGATATAGTTCAAAGACATTATTGAAATTTTGACACCATCTTGTAGATCTTGATGAGACGATTGTCTCAGCGATTTTGATGTTTTTAATAAAAAGCCTTTATCCATGATTTAGCGCGGGAATTTGGCGCTTGATATGGCATGATATATGATCACAAGTTGCCATCCTGGTCATATACTGCTATACTCATAACTTGTGATCTCATATATCATGCCATAATAACCGGCATCAAATAATGCAAAAACATCAAAATTCTGTCTCTTCAAAAAAAGCCTCAAAGCTTTCACTGGATTTAATGCTGATATGTGCTCACCAGATCATACCCGCGTCAACGGGTGCTTGCTGATTGCTGTTTTGCTCTACACAGTTCATGTGTGAATAGCTGATGGATGCAGAAACGGGTGTCGGTGATGTAATGGTAACACTCTTGCCCAGAAAGCGTAATGCAGGTTCGTCTCCGCCTGACATCTGAGCTTTGCGTTCAACTCAGATCTCAGCAACATCCTGCCCCTGAAAACATCTGAGTTTTGCGGAGGCTGAAAAAACTCAGATTCTTTCGCTGACGGCAATATCTTTCTCACCGGCCGAAAACTGAGCCGAAATTCCAAGTAGAGGAGGTATCTCTTGCCGAGGCTCAAAACGTGAAAAACGTGTTTTTTCGCTGGATGTACTAACTTCGGCGATTCACTGGGCTACCGCTGCTGTTCGTGCCAGCACCAAACAGCCCGGAATCGGAGCCGCCTGAGGCCCGGATGTTGTTTCGCTGATTGCCAATTCAGGCCCGATTCGGCCCCGAGCCAAGCGCAAACAGGAATCGGAGCCGCATGACGGAGCAGCCGGCTCGTTCTCTCAATCTCAGTGGCCCGGTGAAGCCGACTCGCAGGCCTGGGAGCAGCAACGTGCCAGAAGCCGATCGTCAGCAGCCCGGACAGCAATTGCCGAGTGGCCCGCCTCTGAGAAGCCTGAGGGTCAGCGGCCCTGGCAACAACGAAGCCGACTCGCCTGAGGCAGTTCGACACGAGCCGAACTTTTGTTCGAGGGGTATTGGTACATCGGTACCGATCAGAAGCAGGTAAAACTGTGTTGACACATCGAACCGACGAAGTAGGTAAAACTGCAACCCATACGCCGTTCCCTCTGAGAATCTGAAGGTTAGCACTCATGTAAGCTCTCTAAGCCAGTTCTACTACAACCCAGACCCAGGGACGAGTCTAACAGCAATCCTCACAAAAAGGTTCGGAGAATAAGATTTAGTGTTGAGTTCATCACCTGGAAAGAAGATGTGGTGCTGTTGCGGTCAATACACTAATTATACTATAGATTACTAGATTTGTCACAAAATCAGCCGATCAGCTAATGTTATAGGGTGATGTTTCGTTGTTCATAGCCTTTTCTTCTCGGTTTTCGTCGTTTCAAATATATTATCAGTGTCTTTGGTAGGAAATTGCTTTTCTACGTAAGGCGAATTTGCAGTTTTCGAGAGCCGCAGAACTTTTTAAAAAATCATGCTTGGAAATAGTGAAAACTTTTTGAAACGATTTATAGTTTTCGTGAAATTATTACTGGAATGGTTTTGAGTCACACTCGATACCGTTTTCAAGTGGTGAAAGAAAATTCTGAAACATCGATCGCAGACATGTTTTGTACTTTTGGCCAACGAGGGGGAGGGACTGCTCGTAGTCCCATCGATGCCTCACAAAACAACCTTCTTGATCCTGATTTGGATTTTAACTGATGAACACTAAGAACTGTTCTATAGAGCGTGCAGATTTAATTTTGATTTTTTATATACGTTTCATTCCTATATTCATGAATAGTCTTATTAAGCCTTCATAGTGTTCTTGTCAAGTTTTCACGAAAAACGACCAACAAATCGTAGGATGATCTGCACGCCCTGCCCTGTCTCAAGCGCTATGTATGCGCTTTAAGTATGGTGACAGGGTTTCAAATGTCATCCCGTTGAAATATATGTGCGCCTGATCGGCTTCTGTGGCCTTTTTATAAACCTCTCTCTCGAAACGTGAAAAAATTCGTAGCGTTAAACCGTTTCTGAAATTAGTTATGGGCAAACGCCTGAGGGGACTCAATTTGTAAGAAATTAGTCGACTCGTAGTCATCTTCGATGATCTTTTCTAATTCCCGTATGCGGGCTTAGAGAACTGCTTTAAGGGGAGTCATTTTTGAGCAGGAGGTGTCGGCTTGAAAACTTATTTTACCCAAGTCTTGAGACCCTCTACCAAAAGAACGTGAGGGCAAGTTGCTGAGTTCCATATATGGGCTCTATCAACTTCAGCGCACCCACATTATCGTTATTTTTTGCATTGCCTGAAGACGTACAGGCGTCTTACTTTGGGGTCGTGTGCGGAAGGAATTTCTTAATTGAATTCTCTACTTTTTCATTAATTTCGAAGGAAATCAATAATCGATCGATTTTTCAAAACGTTGCTAAAATGTGCACAGATCGATGGAAAACCTCCAGACGCATTTATTCTCCAAGTTTTACGCCTGTGCGTTATCAGCTAAACGAAAAAAGTGGCACAAATTCAGCTATCTAGAACTTCGACCAGAGCAAAAAATAGATTTCGGCAATTCGTCTTCGCGTTTTTTTTTTCAATAATGGGTTCAAGGACTTCAGCTATGACACGTTTTCAAGCAGAAGCTTTGCTCCAAAATGACCCTATTGGCGCAGTTCCTAACGGTCACATGAGGAACGAGAAACATTTACCGAAGCCGACTCAATGACGAGCTCTACTGTGAAAAATCGCGGACCCTTAAGGCTTCCGCTCACCATTTCTCTTAAAAACCATTTTGCGCACCAAAACTTCGTGCAGTACAAAAGAGAGGTCTGGTGAAAAGAACAGACCACTCAGGAGGATTAGCGACGGGCATATGTGTGCTTGGCAAGGCTAGAAATTTTGTCACCATATCTAAAGCCCACCCTGTATTAGTAAGTGAATGAAGTGTATGTGGATGAAGGGGATGTAATTGTTTCTCCCTCCCTTTGTTTGATTTTTTTCATTCATTTTTTTCTCGTTAGTGGTCACAGTATATGACAGTCAACACGAAACATCAAATAATCACAAGAAACATATAAAGGTTTGAAAAATCATTTTGAAAATTTTGCTCTTTGAATATATTCGAAAAAGCGAAGTTCGGGAATTTAGGTCGTTTTGATAGAGTACTTGATCTGCCCCAAGTTTCCGGGATATTTAGATGATCAACGAATTCATGAGTCTCCGGCCATTTTTTCACATTTGGCGATTGTGTATTCTCCGCTTGCCCCTGTCTTTCATAGCACTACCATGGAAGTGGTGCGCTTATTGAAGCTGAACCATGAATTCCAAGACTGGTATGTACTTTACAGAAAACAGTCGCTACGCGTCTATGATTGGTTTCTATGGTATGTACAAAAATGAAGCAAGCACTGGGCGACCAACAGGACAAGCTAGTCTACTAGACATCGCTGCTGAAAAGAGCAATTGGCTGAGCCTTGTAAGCCAAATGCAATTCATTCAGTCTAGACTGACATTGCAACAACTTCTGAGTTTTGCAGGAAAGACGTTTCCGGATACAGTTTCGAAGGCGACTACGCTTCTCTGATGGCTTCATGCGAACGCTCTTCTAAGATATCGTCTTCCTTGAGGCTTGTATATTTTCACTCTCGAAATATATCTCGAAAGTGTTGTTTTTCCCTCGAAATGTTTCCCGGTTGGGAAGCTTTGAACGAAAGTAACCGAAAATTTTGGAAAATCGACTAATAAACCACAGGTTCGTGATTAACGCCCCACAAAACCCCCTTGGGAGAATTTCAAGTCAAATCTGGAACATTTTCATAAAACGCTTCCAGAGCCCTCTAATCAGTATAAAATAACGCCCAATCGAAAGTTCGTACAAGTCCAAAACGTTGTCAGTCTAGACAGAGTATGGAAAATGCGCCTTCACACAAATTTTGCTCAGGGGGTAGCTTCGGACGCTAAACACATCTATGAGGTCCGTTTCCAAATTTTCGAAAGAATAATGTCTTTTTGAATGGTACAAAAAGCACAAAAAACAACCTTTTTAGGCTTATAACTTCTTGGAACCGGCAGCTCTGGGCGGGATACTGCGTAATTTTACTACTGACCGACTAGAGATACTAACGATACTAGTCGTTTCGGCAGATGCGTTTACAACTCTAAACACTTCCCTTGTTAGCAGATTTTAAAATGTGTGGGTGGTGTGTGAGTTGTGGAGTGAATTATTGTTATGGGTGGTGTGGGTGTGGGTGGTGTGGGTGTGGGTGGTGTGGGTGTGGGTGGGTGTGGGTGGGGTGTGGGTGTGGTGGTGTGGGTGGTGAATTGGTGTGGGTGGTGTGGGTGTGTGGGTGGTCGCTGGGTGTGGAGTGGCGGTGGTGTGGGTGTGGGTAGTGTGGGTGGTGCCAAAGTGTGGGTGGTGTGGGTGTGTGGAGTGGTGTGGGTGTGTGGAGCAGGTGGTGTGCGGGTGTGGTGAGTGTGTGGGTGGTGTGGGTGGTGTGTGGGTGAGTGTGGGTGGTGTGGGTGGTGTGGGTGTGGGTGGTGTGGGTGTGGGTGGGTGTTGGTGTGGGTGGTGTGGGTGTGGGTGTGTGGTGTGCAGACCAGCAGAGTGGTGTGGGTGGTGTGGGTGGTGTGTGGTGTGGTGTGTGGGTGGTGTAGGTGAGTGTGGGTGTGTGGGTGGTGTGGGTGTGAGTGGTGTGGGTGTGGGTGGTGTTGGTGTGGGTGGTGTGGGTGTGGGTGGTGTGGAGTGTGGAGTGGGTGTGGGTGTGGGTGGTGTGGTGTGGGTGAGGTGTGTGGGTGTGGTGGGTGTGGGTGTGGGTGGTGTGGGTGTGGGTGGTGTGGGTGTGGGTGTGTGGAGTGTATGTGGTGTGGGTCATGTCTGGTGTGGGGTGGTGGTGTGGGGTGTGGGTGTGGGTGGTGTGGGGTGTGGGTGGTGTGGGTGTGGAGTGTGGTGTGGGTGTGGGTGGGTGTGGGTGTGGGTGGTGTGGGTGTGGGTGTGGGTGGTGTGGGTGTGGAGTGGTGTGGGTGTGGGTGGTGTGGGTGTGGGTGGTGTGGGTGTGGGTGTGGGTGGTGTGGGTGGGTGTGGGTGTGTGGGTGGTGTGGGTGTGGGTGGTGTGTGTGGGTGTGGAGTGGTGCTGGAGGTGTGGGTGGTGTGGAGGTGTGGGTGGTGTGTGGAGTGGGTGGTGTGGTGTGGTGTGTGGGTGTGGGTGGTGTGGTGTGTGGGTTTGGTGTGGAGTGTGGGTGAGTGTGGGGTGGGTGCTGTGTGATTGTGGTGGGTGTGGGTGTGTGGTGGTGTGGAGTGTGGGTGGGTGTGGGTGTGGAGTGGGTGTGGTGGAGTGTGGTGGTGCAGATGTGGTGGTGTGTGGTGTGGGTGGTGTGAATTAACTGGTGTGGGTGGTGTGGAGTGGTGTGGTGTGGTGTGTTACACAGTGGTGTGGTGTTATTATTGAGGTGTGTGTGGGTGTGGGTGTGGGTGGTGTGGAGTGTGGGTGGGTGTGGGTGTGGGTGGTGTGGGTGTGGGTGGTGTGCCAGGTGTGGGTGGTGTGTGGTGTGGGTGAGTGTGGGTGTGTGGGTGGTGTGGGTGTGGGTGGTGTGGAGTGCTGGGTGGGAGTGCTGGAACAGTGTGGGTGGTGTGGGTAGCTGTGCAGGTGGTGTGGGTGTGGGTGGTGTGGGTGTGGGTGAGTGTGGGTGTGGGTGGGTGTGGAGGTGGAGTGTGGGTTTGGGTGTGGGTGTGGGTTTAGGTGTGGAATGAATTGGGTGGTCAGCCGGAATTATTAGGTGGTGTGGAATGTCGAGGTGGTATGGGTGGCGGTGGTGTGGGTGGGCGTAGGTGTGTGGGTGGGTGTGGTGTGGGTGGTGTGGGTGTGGGTGGTGTGGTGTCGGGTGGGTGTTGGTGTGGGTTGGTGGGTGGTGGTGGCTGGGTGTGCGGGTGGGTGTAAGTGTGGTCAGTGCGTGGGGATGTCAGGTGGTGTTGTGGGTAATGGGTGGTGTTAGATTGTGTTTGGGTGTGGAGTGTGGGTGGTGTGGGTGTGGTGGGTGTGGGACTAATGGGTGGTGTGTGGGTGTACGTTAGCAGTGTGGGTGTGTGTGTGGTGTGGGTGTGATGCAAGGTGGGTGTGGGGTGTGGAGTGGTGTGTGGGTGTGGAGGTGGGTGTGGGTGTGAGAGTGTGGTGTAGGCATGTGGGTGAGTGGTGGGTGTCAGTGGGTGTGGGTAATGGGTGCTGAATTATTGGTGTGGTATGTAGGTGTGGATTGTGGTGGTGAGTGTGAGTAGATGTGGAGTGTGGAGGCGGGGTTTGGGTGTGGTGTGGGTTTGGTGTGGATGGGTGTGGGTGAGTGTGGGTGTGAGTGGAGTGTGGGTGTGGGTGGTGTGGGTGTGACTGGTGTGGGTGGTGTGGGGTGTGCATGGAGTGTGGTGTGGGTGTAGGTGGTGGAATTGTGGGTGGTGTGGAGTGTGTGGGTGGTGAGGTGGCTGGGTGTGAGGTGTGGGGTGTGGAGTGGTGTGGGGTGTGGGTGGTGTGGGTGTGGAGTGGTGTGGAGTCTTGCAAGGTGGTGTGGAGTGTGGGTGGATGGAGTGTGGGTGGTGTGTGGGTTTGGTGGGCGCGTGTGATTAATGGGTGGTGTGGGTGTGGGTGGTGTGTGGTAGCGGAGTGGTGTGGGTGTGCAGTAGTGTGGAGTGTGGGTGGGTGTGGGTGGTGTAGGGAGTGTATATGGTGTGGGTGTGGGTGGTGTGGGTGTGAGCTGGTGGTGTGGGTGTGGGTGGTGTTGTGGCAGGTGGTGTGGGTGGTGTGGGCGTGGGTGGGCATGGTGTGGGTGTGGGTGGTGTGGCAGGTGTGGGTGGTGTGGAGTGTGGGGCTGGTGTGGGTGACAGGTGGTGTGGGTGTGGGTGGTGTGGAGTGTGGGTGGGTGTGTGGGTGTGGGTGGTGTGTGGGTGTGGTGTGGGTAGTGGGCAGGGTGTGGGGTGGCCAGGTGGTGTGGGTGTGGGTGTGGCAGGTGTGTGGGTGTGGGGTGGTGTGGGTGGCTGGGTGGTGTGGCAGTGTGGGTGGTGTGGGTGTGGGTGGTGGTGTGGGTGTGGGTGGTGTGGGTGTGGGTGGTGTGGGTGTGGGTGGTGTGCAGTGTGGCAGAGGTGGTGTGGGTGTGGGTGGTGTGGGTGTGGAGTGGTGTGGGTGTGGCGTGGTGTGGGTGGCCAGGTGGTGTGGAGTGTGGTGGTGTGGAGTGTGGGTGGAGTGTGGGTGTGGGTGGTGTGGGTGTGGAGTGGGTGTGGAGTGTGGGTGGTGTGGGTGTGGGTGGTGTGGGTGTGGGTGGTGTGGGTGTGGGTGGTGTGTGGGTGTGGGTGGTGTGGGTGTGGGTGGTGTGGGTGTGCAGGTGGTGTGGTGTAAGGCAGGGCGGAGGGGTGTGGGTGTGTGGGTGGTGTGGAGTGTGGGTGGTGTGGAGATTGTGGTGGTCATTGATTGTGAGTGGTTTGGGTGTGGATGGTGTGGGTGTGGGTGGTGTGGTATTGAGTGTGGAGTTACCCAGGTGTAGAGCACATTATTATGATCAGCGTGGAATTTTGCCCAAGATGAGCAGAAAAACGAAAAATCGATGTCGTGGTTAGAGTGTGCCCCCAAGGTCCAACCAATAGATATTTGCATATATGTGAATAAACATGTAGCATTTCTGATGAAGTAAGTCAGTCGATCAAAAAATAACCTGGAAAAAGTTTTCGAAGTTTTTGGCTTATTTCATTACAGCACCACAAATGGACTGAACTGAGGCTTTGAGAAAGCAGTAACATATTTTTGCCGGTACAATGTGCACGTTAGGTCTCACTTCTTGTATTTCGTTTTTTGGAAACTATTCGGTAATATCGTTCATCATCCTTCATAATGTTGTCTTGTTAGCTCATATTTGGGTATTGACAGTCGTTATTTGTGATCAGGAGTTCTTACCCTACCCTCATTCTAAATTGTTAAAATACTGAGTGATATTTGCCATAATCGACCGCCGCAACTGGTGTTTTGTCAAAATGTAAAGTTTCCAATTAGTGCCTCGGAGTTTGCCTGCTTTCTGACAAACTCTTTCAGGATTGTGTAAAGAAATCAAGCGTAAATGAAAAGTCTGATCTGTTTGCCTCGAAGTCGCCAATCAGCTGCCTTTCCCATTCATATGGAGAGTCAAAAATAATAGTTGATGCTGAAAATGCACTCATCTCTCCTTACTTACCCTCTGCTACGAATCACGCAGCTCATCTGTGCGAATTTCTGTGAAAGCATTTCTTCCAAGCCTGTGAAAGCATTTCTTCCAAGCATTTCTTCCCTCTGTGAAAGCTTTAATGCAGGTAATTTCAAGAAAGGCATCAGATTCCTCAAGCTGCCACGCGAAAACATTTTGATATTATACCCACAATCTCGCTGATGTTGCGCGCTCGCTCCTGCAGCTTCTGCACCTCTGCCTATGAAAAACGTTTCCACTCAATCCTCCCAAATCCCTATACTTCTTCAGTAAATGTGTGCGCAAACTCATTCAATTTCCAATCATTTCCCGGCGTTGTGTGAGCTCCTTTTCAACTCCTATGCAACTTCAATCGGAGACTTTAAACCGAGGGATCTACGTACCCTTCAATCACCCGATCGCTATCCCCGAACGTTGTTCTCGCTCCTCCTTAATCATCATACACCTTCCGAAGTGGTGTACGCACACCTTTTCAAACTCTAGTGACTTTCCTCAACGATTCGCTTTTCTTAACCCCTATACACCTCCAATAAGATGTGATTTAACTTCCAAGCTCAAAACACTCTCCCGGACGTGGTGCGGGCTCCTCCTAAGCCCCTATACACCTTTTCTACTGTGGCCGGATTCATCATTAAAAAACGGGTTAGCGCCGGCCCTGGGTTCGTCTGACCTGGGTTCGAAAATTGGGTTTGGGTTGGACAACCCAGCACCTTTGATTCATCAGCGCAAATCTTGGGTTGGTTCTCAGAACCCATTTTTTGTCCGCACGAGAGGCGTCTGCGAATGCATAACGTGTTTTCGCGTCGTCTATTTCCAATTTGCCGTCTAAACAATACTCAATTTTCTTAATGGTCAACCCCTTATATAACATTTTTCGCTCTTGTCGTGTACATAGTGTTGATTTCTCATCCAAGAAGTCGCTTTTTTTACACAATTCGTCATCTTTTATCGCGGATTCCATTTTCATGTTCCTTTGCCTATTTGTTTTTTTTCAGGACCCCACAAAGATAGGCAAGGATACTCACCTCAGCATAAATCGGAAAGGAGGCACTGCAACTTCTGGTGCTGTCTGAAGCCAGTCGTAATCCATATTTAGAAACTTGGTTCAAATTTGTTCTGTTGTTTTTAATTTCAAGCTGCATCCGAGAATATTGCGCCATGTAGTTTATTTTTTTGCGCTTCAATAACAACCCCTTAATTCCTGAATTGATTTTCTGAAAGGCGGATCTCAAATTTATCATTATCAAGCTTTGTATAGAGCATTCAAGAGTACTTTGTTTTGTTTTCGATCAAACTAACAGAGAATCATGGGTTACGCTATGGACGAATTAAGTGCCTTTTTTCGATTTTAGAAAAAGTACTGGAGTAGTAATGTTGAAATAGGTTGTAGAGCAAGTCACTGTACGTAATACCTGTAGTAATAAAACAGAACGGTCCGGGCCTGAAAAAAACCTTTCAATGGATGCAGATTGTTTTAGAAATTTATTAGAACATATTCTGACAGTCTTCCTCTATATCGATTGCAGCTGGTTTCCCACAGCTCCAAAGGAAAGAACCTCCTTCTTGAACGATTTCTGAGATAAAATGAAAACTTAAGGGGACGGAATAATATAAAGAAAATGAAACTGAAGGAAAAGAAGGAAGTGAAGAACGCTAAAACTTCAAAGAAAATTTGCGATTGGATGAGAAATGAAAACTAGCTAAATCACAGTAGCGCAGAAGAATGCTATGAGAGGCTGGCGGTAGCATAAGTCCGAGTATTGAAAGAAGGGATACAAAGAAAGATGCTGAGGGAAATATAAAGGCTCGAAAATGTATAAAAGCTTCCTAGCCAGCGTTTGAGTCAATAATTTTTAGGTAGCCCATCAAATACCAAGTCGGAAACAGATTCTGACGGTCTGTCCAATGACGTATATAAGTAGTAAGAGCACTAATAATGAGTGATTTTCGGAAATCAAAAGCACACATTATTTCTGAAATTTGGCGCGAGAGCGTGTTATTCCAGCGCGTTATTTAGCTGCTAATTTTGGGTTGGTTGGGATGGGTGGACCCTTGCTCCTGCCTCGGGTTCTCTGAACCCAAACCCAAACCCATTTTCCGATGGGTTATTAAATTGATGAATCTCGAAAAATTGGGTTGCGCCGACGCTAAACCCAACCCAAATCGGCAAACCCACGGTTTGCGCAATGATGAATCCGGCCTCTGGTGTGCGCACACGCATTTGAACCCCAATCACTTTCATCGACCGTGTACGCGCTCCTCTTAAACCTCTATACCGTACTCTCTCCAGCGACACAGCGCGCACCTTCTGAGATCTCGCAAACGTTCCGTGACCCTGTGTGGGAACCTCCTGAGCCATAACACTTTTTTCAAAATTGTGCTCGTTCTTCTTCCACCTCAAATCACTTCTCATGACATTGCGCGTTCTTCATAAACCTGTGCGCGTTCCTCCTAAACCTCCATTCACTATCAAGTCCACCTGCGCGCTTCTCATAGTCTCCTAATCGTTTCCCAAGACTTCTTTGCGCGCCTCCTGGACCCTTATTTACTTTCACGACGCTTAACGTGCTCCCTACCAACGACACTGCACGCACTTTGTGAAGCACTATTCACCTTCCATGACACTGTGCGCGCTGTTCATAGACCACCTACTCACTTTCCACGGCACTGTGCGTGCTCCTTCTGAATCTCTATTCGTTTTCTACGACGTTCTCCAAATTGGCATAACATTATCGTTCTCTAATTTATGACAAAATTCTGGAATTTGGGTGTCATTTAATCACCCGCGCATGCGTGCATACGTACAGATAGTTGCTCAGACACAGATTATGGCGGAGCATACTCTGCGAGAACAGAGATAGGACTGTGCACCGCGTTGTGACATGAAGGCAGATTTATAAAGTCTAGGATACTCCATTCAATACTCCCTTATACAACCTACTTCAATGAACAGCTAAAAAAACTCTATATGGAACAGCTTTGGTGGCCAGACACATCGCCACGCCCATTATTACACATGAGGATGAGGATAAGGGTGAGGATTTGCTGGATTCGCGTTCGCTGTCGTTAAAATAGGTCAGACCGCGGCTACTTTCTATTTCCAATAACGCGAACCTTACGGTAAACCCGAAGCCCCGCCCACTTTCACAAAGTGACTCGTGGTGGTCCCTCAGCTCCATGCACGTTCTAGGCATCACTTTAATAGCTAGTGTGGTCCCACCTCGATTTATTTATCACGAAGGTAGCTCGAAGGCCTTAATACGCAACAATTAGGGTGGTCCCACCACTATCAACAACGGAGGTAACTCAAAGGACTCAATAGGCAACGGCTAGGATGCTCCCACCTTGATTTATAACGAAGGTAGCTAAAACAACTCAATATGCAACGGCTAGGGTGGTCCCAACACGATTTGTAACGAAGGTAGCTAAAAGGAGTAAATACGCAACAGTTAGGCAGGTCCAACCACGATAAACAACGAAGTTAACTCAAAGGATTGAACATGCAACGGCTAGGGTGGTCCCAACACGATCGCAATGGTGTGCGCGCTCTTCCTGAACCCCACTCACTTTCCGCGACTTTCTTTGTGTATTGTTGAAGCATTAACGTGCTCCGACTGAAAGTGTCAAAACTTGCGGGAAGTTTGAACACCGGTCAAACAGACGTTGGTCGGACGTGCCAGACAGTCGGACAGACACACCACGCCGCTTATATTATGTAAGGATGGCACCGAGTTTGCGCCAACCTTCAACAGTGAACGCAAAGTCTCTTCAGGATCCATGCCGACGTTACCAACTCAGACAGTAACACCGATGGAATCGCTGGCGCATTGCGGGACGAACAACTTCCATCTCGCTATACGACCGCTATCTTTCTAGTAGGAAGCCGGCGTATAGACACTGCTTTAGTGCTGCTCGCGATCCGACCGAGGATTTCCGCATAGGCCCACTCGGAAGGGTTTTTTTAGCTTTGTCGGTCTAACCGGTCTTACTATCTGGGTTCCTCTGGAACTATCAGCTCTATTCATCTCAAACTTCCATATCTTATCGGTCAACCCTAGCGATCTGGTGGAGAGTTCCTTTTACTGAAGAGAATCAGTGATCAAATTTGGCTTTTCGGACTTACTGATAAAGGTTTACGACAGCGATGTTAGACGGCAGAGGTTTGTCAATAACTCATGATATTGAAGTCTGACCAAAGACTTCCTCCAGTTAGACGAAATTCCGTGACGTTAACGCTTAGCGCTGATAGCCATTACGATCAGCGGTGTGCGGAAATTTCTGTTTTCTGATTTCTGTTTTCTGGCCGTTTTGGCCTTTCTGTTTTCTGATTTCTGTTTTCCGAAAAATCTGCGAAAACAGAAAAAAATCAGAAAAAATGAACGAAATCCGGATCTGTGGAACAGCGCAGCTTATCTTGTGGTTTAATTACCCAAGTTTGAGGTCTGGTATCGGGCCGATGGTCAACTGGTGCGCGGCTCTACTACCACTACGATTCACGTGAGCGCTGCCGGAAGATCGTCTTCACTTGGGCTCCACAGGCGAGGAAACGTGTGGCGGGTTCTGAAATTTCAACATCAACCTTAAAAAGCCACCATAACAGGTGAATTTCGGCCTAGTCCATCTCTGTATACCTGACACGATGCCCGCCGCTGCCGCTGTCCCTTTCCAGATGGTGACCAGAAGGAATTCGGGCAAGGAAGGCAAGGATGGATGTTCGCAGTCACCGAGTGGAATCGAGATGGCACTGGAACAACAGCAGTCGGACAAGAAGGCCCCGGAATATCTGACGGCTTTGTTTGTAAATATATTCCACGTGCAGAGCAAGTTCTCAGCGGTTCTTGCAAAGAACCAAGAGCTGCAGGAGAAGGTCACAGCACTCACTGCAGAAAATTCGGCGCTCAAAAGCGCGCTAGCAGACGCTGAGGCTAAGCTTCCACAATCACCGGGTCACCGATATTCATCTGTGGTTAATGACGGTCATGTTGTTAGTGGTAGGCATAGTGTTGACGCTGAGGAGAAAGAGCTGTTGCGCTCCGTGGTTGTATCAGGAGTGCCTGAGTCTTGTAAGAAGTTGTCCATTGAAAGATCAAAAGATGACTATTCTGTAGTAGAAGATGTACTGAATCATTTCAGTGTAGAATGTATCCCTTGTATGATTTATAGGCTAGGAAAGCCACAGATTGATCGACCCCGTTTGTTCAAAGTTGTTCTCCCTTCTAGCTATTATCAGAACCTGACACTGCGTAGGGCTCCTCGTCTGCGAACCTTCTCCCGCGACGGGGTCTTCATAAGGCCTTCGCTCACAAAGGAGGAACTGGCACGCCGGCGAGAAGCTGCTATTGCACGTCGCTCATCTGCTAATGTTGCTCGCTCTAGCTCACAGCCTTCCCAATCTAGTAGGCCTGTTACTGATACTTGCACGCTTCCTCACGATCCCAATATACTTGTTGTTGGTTCGAGCACGTTCGTTGCCAATCCGAGTCCATTAGTTGTTGATACTGTTACATTTTCTGCTGTTCCAAAAGCTGCTGCTACTGCTCCGGTGGAGGAAAACGCGTAGGCTATCCTCGGGACGGATCTCGTGGTATTTTATGCTTCACAACAAATATACGTTCTATTGCAATGAACAATGATTCTTTTGTATTGCTTTTACAGGGCAAAAACATTGATATTATCGTGCTCACAGAAACGTGGCTCAAGACTGGGGTTGAACTGGCGCCTCTGCTGGGGGATTGGAGTTCTCACTACGACATTCTCAGGTGTGACCGTAGTCGCAAAAGTGGAGGTGGGGTTGCTTTGTTGGTTAGGAAGCCGTACTCACCAGTTCTCATTTTTCGCGAGTCAGTTAAGGACTCATATGAAGTTCTATGTGCAGACGTCGAAATAGGACTCGTTCTTGTGCGGTTCATTGTGGTTTATAGAGCTCCTAGCTGTGCCGCGGTTATGACTGAACAGTTGAACGCAAGTATTAGTGATATGGTGTCTGTTAACTACCCCTGCATAAGCACTGGCGACTTCAATTTCCCTGACGTGCGATGGGAGGGCACCTATACTTCTAATAGTTCAGTTTCCAGGAGTTTTTTGGATATGTGCTGCACTCATTCTCTGTCGCAGTATGTTAAATCGGAGACGTGTGGGGGTAGTATTCTAGACTTAATGCTCTGCTGTGGCAACGATTTCGTGTTGAATACAGGTGTCTTGTCTCCCCTGGGTTCGAGTGACCACTCATTAGTTCAGTACAGGCTCAAGCTTCGTAAACAAAATATCACAAAGGAGATGAGAAGGAATTTCAAAGCAGCTCGTTTCGACTTGATAAAGGAGTACTTGGTGAACGTTGACTGGTATAGCTCCTTTCAGTCGGAGGCCACTGTTGTTCAGTTGCCATAATCCAACACTGTATTGAACTTTTCGTACCAATGCACATAGTCCCTAACGGTCACCGCAGGCTTCCCCCATACCTAAAGGCATTTCAAGGGTTACGCACAGAAGCATGGTTTGCTGCAAAAGATCTCAATACCCCCTCTAGCTGGGCAAAATTTAAGTACATAACTTGTAAGTTCGAGCGCAAGCTTAAAAAGTACAACGATAGTGACTTGACTTACTTGACTTAATCGGTTGGCTTTCGCCTGACGCGGTCATTCCGCATCTTCACCGAGGTGTGCCGTCCTAGTAGTCAGCCGTGTCCATTTTTCACGGTCTTCAGCCGTACAATTTGAACACATTCCATCCAGCTGTCACTATTCTGTATTTCCTGCGAAACAAAAACATCGCGCCTGAACTGTCTTTCGTTGCCGAGAGTGACTTCCAAATCCTCTCTGAACCACATCCGTATACAAAACTTTCGCCTACGCCCAGGTGGCCGTTCTTTCTGCAGAACCAGGATTTGGAAGCATTCTTAAAGCGTGTTAGATGAGACGATCCTGACGTTCTTCTTAGTATATGCCCGAGCATTCGAAGTCGACTTTCCATTGCTGCTTGAGAGATGGCGTTAGGAAATGCTGGCACCTCCCTCGTGTCAAGCGTTGATGTACTGCGTCGATTCCTTGTAAAGCGTCTTCGTTATACACATCCGCGGCCAGAAATATCCGAGCAAACGTCTAAAAGCTTCCTCTCCGTGCAATCCAACCTTTCCATCTGCGTCTTCGGTGCTGCCCACGTCTCCGATCCGTACATCATGATAAGGCGAATAGCGGATAGGTAGACGCGCAACTTGACTTCCTTCGCGGGCGGTGGTAGACCACAAACATCTGGTTGAGAATTAAATGCAGACGTAGCTTTCGCACATCGTTGTCAAATATCCGCTGCATAACTACCACATCGTTCTCTTCAGCAGAACAGCCCAAATAACAGAAATCGTCCACCAAAGTTCGATACGTTGTCCATCCACCCAAACTCCACTGACTGAAGGCCTTCTGAGAGACCCACACCTGCTTTGGCATTTGTCGGGACGAAGACGAAGATCATCAGGCTGCGGCATAAGATCAAAACGAGGTTCACAATCCTACTTGCAGTTTTGCGTTGTTTTCAGCGAATAACACATTGTCGTCGGCGTACTCCAGGTCCAGACAAGGGAGCGTAATGATAGTGCGAGGATCACATCCGCAGGAAACTGTTCTGCAACTCTGCGCATGATGTCATCACCGGCGAAGTTGAATAGAAAAGGTCCTGCAACGGCTCTTTGCCTTACTCCTGTTTTCACCTGGAAAGCTGACGTTAATCCTTTGACAGGTGTACGAATTGCTGCTGTTGTTCCTTTGTTCATGTCCTCGATTAACCGGAACATACTTTTCCAGGACTCCATCTGCTCGCAGAGCATTGAGCAATCGATCACGATGAGGAGAGTCCGAATGCGGCTTCAAAGTTTAAAAAAACAAGCTGTAATGGCTTCGAATACCGCTGCCACGATTCAATTACTTCTTCCTCACGACGAACACTTGGTCGATGGTCGATCTTCCAGAGTCGAAAACCGGCTTGCTCCTCTCTGGTCGTTTTTCCTCACGATGTTTGATGAGTCACTCGAGAATGATACGTTCTTAAAACCTTGTACATGACACGGAGTAGAGAGATTCCTCTTGTAGTTCTTAGGATCCGTGACGGATAGCTTCTGTGAAGGAGGCTGATGATCGCATGTCTCCACTGGAATCGAAGAATTTATCCTTTCGCTCATCCATATGGCAATTTGGATGGTGTTGGTCATTTCACGAATCCCAGATTTGAGTGAGGGAAGAGCTTTCAAGCATTTCAACAGTAGATGGGTCATCTCCAACCTGCCTTTCCATTCTTCTATTTTCCGGACACAATTCAGAATTTCGGCCTCAGTCGGCGGTTCCTCACTGACATCGTAATGGTGCTCTCTGAACATGCGGCAGCTCTGGTACTGATGGCGCTGGACGATCTCAGTAGTGAACTGAAGTAATCCTTCCATAATGGCAGCGTCGCATAACCAACTGCAACTCCATTGTGGTAGTGTTGAGGACATGCAAGAACATCTCTTCATCTTGCCGCTATACGGTCGTAACAACGTGTAGGCTTTCCTCGGATTCTTCTTCTCCTCCTCCCAAGCCTTCTCAAACTCCCCTTAGCTCTCACGTCCATTCTCGTTCGCGGTCATTTTGAAGCTGCCGACGGCAACTTCCTCCTGAGACGCTTCTCCTCCACGTAGTTTCCTGCAGTTCGGAAAGCACACATCCTCTGTTGTAAGTAGATGTTGTCTCCTCTGTGAGACGTAAGCGAGCTTCTTCCCTGGGCCGTACAACCTGAAGTGCCTCTTTTCGAAGCGTCCTGGATGCATTCTTGGCGAAAAGAGTCCGTGTCGCAAAAGTTTCTTCTTAGTCCGTACTCCAATATGAACAGAAACGCGTTGTCGGCTTCTGCATTCTTCATCCCTGAGACTTGTCGTATCAATCCTCTGGAGGAGGCTTAGCCCTCGCTTCCTGCTTATGAATCCTCGCAGTGAAGTTCAAACAGAACAGGACCGTCAGATCCGAATCGAATGTGACATCCCACACAGCTCCTAGATCTTCGAATGTCCGATACTGGAATATTCGCTCGTCAGAAACATTAGTCAAGCTGTAGTTTCAAAGTTGTCATCTCTTCCGCTTCCGCTTCGCTCTTCTGAAGATAGCTGGGTTGGTCCCTGCCACAAAAGCTGATGGCGGCGATGATTCCTCTTGAATGTCGATGCAATAATCAAACCACTGCGTTCACAAAAGTCGACAAGGCGGTAGCCATTGTCCGATATTTCCTCCACTGGGTAGAACCATTTACCGAGTACTTCGGATTCCTGATTAAGTCCCATCTTCGCATTTGCGTCAATCCCCACGACAAACGCATGTTGACAAGGTATCCTAGCCAGCAACGTATTGAGTTGCTCATAAAACGCATCCTTCGAATTGTCTTCGGCGGTTTCAGTGGGCGCATGAGCACTCACTATCCACAAATTGAATCCTCTGTGATCCCTGGGTGCAGTCGCACTGAATGCATTCCGGCACGGCGTTGAGCCGAACTCCTTGACCTATACCACCGAAATCCTTCCTTACAGCTATTTTTGGCCTCCCGCACTCCTATCGTCAGCGTTACCGCAGTAGATGGTGTACTCTCCGACGCTGATGACGGGTCTATCCTTTAGGCGGGTTTCCCGCAAAGCAGCAAACGGTGCATGGAAATAGCTCAGAAGTCTGAATAGCGCAGTTTTTTGAATATCACTCGACAGCGATCGACATTTCAGGGTGGCGAAACTGTGGCTTGTGACCAGATACTCCATGAATTCCCTAGGTACGGATCCTAAGGTGTTATGGACCAGAGGCCTTGGTGTGCGTACAACGATAGTATAGAGAAGAAAGTCATCAAGTCGGAAGATAGGAATGCATTTTACAAGCTGTTGAACTCCAGAATGCACGTTAAAAAGGCCATCGGGGCGCTCAAGACGTCGGAAGGGACGTCGGAAGGACTTCTATTAGGCGCCTTTCACAGTCTGCCGGACGACGCCGTCCGGTAGGTTATAGGATAGGGCTGCGACATCGGTGCGGCCCGCACTGCGATGTCGGCCGACCGACGTCGCACTGCGCTGAAATCATTGACACGACGTCGGATCAAGTTATGACGGATCAAAACGTGTTGGTTACGCCTCATATTTTGTACTGAAGAGTCGGAACTGACGGTTGTTCACCGCAGCTTCC